>LR738711.1:735139361-735221739 GCA_902687465.1 Secale cereale
ACTCGGAGTGGACAGTTGTAACTTCGGCGAGTCACGGGGTCGTAGCTAAGCCCCCGAGTGAGAGGGTCGCTCTTCACTCGGAGTAGAATGTTTATAACTTAGGCGATTCCAAGCTACGTTGTACTTGTGGCGGAGTTCGGAGGACCGAACCGCCTTGTATTTGTGACGTAGCTCGGAGGATCGCAGCTAAGTCCCCGAGTGAGAGGGTTGCTCTTCACTCGGAGTAGATAGTTGTAACCTAGGCGAGTCACGGGGTCGCAACTAAGCCCCCGAGTGAGAGGGTCGCTCTTCACTCGGAGTAGAATGTTTATAACTTAGGCGATTCCAAGCTACGTTGTACTTGTGGCGGAGTTCGGAGGACCAAACCGCCTTGTATTTGTGACGTAGCTCGGAGGATCGCAGCTAAGCCCCCGAGTGAGAGGGTTGCTCTTCACTCGGAGTAGATAGTTGTAACTTAGGTGAGTCACGGGGTCGCAGCTAAGCCCCCGAGTGAGAGGGTCGCTCTTCACTCGGAGTAGAATGTTTATAACTTAGGCGATTCCAAGCTAGGTCGTACTTGTGGCGGAGTTCGGAGGACCGAACCGCCTTGTATTTGTGACGTAGCTCGGAGGATCGCAGCTAACCCCCGAGTGAGAGGGTTGCTCTTCACTCGGAATAGATAGTTGTAACTTAGGCGAGTCACGGGGTCGCAGCTAAGCCCCCGAGTGAGAGGGTCACTCTTCACTCGGAGTAGAATGTTTATAACTTAGGCGATTCCAAGCTACGTTGTACTTGTGGCGGAGTTCGGAGGACCGAACCGCCTTGTATTTGTGACGTAGCTCGGAGGATCACAGCTAAGCCCCCGAGTGAGAGGGTTGCTCTTCACTCGGAGTAGATAGTTGTAACTTAGGCGAGTCACGGGGTCGCAGCTAAGCCCCCGAGTGAGAGGGTCGCTCTTCACTCGGAGTAGAATGTTTATAACTTAGGCGATTCCAAGCTACGTTGTACTTGTGGCGGAGTTCGGAGGACCGAACCGCCTTGTATTTGTGACGTAGCTCGGAGGATCGCCGCTAAGCCCGTGAGAGGGTTGCTCTTCACTCGGAGTAGATAGTTGTAACTTAGGAGAATCACGGGGTCGCAGCTAAGCCCCTGAGTGAGAGGGTCGCTCTTCACTTGGAGTAGAATGTTTATAACTTAGGCGATTCCAAGCTACGTTGTACTTGTGGCGGAGTTCGGAGGACCGAACCGCCTTGTACTTGCGGCGTAGCTTGGAGGATCGCAGCTAAGCACCCACTGGGGGATTTAGAGGACACCAATTGTTAGGGAATCATTGCTATCTTGCTTTTGAAACAAATTGGGGAATCTTTATTACAACTCGACCGTCGAGTGCTTCAGGTGAAAAAACGGCGGAGTAGGTCCGCATTCCACGAATGAGGTTCGTCCTTCTTCTGTTCTACATTGTAGAGGTGGTAAGCTCCGTTGCGCAGCACCTTCGTGATGATGAATGGGCCTTCCCATGCTGGGGCGAGCTTGTGTAGACGTTTCTGATGCACTCGGAGGACCAGGTATCCTTCCTGGAACGCTCGACTCCTCACGTTGCGAGCGTGGAATCGACGCAGGTCTTGTTGATAGATGGTCGACCGGATCAGAGCCATCTCTCTTTGCTCTTCTAAGAGGTCGACTGCATCCTGACGAGCTTGCTCTGCCTCGGCTTCGGAGAAGAGTTCCACTCTGGGGGCATTGTGTAACAAGTCGCTCGGCAATACAACTTCGGCCCCATAGACCAGGAAAAAAGGGGTACGGCCAGTCGACCGATTCGGAGTTGTCCTTAGACCCCATAGGATGGAGGGCAGCTCGGTTACCCAAGCCCCGACGACATGCTTGAGGTCGCGCATGAGCCGTGGCTTTAGGCCTTGGAGAATCATCCCATTTTCTCTTTCCGCTTGTCCATTCGACTTAGGGTGTGCCACGGAGGCGTAGTCGACCCGTGTCCCTTGGGAAGCACAGAAAGCCCTGAATTCGTCCGAGTCAAAGTTGGAGCCGTTGTCTGTGATGATGCTGTGAGGGACCCCATATCTGAATATTAGTTCCTTAAGGAAGCTGATGGCGGTGCTCGACTCGAGGTTCTTGATGGGTTTGGCCTCGATCCACTTGGTGAACTTGTCGACTGCCACCAGAAGGTGAGTGAATCCGCTCCTGCCTGTCCTGAAGGGACCGACCATATCTAAGCCCCAAACAGCGAAGGGCCAACCTAGTGGGATGGTTTTGAGGGCAGATGCTGGCTTGTGTGACATGTTGGAGTAGAACTGACACCCTGCGCACTTGTCCACAATATCCTTGGCCATCTCATTGGCGCGGGGCTAGTAAAATCCGGCTCGGTATGTTTGGCCACGATAGTCCGAGAGGAGGCGTGATGGCCGCAAGTTCCTGAGTGAATCTCATTTAAGATCAGTCGACCTTCCTCTGGTTTGATGCAGCGTTGGGCGGCTCCGGTGACGCTTTCTTTGTAGAGTTGACCTCGAATGACTGTGAATGCTTTGGATCGGCGGACGATCTGGCGCGCTTCTTCTTCATCTTCTGGGAGCTCTTGCCTGAGCAGATACGATATGTATGCACAGTCCAATCAGGTGTGATTACTAGGACCTCCATGACCAAGTCGACCACGGCGGGAACTTCGACCTCAGTCGGGTCGGATGCACTGACTGGCTGTGGGGGCTCTTCCGTGAAGGGGTCTTCCTTGACAGAGGGAGTGTGCAGATGCTCTAGGAACACATTCTTGGGTATGGACCTCCGAGTCGACCCAATTTTTGCGAGATCGTTGGCTAGCTGATTCTTTGCTCTAGGCACATGATGGAGCTCTATGCCTTCGAATTTCTTTTCAAGCTTTCGCACTGCACTGCAATAACTGGTCATTGCCGGGCACCTGACGTCCCATTCTTTCATCACTTGGTTCACCACTAGGTCTGAATCGCCGTAGACCATCAGGCGACGGACGCCGAGTGAGATGGCCATACGCAACCCATACAAAAGTGCTTCATACTCAGCCTCGTTGTTTGATGAATCAAAATGGATCTGAAGGACGTAGCTGAGCTTGTCGCCCCTAGGAGAGATTAGGACCACGCCTGCACCGGATCCGTTGAGCATTTTGGACCCATCGAAGAACATAGTCCAATGGTCCGACTGAACTTGAGTCGGAAGCTCTTGTTCTATCCACTCTGCCACAAAATCCGCAATGGCCTGAGACTTGATGGCTTTCTTCGCTTCGAACTTGATATCTAACGGAAGAAGTTCAATCGCCCATTTTTCCACTCGACCGGTTGCATCTCGATTGTTTAGTATCTCTGATAATGGGGCGTCGCTGACGACTGAGATTGAGTGATCCGAGAGGGCAACCATTTTTGCGGTCAAGTAAATCCCGTACACCAGCTTTTGGTAATGTGGATACCTTTGCTTGGAGGGAGTCAAAACTTCGGATATGTAATAGACCAGGCGTTGGACCTTATATGCCTTGCCTCTTCTTCCCGCTCGACCGTGAGTACAGTACTGACGACTTGTCCGGTGGCAGCAATGTACAGCAGAAGAGGCTCTCCGCTGACTGGGGCAGCGAGCACCCACTGGGTGTACACCCGGTGGGTGTCGATTGTTTAGTATCTCTGATAATGGGGCGTCGCTGACGACTGAGATTGAGTGATCCGAGAAATAATGGGCAACCTTTTTTGCGGTCAAGTAAATCCCATACATCAGCTTTTGGTAATGTGGATACCTTTGCTTGGAGGGAGTCAAAACTTCGGATATGTAATAGACCGGGCGTTGGACCTTATATGCCTTGCCTTCTTCTTCCCGCTCGACCGTGAGTACAGTACTGACGACTTGTCCGGTGGCAGCAATGTACAGCAGAAGAGGCTCTCCGCTGACTGGGGCAGCGAGCACCGGCTGGGTGGACAGCAGGGCTTTGAGTTTCTCAAACGCTGCTTCGGTTTCGGGATTCCACTCGAACTTGTCGGATTTCTTCATGAGTCGGTAGAGAGGCAGTGCCTTCTCCCCGAGCCGAGAAATGAATCGACTCAATGCGGCCAAGCAACCAGTAAGCTTCTGGATGTCGTGTATACGCTCGAGGCGTTTCATTCGAAGGATGGTGCTGACTTTCTCTGGGTTGGCGTCGATTCCCCGTTCAGAAATGAGAAAACCGAGCAGCTTGCCACCAGGGACTCCGAATGTACACTTTGACGGGTTGAGCTTGATATCGTAACTTCTGAGGTTCACGAATGTCTCAGCAAGGTCAGTCAGTAGGTCGGAACCTTTCCGTGACTTGACCACGATGTCATCCATGTACGCCTCGATGTTCCGGCTGATTTGCTTTATCAAGCATTTCTGGATCATGCGCATGAAGGTGGCGCCGGCATTTTTGAGGCCGAAAGGCATGGTGACATAGCAAAAACACCTGAACGGGGTGATGAAGGCTGTTTTTATTTCATCGGGCCCATACAGACGGGCCCATACAAACGCTCACATCCCGCAGTCGAGTCGACTATCTGATCGATGCGGGGGAGAGGAAAATGATCTTTCGGGCAGGCCCAATTGATGTGCTTGAAATCGATGCACATGCGGGGAGACTAGTCCTTTTTGGGGACCATGACGACGTTGGCGAGCCACTCGGAGTGGTATATCTCGCGGATGAACTCTGCTGCTAGGAGTCGAGCCACCTCTTCGCCAATCGCCTTCCGCTTCTCCGCAGCGGATCGACAGAGATGTTCCTTCACGGGTTTCACCTTCGGGTCGACTCGCAAATGGTGCTCAGCCAGCCCCCTGGGCACAGCTGGCATGTCTGATGGTTTCCATGCAAAGATGTCCCAGTTCTCACGGAGGAACTGGATGAGCGCTTCTTCCTATTTGCTGTCGAGGGTGGTGGAGATGTGGGTCGGCGCTGCGTTGGGGTCGGTGGGGTGGATGTGCACGGGCTTTGTGTCCCCGGCCGACTAAAAAGCTGACTCGGAAGCCGGCTTCTTAGCCCTTAGCAGGTCGGCTGGATCCACTTGCTTCTGGTACTCCTCCATCTCTACTGCTGCCATCTGCTCGTCGGCGATCTTCGATCCTTTCTGGAAGTATTCTTCCGCTTTCTGCCGGTTCCCAGTGATGGTTATGACACCGCTGGGTCCCGGCATCTTCAACTTGAGGTAGACGTAACACGGTCGAGCCATGAACCTGGCGTAGGCTGGCCTACCCAGGATGGCGTGATAGGCGCTGTTAAAGTCCACCACTTCGAACGCCAGCTTCTCCTTTCGGAAATTTTTGGATTCACCAAAGACGACGTCGAGTGAGATCTGACCAAGTGAGTCGGCCTTCTTCCCGGGGATTACCCCGTGGAACCTCATGTTACTTTCCCTTAGCTTGGACATCGGAATGCCCATATCCCGGAGGGTTGCTGCATACAGGATATTCAAGCCACTGCCTCCATCCATAAGAACCTTGGTCAGTCGAGTGCCTTCGACCACTGGGTCGACTACCAACGCCTGCCGGACTGGTCAAACGTGATGGGGGTCTTCGACCATTTCAAGAACGTGGGAGTTGCTGGAGCAACCATGTTCACTTCTCTATTGATGATCTTCAGTCGACTCTTGCTCTCGACGTCCGCGAAAATCACCAAGGTGGAGTTGATGCCGGGGTATCCTCCGTCCCCTTCCTTGTCTTCAGACTCTTCCGATTCCTTCTCTTTCTCAGTAGACTGGTCCTTCTGGAAACTCTGGATCAGGAGTCGACACTGTCGAGTGGTGTGCTTGGGGTATACCAAGTTTCCCTCTTCATCCTTCTTAGTGTGTATGGGACATGGCTGGTCGAGCATATCATCTCCAGCCTGACCCTTTCCTTTCTTGGGGGCCCAGGAGCCTTTGGGCTTTCCTTTGCCCTTCCCTTGGTTGACTACCACGACCTCTCCTTGAGCAGCTGGATCGGCCTTACGCTTGTTCTTCTGATTGTGATTCTGGTCATCCTGTCCGACTGGTTTCTTGCCGTTGCGAAGCCGATCGGCCTCCTCACCATTGGCGTACCGACTGGCAATTTCCATCATTCGCGACAGGGACATGTCGCCTGTTCGCCCAAACTTCAGATTCAACTCCCGATTGCGCACGCCTTCCTTGAAGGCGCACACCGCCTGGTGCTCGGAGACGTTTTCCACTGTGTGGTGCAAAGTGGTCCACCGCTGAATGTAGTCCGTCAAAGTTTCACTCGGCTTCTGGGTGCAATGCTGAAGCTCGACGAGCCCGGCGGGTCGTTTGCAGGTGCCTTCGAAGGTCCGAACGAACACCCGAGTGAGCTCTTCCCAACTGTATATGCTCCTGGGGGCCAACTGGTTGAGCCACGCCCGAGCGGAGCCTCCCAGCATCAGGGGGAGGTGCTTCATGGCCACGTCGTCGTTGCCTCCTCCAATCTGCACGGCCACTCGGTAGTCTTCCAGCCACGTGTCTGGCTTCGACTCGCCGGTGAATTTGCTCACTCCGGCCGCCAGCCTGAAGTTCGGGGGGATCTCCGCGGCCCTGATTGCGCTGCAGAAGCACTCGGGCCCGGAGGCCGGCGCTCGGCTGCCGGAGGGCTGGTCCCCACCTCGCTCGTCCCTGGACGCCCGGTTACGGTCGACCCGTCCCTGCACAAGGATGGACCTCGCGTCGAAGCCGGGCCGCCGGGGGTCCGGGGGAATCCTACGCTCGTCGTCTCGCAGGCGCCTGCCCACGTGCCGCGGAGGCGAGTGTGACCCACTCCCCGGAGGAGGGGTAGGCACTCGACGGCGGTCGTTGCGTCCGTGTTGACGGTCGAGTGGGTCATCGTCCCGACCCAGGTGTCGGTCATGCCGCAGAACACGTTCCTCACGCCTCAGGGGCGATCTCGGACTGTGGGCCGACCATACGGTGTCTGCAGCCACCGATCTGCTGTGAATCCTGTTGCCGACTGAAAGACAGTCGCGTTTTGCTCTTCAGCCGTTCGGAGCAAAGCTCGGATCTGCTGAAGGCCTCTTCCAGCCTCCGACTGGGAGGGCTGAGTCGACTCCGCGATACGAGCCGCGGCTTCGAGGTTCTGGACTGGTGTGCAGAACACCCAAGTCTCACGCTGACGTGATTGCCGCGGCCGTCGACTGGACTCGGGGGCCAGTCGGCGGGCCTGTTCGTCGAGTGAACGTTGGATGTTTTCCAGGCGCGCGCGCTCGGCCAAGGTGGCCACGCGCGTGGCTTCGAGAGCCAAAGCTTCTGGGGAATCCCCCACGATGGGGGTGAAGAGCGCGTCTCCGTTGCGGCGGCAGAGCTCAGCCCTCTGCTCGGAGGTGAGGGGCTGAGGAACATAGCCGTCGTTGTCGTTCGCTCGATCGCCGCCGCTGCCACCGTTCTCCCCGCGAGGAAAACCCGGCGGGCTACGGCGCGGATCGACCATGAGTATTTCCGCCGTGGGGTCGCTGCTCCCACACTCGGAAATGGAATCTTCGAGTCCGGTCGACTGATCGACCGGCCCGTAAAGTTAACCCTCGGGCTCGATGGCCGCGACTTGCGGGGTGGCCGTTTGACGAGCCACCGCGTGCTTTACCCACCGCTGGAGCCGCGAGCGACCGGATCGCTTACGGCGGCGCCCAGAGGGGATGACGGATGAAGAGTATCGGGTCGACGGCTGCAGAAGGAGGACGCCGCCGGCTCCGGCACGAAAGTGAGTGGCTCCACGAGCAGGCAGGGCCGCAACGTCGAGCGGGGCTTCCTGAAGCCACGCGGAGTTGTCGGCGCCGAAGATCAGCGCGCCGAGCCTGATCTCGCGGCCTTACGCCAAAACGCCGCCTGACACCATGATGAAGGCGGCCGGGGAATGGATTGCAACTTCACCAATATGTCGCTAAGACGCCTGCCCCACGGTGGGCGCCAACTGTCGTGGTACTAGATCTGACAGTGCGGGTAGGGGGTAGGAATGGAGAGGCAAGGTCCTAGCTATGGCGCAGTTGTACACAGAGTGTTTTGCGAGTTCAGGCCCTTCTCGGAGGAAGTAAAAGCCCTACGTCTCGTGCCCGGAGGCTTGGTCGAGTGATGTATGTATGTATGTGTTACAGAGGTGCGAACCCTTGTACTGGAGGAGGGGGTGGCTTATATAGTATGCCAAGACCCCGACCATGCTCCACGTTACCAAGGGCTTAAAGGTACATTAAGGCGGGCGTTACTGATAACGCCCGCAATAAAGGGTAGTTATGGGGTTTATTACGGTGAGTAAATATATGACCGTTGCCGTCTGAGAGGCGTTTAGTCTTCGGGGGTCGAGTGCCTGATCCAGTCGAGTGGAGTTGAGTCGTCCTGGGTACGTGAGTCGGTCGAGTGAAGTGTCGCCTTGGACCATCTCAGTCGACTGTCTCCACCGCCGTAGGTCTTGTCTTTTGATCTCTTAGGGCAGTGACCTTGGGAGGGGCCTTTAGGTCAGGCCTATGACCCTACCCTAGGTCTGTAACCTCGTCAGTGGCATGAGACGAGATACGCACGACTACTATCAGGGTGTCGGCACGCCGGGAGGTCTTGCTGGAGTTGTTTTACCATTGTCGAAATGTCTTGTGCACCGGGATTCCGAGTCTGATCGGATTGTCCCTAAGATATGGGGTTTTTACCTCTGCTGACCGTGAGAGCTTGTGATAGGCAAAGTTGGGACACCCCTGCAGGGTTATGATCTTTCGAAAGCTGTGCCTGCTGTTATGTGGAAGATTGGAATTTGTTAATGTCCGGTTGTAGAAAACTTGACACACGATCCGAAATAAAAATACACGAACCGCGTGAGTAACTGTAACCGTCTCTTTTCATTTTGAGAAGAGAACACGGTGGGGTTATGTTTGACTCGTAAGTAGTTCAGGATCTTTAGCGATCAATACTAGTTTGCAACCGTTTGCGTAGATGCTCATCTTATTCTTGAACTCGTAAGTTAGCCACCATACATATGCTTAGTCGCTGCTGCAACCTCACCACTTAACATTTCGATACCCATTAAGCTTTGCTAGTCTTGATACCCATGGTTATGGGATTGCTGAGTCCTGGTGGCTCACAGATACTACAACAACAGTTGCAGGTGCAGGTTTCCGATGACTTGATGTGAGAGCAATGTTCTTTGTGTTGGAGTTCTCTCTTCTTCATCAGTCTTGGGTTAGGTTCCTAGTCGGCAGCCTTGGATAGCAGGATGGATGCCGGTTTTCTTTTCATGTTTTTCATCCGTAGTCGGATGTCTAGTGTATGATGTTGTTGTATTCATGTGACTTGTATGATTTGTTGTATCCCCTCTATGTATGAAATGGTACAATGTAACGATATCCATCTTGCTAAACGCTCGAAATGCGGTTGTGCCTCAATCACAAGTTTTATCTAGTGATCGAGATAAAATCGCATCTTGGCGGTGACAAACATTTGGTCAGTGATTAAGGTTTTTTTCATCGTGATATATTGACTATTAGGCTTGAGCATCATGGGACGTTGATTGGTGTTGATTTTTATCGGGGTGGAGATATGTTGTCCCCTTTGCCTTCTGTTGGTAAGGTTTATATTTAAGGAAGTATTTATGTTGTTTCATTTCAAATCACTTTTCTCTTCCCTTGAACTTGCGAAATTTTATTTTGTAGCTCTTGAGGATTTGAGAGACTCTGAAAAGGAACTTGTTGATCGTTGTTTTTACACTCGTGGTGTTGATCTCAATTATTAGCAGACGTGTTTCATGGCGCAACAACTCTTTGATGACGACTACATACTATGTCGTCCTTTTGTTCACAGGATTAATTCCATGAATGCTAATGGTCAACATATGGTCAGATTTATTTACCGTTGTTTATCTCTGTTTCTATTTTTTTATTCTTTTATAGTTTTTATTTTTTGTTGTTGTATTTCTAATAGCTTGATGTTTTTGTGAGGTTATTCCTGGTACAGTTGTGAGGAGTTTGAAGGAGTTTGTGTCATTTCCGAGGGCTGGTATTTTAACTCTTGAAGTTACTTTGGAATCTCGTGACTTCATTGGTTTGGGTAATAGAATGGTGTTCAAAAAGGAAGGGTACAGTGATTTCTTCAGGTGTCATCTATTGAAGTAAATAACTTGGTGCTCATAACCTTCAAAGAGCGTGACGGGAGGCTTGTTGTTATCTTCAGTCTTCTGCCGCAGTGATGTTAGTTATAGCCTTTGAAGAGAGTGGATATTGTTTAAAAATCTATGCTAAGACTGATATGAACCTAAGTGTTGTGCTGGCTACATACTATGTCGTCCTTTTGTTCACATGATTAATTCCATGAATGTTAATGACAGCTACATACTCTATCGTCCTTCCATGGCTATGTTTAAAAATCTTTGAAGAGAGTTGTGTCGGCTACATAGATTATAATGTTATTTAGAGATATAAAAATGATATGAACCTAAGTGTTCATTGTTGTACTTCATATGTAGAAGAGGCAGGGTTGTACATCTCGTTTTTAGATGTTTTTTCGGGACAGATGTTAATTCACTAGAGGCATGGTTATACATAAATTAGAGGCACGTGTGTGCCTTCCTTTTCTCTATGTTTTTTCTGACACGGACTGTAGAGAGGAACATCTGTGCACCATGAAATAGGCACGTGAGGAGCTTGTAGAGTCATGGCGCATGTTACGCAAGGCACGGGTGTGTAGGTACCAGAGTCACGGAGTGAAGCCTCTATGGGTAGGGACGTTTAGCTTGTTGAGGTATGGGTGTCAACCCTCTTGATGTACAATTTTGATGTTCTCCGGAGGCACATGAATAGCTTGGTTGTATCTGGTACCACACGGCTGTACAGATTAGAACGTGTGTGCAACACGAAAGATGCACGAGCGATCACGCGTGCAGAGGATGTACAATCACGACGCGTTTAATGTTAGTGTTGGGAAACGTAGCAGGCAATTTTAAAATATTTCCTACGCTCACGCAAGATCTATCTAGGAGATGCAGAGCAACGGAAGGGGGAGAGTGTGTCTACGTACCAACGTAGACCGAAAGCGGAAGCGTTTCACAACACGGTTGACATAGTCGAACTTCTAGCTCCAACCGATCAAGTACTGAACGTACGACACCTCCGAGTTCTGCACACATTTAGCTCGATGACGTCCCTCGTCCTCTTGATCTAGCAAGATGTTGAGGAAGTAGATGAGTTCCGTCCGGACGAGGCGTGGTGACAGTGACGGTGATGTGATCCGCGCAGGGCTTCACCTAAGCACTATGAAGATATGACCGGAGGAGTAAACTATGGAGGGGGACGCCGCACATGGCTAACAAATGTTGTTGTTGTGTGTTCTAGTGGTTCCCCACATATATATAGGTTGGAGGGGAGGAGAGCCAGCCATGGGGCGCCCCAAGTAGGTCGGACGAAAAATCAATTTTCCATTTTTCGAGTGCCCAAAATGAGTTTTTTTTGTGAAGGACCTACCATATATTTGTTGCAAAATTGGACCAAATCAATTTTCTACAATACAAGGCCATATTTAATGCACAATTGACCAAATGTTTGGGTGTTAAAAGTTTTGATCCACCTATGGTGAAAAAGACGAATTTTTGCCGATTCAGCAGGATTGCGGGTCAAATTTGAACTGCAGCTGCCTCATAGTTTGCTCATTATTTTTTTCCAAAAATCATTTCTAGGTACATAAGTATCTATTCAATCAGAGAAACACCAAAAAAATTCCAAGATTCAATCACTAGCTAGGAACGGTCATTCCCGCCATTTTGACCGCATTTTGAAACAGGCATAATTTTTTATAAAAAAAATAAAAAATTGGAAAACCTTCTCATTATGTCATTACATGTCACCAAGTTACCAGGAAAAACAATAAACTTGTAATAAGGCAATTCTTTTAAAAAAGTGTTATCAGAAATGAGCTATCATGTGTGAAGATTAATGGCTTTCAAGCCAAATGATCAATCTTATGGCCACATTCATGGTATAGTTTGTTCAGATGATATCATATTGTTCACAAGGGTGCATCTTGGAATGGCAAACAATGTTTCCTAATGGTGTTTTCATTTTCTTTGGACGAAAAATTAATTTTCCATTTTTGAGTGCCAAAATGAGTTTTTTTGTGTGCAGGACCTACCATATATTTGTTGCAAAATTGGACCAAATTATTTTTCTAAAATACTAGGCCATATTTAATGCACAATTGAACAAATTGTTGGGTGTCAAAAGTTTTGATCCACCTCTGGTGAAAAAGACAAATTTTCGCCGATTCAGCATGAAGCTGGTCCAATTTGAATTGAAGTTGCCTCATAGTTTGCTCTTTATTTTTTCCAAAAATCATATCTAGGTACATAGGTATCTATTTAATCAGAGAAACACCAAAAAAATTCCAAGATTCAACCACTAGCTAGGAACGGTCATTCCTGTCGTTTTGACCGCATTTTGAAACGGGCATAAAAAACTAAAAAAAAATCAAAACATTGGAAAACAATCTCGTTGTGTCATTACATGTGAGCAAGTTATCAAGAAAAATAATAAAATTGTAATACGGCAATTCTTTTAAAAACGTGTTCTCAGAAATGAGCTATCATGTGTGAAGATTCCCAGCTTTCAAGTCAAATGATCAATCTTATGGCCACATTTATGACATAGTTTGTTCGAATGATCTCATATTGTTCACAAAGGTGCATCTTGGAATGGCAAACAATGTGGCCTAAGGGAGTTTTCATTTTCTTTGGACGAAAAATCAATTTTCCATTTTTTGAGTGACCAAAATGAGTTTTTTTTGTGAAGGACCCACCATATATTTGTTGCAAAATTGGACCAAATCAATTTTATAAATTACTAGGCTATATTTAATGCAAAATTGACCAAATGGTTGGGTGTCAAAAGTTTTGATCAACCTCTGATGAAAGAGACAAATTTCCGCTCATTCAGTAGGAAGTGGGTCAAATTTGAACTGCAGCTGCCTCATAGTTTGCACTTTATTTTTTCCAAAAATCATTTCTAGGTACATAAGTATCTATTTAATTAGATAAGCACCAAAAAATTCCAAGATTCAACCACTAGCTAGGAACAGTCATTCCCGCCGTTTTGACCGCATTATGAAACAATTATTAAAAAAATTCAAAAAATCGGAAAACCTTCGTATTGTGTCATTATATGTGACCAAGTTACCAGGAAAAATAATAAACTTGTAATAAAACAATTTTTAAAAAAAAGGCGTTCTAAAAAATGAGCTATCATGTGTGAAGATTCATGGCTTTCAAGTCAAATGATCAATCTTATGGCCACATTCATGGCATAGTTTGTTCAAATGATCTAATATTGTGCACAAGGGTGCATGTTGGAATGGAAAACAGTGTTGCCTAAGAAAGTTTTCATTTTCTTTGGACAAAAATTTCATTTTCCATTTTTCGAGTGCCCAAAATGAGTTTTTTGTGAATGACCTACCATATATTTGTTGCAAAATTGTACCAAATCAATTTTCTAAAATACTAGGACATATTTAATGCACAATTGACAAAATTGTTGGGTGTCAAAAGCTTTGATCGACCTCTTGTGAAGAAGACAAATTTCCACCGATTCAGTAGGAAGCGGGTCAAATTTGTACTGCACCTGCCTTATTGTTTGCTCTTTATTTTTTCCAAAAATCATTTCTAGGCACATAAGTATCTATTTAATCATAAATACATGGTTTGGTGGCAATACATCGAGGTTTGGATGGTGCCCGAGGGCCCTAACTCCAGAGCGCGTAAACTCGCATGCCCGCCGCGTGGTCACCGCATGACCGTGGTGTTGCCACGCGTCCTGTCTTCTCTTTGTCAGCTTTTTATGTCTGGTTTTTTATACATACGTCCTAGGGTAGATGCAGGTTACTCCATTCCCGTGACTCATCTATCTTCCTTTTTGGATGCGTTCTTTGTTGTTGTTGTTGTTGTTGTTGTTGTTGTTATCATTTGCTTTCTTTATCCTTTTCTCTTCTCTTTTTTCCCTTTTATATTTTTTCATTCTTATATCTAAACACATTGTGACTATTAGAGCTGTAATTTTTCTCTCAAAAAATTTTCAGTGGTAAATTTTCAGTAGGTCGTAACTGGAAGTTTCAAATGATGTTGCATCTACAAGTTTTCAAATGGGAAATGTATTTTTTTCACTTGCATGTCCACCTCTAAACATGCAATTGCAAGTGTTTTAATGTGATTGCAAATGGTTCACAATGCGACTGCGATGTGATGACGGTGTTTGGCTAGTTGCATGTCCGCCCCTAGACATGCAATTGCAAGTGTTTTAACCTGACTGCAACTGCATGATCTACAACACAATTGTAATTGGGGTGTGGATTTTAGGCCAACTGGGTAGACATGCATCTGCGAAGATTGTAAGCAAACTGCAATTTCATTAGCGCACAACGATTGCAAATGGGGTTGTGAGAGGATTGTCGGGCCAGTTGCATATCCATCATTAGACATCTAACTACCAATGTTGTAACCTGGCCGCAAATACAAGCATCAAGTGAGTACCAAAGTCCATCAAGTGAGTGGATTATAAAATGATTACAAAAAAGAGATTAGTCTATTGAAACCAAATATGTAAACCTAACACTGTAGCGTTTGCCAACACCACACACACCCAAGGCAAGATACAAAAGCGCCGAACACAACAACACCACCCCTAGCACACTACCATGAAGAGATGAAGCCGCATACAACGAACTGTGGACTCCAAGGCGGGGCCTTCAGAAAGGATACGACACCGAAGCGCCGCCGCCGCCCGATCCAAGGATTAGAGTTTTCCCTGGAGCCGCACGACGGGTGGTGAGAGCCGTGACGACGCCTTCAAGAAGGGAACGAGCTTCGCCGTCGCCGGTCCATCCGAAGATAGAGCAGGTTTTCACCCCGGCCAACACTCACCGCCACCGAATGCTACACCCAGGCTAGCACTCCGCCCACAAGGCCATGGCCACCGGGCAGCGCCAAGACACGGGCTCTGCCCAAGAGCACCATGCTACCGCCACCAGGGCCGCCGCCCCGGCATCAAAGACCTTGACACCACCGCACCCAAGACCCACCGCTACCCCAATCAAAGAGACAAATGGAAAAGGACCTGCCTTTGCACCTCTGGTCCACCCCCGGCGTCAATACCCAATAGGTCGGCCAGCACTGGCATCCATCGACCCATTCTGCAGCCCGGAGAGCGAGACGAGTTTGGTCATGCAGCACCGTGGGGGGGACGAGGTCAGTCATGCTGCACCATGCGCGAGACGAGCTCGGTCCTGCGGTACTGTGCGCGAGACGAGCTCGGTCCTGATGCACCGGGCACGAGACGAGCGATGGACCATAGCTGGGAAAGGGCCAGCCCTTCGAAGGGAGTAGCGACCGGGAACCGAGGAGATGGGGTGAAGGCCAAAACGGTTTGCTCGCAGACAAGCCGACGCCAGAGAAGCTGGCCGCTGCCGCAGGCAGATCCGCCACGACACCGAGAGTCCACCACCACCGGACCTCCACATGTCGCCGGCCACGACCGGAGCAACGACCACGCCCGGCCGCTGCCCTACCCGTGTCGCCCGGCGAACTCCTAGCGCCGGAGCCGCTGGCCGACCCCCACCGCCAGATCCGGCAGGATCGAGCAGGAAGCCGACCGCGCGCCACCTTCCGAGATGGGAGCCCCGCAGCCGCCCCGCCGCGCCCGAGATTCAGGGCACTGGCACGCCGCCACCAGCCGGCCGCCTTGCGAGTCAGTCGACGAGCCGCTGAACCCCGCGATGTCCGGAACCGCCGTTCGAGGAGGCCACCCCACGCCAGCGTCCCGCGAGCAGGGGGAGAAGGGCCCCACCGCCACCACACCCACCGGGCTTTGCCTGAGGAGCTCGCCGCCGGGGGGACCGGCGGGGCCGAAGGCGGCAGCAGCTAACGTCCCACCACCGACCCGCGCGGGCGCCTCGCGTGGGGGGGGGGAGCGGGGCGTGCCTAGAGGCGCGCGCCCGGCGGCCGGCTGCGGCAGGAGCAGGCGAGGGGGCGGCGACGGTGAGGGCGGGAACCCTAGCGGGGGAGCGGCACATGCTACCTCTTGAGCATGCGTTGGTTTTCCCTTGAAGTGAAAAGGGTGATGCAGCAAAGTAGCGTAAGTATTTCCCTCAGTTTTTGAGAACCAAGTTATCAATCCAGTAGGAGACTACACACAAGTTCCTTCTACCTGCACAAACAAATAAGAACCTTGCAACCAACATGATAAAGGGGTTGTCAGTCCCTTCTCGACCACTTGCAAAAGTGTGATCTGATAGAGATAATAGGATAATATTTTTGGTATTTTTGTTGTATAGATTGAAAGTAAAGATTGCAAAGTAAAAGTAAAGTAAACAAAAATAGTTGCTGCAAGATTGATATGATAGAAGATAGACCCGGGGGCCATAGGTTTCACTAGTGGCTTCTCTCAAGATAGCAGATTTCTACGGTGGGTGAACAAATTACTGTCGAGCAATTGATAGAAAAGCGCATAGTGATGAGAATATCTAGGCATGATCATGTATATAGGCATCACGTTCGTGACAAGTAGACAGAAATGATTCTGCATCTACTACTATTACTCCACACATCGACCGCTATCCAGCATGCATCTAGAGTATTAAGTTCATAAGAACAGAGTAACGCCTTAAGCAAGATGACATGATGTAGAGGGATAAACTCATGCAATATGATGTAAACCCCATCTTTTTATCCTCGATGGCAACAATACAATACGTGCCTTGTGATATTTCTCCGTCATATCTATAATTTTTTATTGTTCCATGCCAATATTATACAACTTTCATATACTTTTGGCAACTTTTTATACTATTTTTGGGACTAACATATTGATAGAGTGCCCAGTGCCAGCTCCTGTTTGTTGCATGTTTTTTATTTCGCAGAATATCCATATCAAACTGAGTCCAAACGGGATAAAAAGGGACGGAGATTTTTTTGGAATATATGTGAATTTTGGGAAGTGGAATCAACGTGAGACGATGCCCGAGTGGCCCACGAGGCAGGGGGGTACGCCCCTGACCTTCGTGGCCAGCCCGTAAGGCGGTTGGTGCCCTTCTTTCGCCGCAAGAAAGCTAATATCCAAAAAAATCGTGTCCATAATTCAGCCCAATCGGAGCTACGGATCTCCGGGAATATAAGAAACGGTGAAAGGCCAGAATCTGGGAACGCATCAACAGAGAGAGACAGAGAGACAGATCCAATCTCGGAGGGGCTCTCGCCCCTCCGCTGCCATGGAGACCATGGACCAGAAGGGAAACCCTTCTCCCATCTAGGGAGAAGGTCAAGGAAGAAGAAGAAGGAGGGGGGCTCTCTCCCTCTCTCTCCCGGTTGCGCCGGAACGCCGCCGGGGCCATCATCGTGTGATGGCGATCTACACCAACACCTCCGTCATCTTCACCAACATCTTCAACACCTTCCCCCATCTATCTACAGTGGTCCACTCTCGCGCAACCCGCTGTACTCTCTACTTGAACATGGTGCTTTATGCTTCTTATTATTATCCAATGATGTGTTGCCATCCTATGATGTCTGAGTAGATTTTCGTTGTCTATCGGTGATTGGTGAATTGCTATGATTGATTTAATTTGCTTGTGGTTATATTGCTGTCCTTTGGTGCCCATCATATGAGCGCGCACGTGGGTCACACCATAGGGTTAGTTGTATGTTGACAGGACTACGTATTGGAGGGCAAGAGTGACAGAAGCTTCAACCTAGCATAGAAATTGATGCATACATGATTGAAGGGGGACCAATATATCTTAATGCTATGGTTGGGTTTTACCTAATGAACGTTAGTAGTTGCGGATGCTTGCTAATAGTTCCAATCGTAAGTGCATAGAATTCCAAGTAAGGGATGACAAGCTAGCTGTAATGCCCAGTATGCGGCTATGTCAAGGACATAAACGCATACTAGAATGATCTCAAGTATGGTATCTTTGCACAACTCATGTAAAAATCAGGGATGAAAGTGCAAAATGATAGTTGGCTTACGCTCGCCACGTCAGACAATGAAATACAATAGCATACATCATCCAAATAACATCAGGGTTCGACTACGGACGAAATCCAAACGAAAAGATACCATAAATAACACAAGCCCGGATCCTCCTAGTAAGAACCACTACTGAATGTCGGGATAAGACACATAGTAACGTCCACGCTCTTCATCGAACTCCCAGTACAGCTCTGAACCATCTCCTGCATAGTTCTCAACGGTACCTGCATCTGGTGTGTGTTGAATCTGTGAGCCACAGAGGACTCAGCAATCCCGTTCCCGGGTATCCAAGCTACCAAATCCTTAGGTGAGGAAAGGCTATAAACAAGGTTGTAGCAAGCACGAAGCACTAGCTTACGAGTTTAGAGCGAGAAGAGAACAAGTGCCAACGATCGCCAAGTTGATCAAGAAGTGATCCTAGCTACTCACGATCAAACATAACCCCACCGTGTTCACTTCCCGAAGCCCTTCAGAAAGAGACCATCACGGTTACTCACGCATGTAGTGTATTCATGAATAAGGTGTCAAGTTATCTACAACCGGATATTAACAAATTCCCATCTGCCACATAAACGTAGGCACGGCTTTCGAAAGATCAAAACCCTGCAGGGGTGTCCCAACTTAGCCCATCTTAAGCTCACGACCACTGGAGTCACAACTCCAAAGTGGGAAGACCCGAGTATTCTCGGAATCCCGTGCTCAAGATATTTCGACAAAGGTAAAACTAATCCAGCAAGACCTCACGGTGTGCCGACACCCTGATAGTAGCCGCGCGTATCTCGTCTCAAGCCACGACCGGATAGGTCAGCCTACATGTATATACCAATCCTCGAGTTCCCTCGTGGTGGCCCCGCAGTCTGCCCAGTTTGGACCAACACTCATGAGGAGCACTGGCCCGGGGGGTGTATTAAGAACTCGGGTTTATAACTCCCTATGGAAGTTTTAGTTGTTAGGCAAACGAAAAACAAATGTTGGGCCTTGCTGGAAAAGCTTTAAACAGAGCGAATTATCAAGGGGGGCCCATAAACCTCAACCGTGTTAGGAACGCAAAATCAAGGAACATAACACCGGTTTATCGGTTCCTAGGGTGGCATGAGTGGAACAAAACACCAAGCAAGAGGCTTAGCCTTCCACCCATTACCAATATATAAGTGAAATAGTTTAACAGGTATTATAAATTGTGATATCCCAATAATAAGTTCATCATGGAGCAATCTTCAAACTTCACCTGCAACTAACAACGCTATAAGAGGGGCTGATCAATGCGTACTTAGCCAAACAACGGTTTGCTAGGAAGGTGGTTAGAGTTTTTCATGGCAACAATAGGAGGACTGACAAAGAAGAATATGCATCGAGGCAATATCTAAAGAGCGAGACATCTAGCATAGGCAAAGATAGAAGTGATATCTGGGAATGGTCATCTTGTCTGTTGATTCCACAGAGGGATCGTAACCTTGCTCCTCAAACTCAGCCTCGGTAGTAACCTCGAACTCCGAATCGGCTCCCGGCTCTACCCAACACAAGAACACAACAACGGCACAATATCAAACACAGTGCGATGGACAATCAACATGATGCAAGTCATATCAAGGGATGCGAGTATGATGTGCGTATGCATGAGGATACTCTTGAGCCTAAGGAGAAGATGATGGAAATGGCCTCATCTTGGGAAACCAAGCAAGCCACTGGATAGAGGGGAAGATTTTGGTTGAAATCAATATAAAGATCACCGAAAACGGATGCGCGGTTTGCAAATGGCAAGCAAAACAAGATTCAAGCAAAACTACAGTTTACAACAACATGACATTTTTGGAGTAAGAAATAATTTTGCTACAACACCCAAACATGGAGACAAAGGACATGGATGTGAAATAGACATGATACTTAACAAGCATGAACTTAGAGCACACCCAAAACCTTGCTGGAACACAATTAAACAAGCTTGGCAAGTTGCAATAAATTTACAGAATTCTCAGACTTAGTGAAAATTACAAGGCATGGAAGAATTACAACGAATAGGCATGTTTACAAGCTTGTGCAACTCAACTCAATGCATAGCATGGCAAGTTAAGATAACCAGCAACAAGAAGGCATATTTGAGAAGCTACTCAAAGCTAGAACATGCTCATAGGATGCATAGAGCACTAGCTACACTCGTGGCAAAACTGAACTTGTTGATAACATGCTGACAGAAACATTTTATATCATCTTGAGAGCATGAAAACAACAAGCTACAGCCACCCCTCATGGCAAACAAGTGCATGGATAGTTAGAGCATAATATATACTTCAAGGAACAACCACTGGACAACTCTAAACATGCACAACAACGATGGTGGCATCATGGAAACAAGGCAATAAAATTAACAAATTCACACTTAGCAAAAATTTAACAACATGATGACATGTTAACAAGCTTGTTGCACTCATCTCAAGATGTAACATGGCATGAAAATGAATCTATCATGTAGAGCGCATTCCAAAGAGCAAAACTCATGTTGACACCTAGCTCATATGACACATGGATTAATATGCACAAGCAAGGCAAAACATCATCTCATAACAAGTTCAGAAACTTCACAGCCAAATGCACTTTTGCAACAGAGATAAACATGGAAATATGACATCTAACATGAATGCTACAGCAACCATCATGTAGAGCATTTCACAATGAAGATCTGGACATATCATTCACTCCATTCGGACCAACATGCACAAAGTTACTAGCTCACGAACATGCCAACAAATTTACACAGACAACAAGTGCTGAAACAGTTTCAACACGATGCACTCTTTCCATGAAGATTAAGTCAACTAGATGAACTCTAACATGCATGAAACTGATGCTAACATGTAGAGCACGACGAGACGAACATTTTGACATATCATACGCGCAAAACAAAGCACCAAGCACAAAGTTATCACATGGTGAAGGAGGCAACAAATTTACTCAGATTCGGGACTTAGTGGAAATATACCTCCGCAACGCGGGGCGGAGGGATTCCGGGACGGGGAGATCCGGGACGGCGGAGGCATTTGGTTCGCGGGATGGGTAGATCTGATCCACCCCACGGATCCGGATCTGGACCTCGTTGGAGAACTTGCCGGATCCACGGCCACATACGAAAGAAGGACTCTGAGGTGCCATGGGCACGTGTGTGAGTGTCGGAACTCGAAACGGACAACGGGAAGAGACGAGCATGACGGGGTGCAAGTGACAACACGAATGTAATGCAATGCACATGATAACATGACGTGGATGATATGCACACACGCACGCGGAAAAAACGAAGAAACCCGAAATGAAAGAAGAGCCCAGAATGGAATTGATTAAGCCAACGTTGCATATATTGCAATAAATGGAAGGTATCACATATGGGGTGTTACAAACTCTCCTCCACTACAAAAAGATCTCGTCCCGAGATCTAGGACTGAAAGTAGGCAGGATACTCGAAACGGAGATGATCTTCTCGTTCCCATGTAGCTTCTCGGTCGGTATGGTGTGACCACTTCACTTTCAAGAATTTGATGGACTTGTTGCCGGTCTTGCGCTCAGTTTCTTCAAGGATAGCAACGGGGTGCTCACGATAAGACAAGTCCTGTTGAAGATCAATCTCTTCGAACGGAATGGTGCGTTCAGGCGTCTTGAAGCACTTGCGGAGTTGAGACACATGAAACACATAATGCACATTTGCAAAGTTGGAGGGAAGCTCGAGTTGGTAGGCTAGATCGCCTCTTTTGCCAAGAATCTTGAAAGGCCCCACGTATCTTGGAGCAAGCTTGCCCTTGATACCGAACCTCTGAGTGCCCTTCATGGGGGAAACACGGAGATAGACATGGTCTCCAATGTCGAAAGCCAAGTCACGATGCTTGCCGTCATAGTAGCTCTTTTGACGCGATTGCGCGGCCTTGAGATTCTCACGTATGACTTTGCACATTTCTTCGGCTTCTGAGATCAAATCTTTTCCAAGGAGTTGACGTTCACCAGTCTCGGACCAGTTGAGAGGGGTACAACACTTTCTGCCATAGAGGATTTCAAAAGGAGCTTTGCTTGTACTTGCTTGGAAGCTGTTAGAATTCGGCAAACAGAAGGCAATCTTCCCATTTCATACCGAAGGAGATGACACAAGCTCTTAGCATATCTTCGAGGATCTGGTTCACTCTTTCGACTTGACCACTAGTCTGAGGGTGAAACGCAGTGCTGAAGCAAATCTTTGTGCCCATGGCTGACTGAAAAGAATCCCAGAACTTGGATGTGAACAAGCTTCCACGTTCTGAGGAGATCACTTGAGGAATGCCATGCAAAGAAACAATTCTGGAAGTGTACAGCTCTGCCAGCTAAGCTGCGTTGATGGATTCTTTGACGGGAAGAAAATGAGCTACTTTAGTTAGCTTGTCAATCACCACAAAGATAGCATCATTTCCCTTCTTGGACTTGGGAAACCCAGTGACGAAATCCATCTCAATGTGATCGAATTTACATTCAGGAATAGGTAGAGGTTGAAGGAGTCCGGCTGGACATTGATGCTCTGCCTTCACTCTTTTGCAGACATCACATTCATTCACGAATTGGGCAATCTCCCTTTTCATGCGAGTCCACCAATACGATTGCTTGAGGTCCTGGTACATCTTAGAACTTCCTGGATGTATCGAGAGGAGGGAGTCATGTGCTTCATTCATTATGAGCTTCTTGAGATCACCCTTAGGAACCACAATCCCATCCTCAAAGAACAAGGTGTCTTTCCCATCAACGTGATAGCACTTGTACTTGGGAGTACCCTTAGGAATACCATGTTTCACTTTCTGCACCATAGCATCACTGAGTTGGGCCTCACAAATTTGATCTTCCAAGGTAGGAGCAACTTGAAGGTTTGCAAGAAAGCCTTGCGGAACAACTTGGAGGTTGAGCTTCCTGAATGATTCACAAAGTTCAGGCTGAAACGGTTTGGGAAGGAGACTGTTGCAATACGCCTTTCTGCTCAAGGCATCTGCAATGACATTGGCCTTGTGAGGAGTGTACTCAATGCTTGGATCGTACTCTTGAATCATCTCAACCCAATGAGTCTGGCGAAGGTTAAGGTTTGGCTGAGTGAAAATGTACTTCAAGCTCTTGTGATCGGTGAAGATGTCCACTTTTCTGCCCAACAGAAGGTGTCTCCACGTGATCAAGGCATGTACAACTGCTGCTAGATCAAGATCATGTGTGGGATAATTCTTCTCATTTGGTTGAACTGACGAGAAGTGTATGACACAATCTTCTTGTCTTGCATGAGAACACCACCAAGACCTTGCAATGAAGCATCACAAAAGACTTCATAGGGCTTGGACTCATCCGGAGGAGTAAGAACCGGAGCAGAAATGAGCTTCTCTTTGAGTGTCTTGAATGCCACATCACAATCAGGAGTCCATGAGTACTTGACATTCTTCTGCAACAGGTTGGAGAGAGGCTTGGCAATCTTGGAGAAGTTCTCAACGAACCTTCTGCAATAGCTAGCGAGACCAAGGAAGCTTCGGAGTTGCTTGAAATTCTGCGGAGGTTCCTAGTTGACAATAGCTTCAACCTTCTCGGGGTTCACAGAAATGCCCTCGGCAGAGATAATATGGCCAAGATAAAGGACTTTATCCAGCCAGAATTCACATTTGGAGAACTTCGCATAGAACTTGTGTTCACGGAGCCTGTCAAGGACCAAACGGAGGTGTTTGGCATGGTCTTCTTCATTCTTGGAGAATACCAAGATATCATCCAGATAGACAAGAACAAATTCATTGGTGTAGGGGTTGAATATGAAGTGCATCATCCAAGAGAAAGTGGGTGGAGCATTTGCAAGGCCGAAAGACATGACCGTGTAATCATAGGAGCCATAGCTTGTTCTGAATGCGGTCTTGGGAATATCCTCTTCACGGATACGAATCTGATGGTAACCCATCCGGAGATCAAGCTTCGAGAACACCTTTGCTCCTTTGAGCTACTCGAACAATTCATTGATATTGGGGAGCGGGTACTTATTCTTTATTGTTTTCTTGTTCAATGGCTGGTAATCAACGCAAAGGCGTTCCGTGCGATCCTTCTTCTTGACAAATAGAACACCACAGCCCCAAGGAGAAGTACTAGGCTTGATTAGACCCATACATTCTTGCTCATCGAGTTGTTTCTTCAGCTCCTTCAACTCTTCAGGAGAAAGCTTGTACGGACGCCGACATGCTGGCTCGGTACCGGGTTCAAATTCAATGATGAACTCAACTTGACGATGGGGAGGCATGCCTAGAAGCTCTTCAGGGAATACATCCTCATATTCACGAACCACCGGAATCTGAAAAATGGCATTAATCTCGCCCTTGTCATTGAGAGAGAATAGCCTGATTGTGTTATCTCGAGCTGCGAAGATAATCACGTCTTTGTCAGGGTGAGTAAGCTTGACTTCCTTGTTTGCACAATCAATATTTGCATCATGCTTGGAGAGCCAATCCATCCCAAGAATTATATCAATGTTGGAGTTACCGATAACAACCGGAGAAACCAGAAAACTGTAATCGCCCAGATGAATAGTGACATCCAGAGCCATCAAATTAGAAGTCATGTGTTTGCCCGGAGAAATAATTGATAACTTCTTATCCAGAAATGCCGGAGTGAAATTATGATTGGTAAAGAATGGTCTTGATATGAAACTGAGTGATGCACCAGAGTCAAACAAAACTTTTGCAGGAATAGAGTTAATTGGAAGATTACCAATTATCACATCAAAAGAATTCTCTGCTTCAGCTGCACTCATCAGGTCCACTCTTGCATGCTTGGGTTTATGCTTGACAATAGCATTGCTGATAGGTGGAGGAGGCGGAAGGCGCCTCTGGTTTGTGCACTTGTTGGAATAGTGGCCCTTCAGACCACACTTGTAGCAAGTGACCTCAGAAACTGGACGAGGAGGAGGAACACTTGGTCTTGGAGCTTGGTATTGCGACTTGGACTGGTTGCTTGGGTTGGGTGGGTAGGAGAATCCACGACCACCTGAGTGCTTGTTGTTTCTTGGAGGACAGAGCACTGGAGGAGGTGGTAGCCAGAACTTCTGCTGCTTGGCAACCACTTGAGAGGAAGAGGAGGAGTGAACGGCATCTCTAATCCTCTTTTTGGAAGCTTCACACTTGAGCTGAGCTGCCTCTTGCTTGAGAGCCATATTGTAGAATTGGTAAAATTCATCCGGCTCGAACAAGGTGAGAGCAAGTCGGAGTTCATCTTTCAGACCACCTCAGAACTGGTATATCTTGCTCTTGGCATCGGGGATGTCTTGCTTCGCATAACGGGCAAGATTCTGAAACTTGACATTGTATTGATAGACGGACATGGTGCCTTGCTTCAGGTTGCGGAATTGCTCACGCATGCCTTCAATGACACTGGTTGGAATGTGATGAGAATGGAAATCTCTGCAGAAATCAGTCCACGAGATCTCATGACCACCTCTGGAATCTTTGTATGGTTGCCACCAATCAGCAGCTTGATCTTTGAGTTGGAAAGTGGCAAACTTGACATAATCCTCAGGCCTCATGTTACTGCATTCAAAGTGCTTTTTGATGTCCGTGATCCAATCTTCAGCATCTAGCGGGTCCACACAGTAACTGAAAGACTTCGGTTGGTTTGCGAGGAATTGGTTCAGTGACGCAAAGTGAGGTTGATTGAATATATTGCCTTGTCCTTGGTTCCCATGATTGCCTTTATTTGCTTGGTTGGCTTGAAAGTTCTGCATCATCTGCATGAACATCTGAGTGTTCTGGTTGGTTGCTTGCATAATTGCTCTCCATGCCTCAGACGGAGGAGGAGGGGAAGGAGGACGCTCTTCTTCACCCTCTTGGTTAGGGTTGGGAACCTTCTTGGGAGCTATCCTGAATATGATGACAACTGTTAGCCATTGATGCAAAACAGGTAAGCTAAATCAACGGCTAGATATTAGCAACATAAATCTTCACAATGAACATTCGAACAAAATGAATGAATGAATTCCATAGTTTAATGGTACAACAGTCTTCTCGAGAAGCCACTTGGGAGAACAAAAGATAAAATAAAAACAACAAGGTGCAGATGGAACAAATACATGATAGAAGCTTACAAAAAACTTCACTCGAATCGTCGGATTCCTCTTTACCGAAGAAGCCTGTGCTCGAAATAATCGAGCACAGGCTTTTCTGGTCAAAACGTATCTTGTCTTTATCACTTTATCATGAGTTATTTTCCTTGGTTAACAATACTGGTTGTTTTGCCGATATTTGCAGGTTCATTAATTTTCTTTTTACCTCATAAGGGAAACAAAATCGTTAGGTGGTATACTATATCTATTCGTCCCACATGTTCGTGATGAATGCCCCATGGAACGTGTTACAAAGGGTGTTGCAATCCCCGGATCAGCATAGCCAAGGACCCTTTAAGATGCAACTCCCAATTGGAACAACGCCCATGAAACCTCTTCACTCGATGTTGAACCCCAAACCTCATACCATGCACTCGTTGGAAGAATTCCTGCAAGCTACTTGAAGAACCCACCTATTAATTCCCGAAGGTTTCCGGTTATGCAATCTGGTGTTGGGGATACAGGGGAAGCACCGCGCACTCAACTCTAAACCTACATCCAGCTGTATCCATCCGTCAATACATAACCAGTCATCCTCGGAAACTGTTTACCTCGGACCTTCGAAACGCATCTGCTATACTAGCTGTGGCAATACTCCCGAACTATCCCACCAGTACTGGGTGACGTCGGGGTTATCTCACCACCAACCGCATAGAAGAGTTTTCGTTGTCGGCCGTCTTAAGTATTCTAGAACCGCTGCGATACATTTGTGACGACAACACCTCGGAGCTCAACTCCCCAGGACACTGCCACAACCCCTAAATGACAGGAGGCATCAAGAACAATGTTCTCGTCACAAAGATATCGGAACAATCCAAACAATACTCGCGTGATCCTAAAATTTTTTTTAGTGAATTTTTGAGAGTAGAGGAGATAGAACAACGTCAGGAGTCCTCACCAGAGCGATGAAGGGATGAGGAGTAAAAAGAAATCCTACTCTCCGAGATATATATATATATATATATATATATATATATATATATATATATATATATATATATATATATATATATATATATATATATATATATATATATATATATATAGGACTCAAAACATTTTTATGTGTGTGCCTAGACTCAACCGTCAACGATTCAATCAATCAGGGGCCTCCTAGGTCAGAGAAGGCTCTGAATACCAACTTGTAATGCCCAGTATGCGGCTATGTCCCCCACGTTTCGAGGCACGACTTAAGGATATAAACGCATACTAGAATGATCTCAAGTATGGTATCTTTGCACAACTCATGTAAAAATCAGGGATGAAAGTGTAAAATGATAGTTGGCTTACACTCGCCACGTCACACAATGAAATACAATAGCATACATCATCCAAATAACATCAGGGTCCAACTACGGACGAAATCCAAACGAAAAGATACCATAAATAACACAAGCCCGGATCCTCCTAGTAAGAACCACAACTGATCATCGGGATAGGACACATAGTAACATCCACGCTCTTCGTCGAACTCCCAGTACAGCTCTGAACCATCTCCTGCATAGTTCTCAACGATACCTGCATCTGGTGTGTGTTGAATCTGTGAGCCACAAAGGACTCAGCAATCCCGTTCCCGGGTATCAAAGCTACCAAAGCCTTAGGTGAGGAAAGGTGATACGTCTCCAACGTATCTATAATTTTTTTATTGTTCCAATGTATTATTTATGAAGTCTTGGATGTTTAATGGGTTTTATCATTCACTTTTATATCATTTTGAGACTAACCTACTAACCCAAAGGCCCAGTCCAGATTGATGTTTTTTTGCCTATTTCAGGGTTTTGCAAAAAAGAATATCAAACTTAGTCCAAACGGAACGAAACCTTCGTGAGAGATATTTTTGGAGAAAATCACGCACGCGGAGATATTTTTGGAGGAAATCACGCACGCGGAGATCCCATCTTGGAGCCTATTCCGGAGCTCTACCAGAGGGGGATCCACCACAGAGGCCTTCATCATCATCATCATCGCCCTCACCATGAGTTGTGAGTAGTTTACCACAGACCTTCGGGTCCATAGCTAGTATCTAGATGGCTTCTTCTCTCTCTCCGGATCTCAATACAAAGTCCTCCTCAATCTTCGAGGAGATCTATTCGATGTAATCTCTTTTTGCGGTGTGTTTGTCGAGATCCGATGAATTGTGAGTTTATGATCAAGGTTATCTATGAAAGATATTTGCTTCTTCTGTGAACTTTTTATGTGTGCTCATACTATCCTTGCAAGTATCTTTGAATTATTGGTTTGGTTTGGCCTACTAGATCTATAGTTCTTGCAATGGGAGAAGTGTTTGGCTTTCGGTTCAATCTTGCGGTGTCCTTTCCCAGTGACAGTAGGGGCAGCAAGGCACGTATTGTATTGTTGCCATCGAGGATAAAAAGATGGAGTTTACATCATATTGCTTGAGTTTATCCCTCTACATCATGTCATCTTGCTTAAGGCATTAATCTGTTCGTATGAACTCAATACACTAGATGCATGCTGGATAGCGGTCGATGTGTGGAGTAATAGTAGATGCAGGCAGGAGTCGGTCTACTTGTCTCGAACGTGATGCCTATATACAATGATCATGCCTAGATAGTCTCATAATTATTCGCTTTTCTATAAATTGCTCGACAGTAATTTGTTTACCCGCCGTAGAATATCACTATCATGAGAGAAGCCACTAGAGAAAACTATGGCCCCCGGGTCTACTCTCGACATATCAATCTACATCTACCTTACTTTTACCGCTTTTATTTGTTGTTTTATTAAACTAAAAATACCAAAAATATGAACTATCATCTCTATCAGATCTCACTCTCGTCAGTGACCGTAAAGGGATTGACAACCCCTTATTGTGTTGGCTGCGAAGTTCTTATTTGTTTGTGCAGGTGCAAAGGACTCGCGCGTGGTCTCCTACTGGATTGATACCTTGGTTCTCAAAAACTGAGGGAAATACTTATGCTACTATGCTGCATCTCCCTTTCCTCTTCGAGGGAATACAATGCAAGCTCAAGAGGTAGCAAAAGGCTATAAACAAGGTTGCAGCAAGCACTAAGTACTAGCTTATGAGTTTAGAGCGAGAAGAGAACAAGTGCCAACGATCGCCAAGTTGATCAAGAAGTGATCCTAGCTACTCACGATCAAACATAACCCCACCGTGTTCACTTCCCGAAGCCCTTCGGAAAGAAACCATCACGGTTACTCACGCATGTAGTGTATTCATGAATAAGGTGTCAAGTTATATACAACCGGATATTAACAAATTCCCATCTGCCACATAACTGCGGACACGACTTTCGAAAGATCAAAACCCTGCAGGGGTGTCCCAACTTAGCCCATCACAAGCTCACGATCTGCGGAGTCGCAACTCCAAAGTGGGAAGACCCGAGTATTCTCGGAATCCCGTGCTCAAGATATTTTGACAAAGGTAAAACTAATCCAGCAAGACCTCCCGGTGTTCTGACACCCTGATAGTAGCCACGCGTATCTCGTCTCAGGCCACGACCGGATAGGTCAGCCTACAGGTATATACCAATCCTCGAGTTCCCTCGTAGTGGCCCTGCAGTCAGCCCAGTTTGGACCAACACTCATGAGGAGCACTGGCCCGAGGGTGGATTAAGAACTCGGGTTCATAACTCCCTATGCAAGTTTTAGTTGTTAGGCAAATGTAAAACCAATGTTGGGCCTTGCTGGAAAAGCTTTAAACAGAGCGAATTATCAAGGGGGGCCCATAAAACCCCAACTGTGTTAGGAACGCAAAATCAAGGAACATAACCGGTTTATCGGTTCCTAGGGTGGCATGAGTGGAACAAAACACCAAGCAAGAGGCTTAGCCTTCCATCCATTACCTATATATAGGTGGAATAGTTTAACAGGTATTATATATTGTGATATCCCAATAACAAGTTCATCATGGAGCAATCTTCAAACTTCACCTGCAACTAACAATGCTATAATAGGGGCTGAGCAATGCGTACTTAGCCAAACAACGGTTTGCTAGGAAGGTGGTTAGAGTGTTTCATGGCAACAATAGGAGGGCTGAGAAATAGGAATAGGCATCGAGGCAATATCTAAAGAGCGAGACATCTAGCATAGGCAAAGATAGAAGTGATATCTGGGAATGGTCATCTTGCTTGTTGATTCCACGAAGGGATCGTAACCTTGCTCCTCAAACTCAGCCTCGGTAGTAACCTCGAACTCCGAATCGGCTCCCAGCTCTACCCAACACAAGAACACAAGAACGGCACAATATCAAACACGGTGCAATGCACAATCAGCATGATGCAAGTCATATCAAGGGATGCGAGTATGATGTGCGTATGCATGAGGATGCTCTTGAGCCTAAGGAGAAGATGATGTAAATGGCCTCATCTTGGGAAACCAAGCAAGCCACTGGATAGAGGGGAAGATTTCGGTTGAAATCAATATAAAGATCACCGAAAACGGATGCACGGTTTCCAAATGGCAAGCAAAACAAGATTCAAGCAAAACTACAGTTTACAGCAACATGGCATCTTTGGAGCAAGAAATAATTATGCTACAGCACCCAAACATGGAGACAAAGGACATGGATGTGAAATAGACATGATACTTAACAAGCATGAACTTAGAGCACACCCAAAACCTTGCTGGAACGCAATTAAACAAGCATGGCAAGTTGCAATAAATTTACAAAATTCTTAGACTTGGTGAAAATTAGAAGGCATGGCAGAATTACAACGAATAGGCTTGTTTACAAGCTTGTGCAACTCAACTCAATGCATAGCATGGAAAGTTAAGATAACCAGCAGCAAGAAGACATATTTGAGAAGCTACTCAAAGCAAGAACATGCTCATAGGATGCATAGAGCACTAGCTACACTCGTGGCAAAACTGAACTTGTTGATAACATGCTGATAGAAACATTTTATAGCATCTTGAGAGCATGAAAACAACAAGCTACAGCCACCCCTCATGGCAAACAAGTGCATGGATAGCTAGAGCATAACATATAATTCAAGTAACAACCACTGGACAATTCTAAACATGCACAATAACGACGATGGCATCATGGAAACAAGGCAATAAAATTAACAGATTCACACTTAGCAGAAATTTAACAACATGATGACATGTTAACAAGCTTGTTGCACTCATCTCAAGATGTAACATGGCATGAAAATGAATCTATCATGTAGAGCACATTCCAAAGAGCAAAACTCATGTTGACACCTAGCTCATATGACACATGGATTAATATGCACAAGCAAGGCAAAACATCACCTCATAACAAGTTCAGAAACTTCACAGCCAAATGCACTTTTGCAACAGACATAAACATGGCAATATGACTTCTAACATGAATGCTATAGCAACCATCATGTAGAGCATTTCACAATGAAGATCTGGACATATCATTCACTCCATTTGGACCAACATGCACAAAGTTAATAGCTCACGAACATGCCAACAAATTTACACAGACAACAAGTGCTGAAGCAGTTTCAACATGATGCACTCTTGCCACGGAGATTAAGTCAACTATATGAACTCTAACATGCATGAAACTGATGCTAACATGTAGAGCACTACGAGACGAACATTTCGACATATCATACGCGCAAAACGGAGCACCGAGCACAAAGTTATCACATGGTGAAGGAGGCAAAAAATTTACTCAGATCCAGGACTTAGTGGAAATATACCTCCGCGAAAAGTCAACGCAGGACGGAGGGATTCCGGGATGGGGAGATCCGGGACGGCGGAGGCGTTTGGTTCGCGGGATGGGTGGATCTGATCCACCCCGCAGATCTGGATCTGGACCTCGCCGGATAACTAGCCAGAGTCGGTGAAGAAGGCGGAGGCGGCGACCGGAGTGCGGGAAGGCGGCGGCCCGGCCGGTGCCGACGACGAGGTGGCCCGGCGGCGGTGGTTGACGCGGCGGCGGCGGACGCCCGGCGCGGTGGCGGCGGCGAGGGTCGGCGCCGGCGGTGGATTCGGAGGCGTGGCGGCGGAAGCTCGCTGCCGAGGGTGGCCGGCGGCGGCGTTGGCGGCGGCTCGAGCGCGCACCGGCGTGGTGGAGAGGAGGCGAGGCGCCGGCGACGAGCGCGACGGGCGGCGGGGCCGAGGCGTGCGGCGGCGGCGCGGCCCGCGACCGGCGGCAGCGCGGCCGGGGCGGAGGAAGACGGCGGCGGGGTCGAGTCACGGTCGTCCGGCGCGGCGGCGGCGGGCGCGCCGGCGGCCGGGGCTGCGGACGAAGGTAGCGGGCGTCGCGGCGGCTTTCGTCCGGGAGCGGCCCGGGGCGGGCCGGAGTTGGGCCCCGCGGGCTCGGAGCGACGCGGTGGTGGAGACCCAGCGGCGGGACACGTGTCGCCAGGGATTGGTTGCGGTGGCGGAGCGGACACGTCCGGCGCGCGGACGGACATGTCCGGCGGTGGACAGAGGAGGGAGAATAGGGTTTCGCTCAAAAATGGAGGGGATGGGGCCTTTTTATAGATAGAGGGAGTTACGAGTGTCCAAATGGGGTGCGGTTTTGGCCCACACGATCACGATCCGACGACCGAGAGGATGGGAGTGGTTGTGCTGGGTTAGTGGGCTGTTGTAGAGGGGGTCTTGGGCCAAAAGGAAGAGGAGCTTTTAGCCCACGAGGTTACCCGTTGAAGTATCAAACGACCTCCAAACGCGACGAAACTTGACAGGCGGCCTACACGTACTAAAATAACAACACACGACAAGTCTCACCTTATTCCGAGAACGTTTCACGACCACATACGAAAGAAGGACTCGGAGGTGCCACGGCCACGTGTGTGAGTGTCGGAACTCGAAACGGACAATGGGAAGAGACGAGCTTGACCGGGTGCAAGCGACAACACAAATGTAATGCAATGCACATGATAACATGACGTGGATGATATACACACACGCACGCGCAAAAAAAACCCGAAGAAACCTGAAATGAAAGAAGAGCCCAGAATGGAATTGATTAAGCCAACGTTGCATATATCGCCATAAATGGAAGGTATCACATATGGGGTGTTAAACTAGCAGTGGCCTCTCCCACATAAAACTTGCTATCGGTCTAGTAACGTAGTCAATTGCTTAGGGGAAATTTTGCAACTCCTACCACCACTTTTCCACACTCCCTATATTAACTTTATTGCTTCTTTACCTAAACAGACCCTAGTTTATATTTACGTGCTCTTTATATTCTTGTAAACCTATCCCACAAAAACTACAAAGTACTTCTAGTTTCATACTTGTTCTAGATAAAGTAAACCTTAAGCGTGCGTAGAGTTGTACCGATGGTTGATAGAACTTGAGGGAATATTTGTTCTACCTTTAGCTCCTCGTTGGGTTTGACACTCTTACTTACCGAAAGATGCTACAACTGATCCCCTACACTTGTGGGTTATCAAGACCTTTTTCTGGCGCCGTTGCCGGGGAGCAATAGCGTGGGGTGAATATTCTCGTGTGTGCTTGTTTAGTTTATCAATAAGTAGATTTTATTTGCTGTTATAAGTTGTTTTCTATATTTAGTTATGGGTAGGAAATGCAAAATACCAAAATAAATAGTGGTACCTACTGAACCAATGGTTGAAGAACCATTTAAAATCTATCACACTCCTGAAGCTTTTTACTTGGATCATCTTCGATCCCTATGTGCTCGTGCTGAAACCCCAACTAGCTTAGTTGAGGGTAAATCTTTAGATGAGCATGCTTGTTATGTCCGACACCACTTATCTCAAGAAGGTAAACTTTTACTGGATCAAATTCATCGTTTGCAATGCTATGCTTGGAATTTATGTGCAATATATGATATTACTTGTTGTTCTGAAGACCCTAAGAAACACCTTCCCTACCAATGTGAGTTTAGTGATAATGGAATCATATCTTCGTAAACTAAGGGTGTTCATAGTTACTATGATGTTCAACAAATTGAAGAATTTGTTGCTTTTAAGGGTGCTTATGAAATTGCTTCTTTGATTGAAAAGTATGATGCTACTCTTTACAAATCTGAAAAAATTGCCATATTTAAATATTGTTATGATAATTATGCTTCTAATGCCTATGTTAAACCATATATGAGGATTCCTCGGCTGTCCAAGAAGAGACTAATATTTTGCAGGAGTCTATGGAAGAAGAAATTAATGACATTGTGAGCTCATTGGATGAAAAAGATGAGGAGGAGGGCGAATGTGACACCCCGAGACCGGTGCGCCAGGTGTCAGCCAGTTATTCTTCGTCGTTGCCATGTCACCTTGCTTGCGTGTGCATCCTTGCCTTGTCATCATGTGCATTGCATCAGAATGTTTTTCAAAACTTGCATCCGTCCGAGTTCCCTCGTCCTTTCCGTTGTCCATTCTGAGCCAAGACACACTTGCACGCGCCCGCGGTGCCTCCGAATATTTATTTTATGAGTGGCCAAAAAACATTCTCGGAATGGGTTGAAACATGGCATGTGGTTTTATTATAGCATAGGTAGACCGCCTGTCATTTTTGTCGCGTTCGGAGTTCGTTTGATAGCCCAGCGGTTAACCGTGTTAACTGCCGGAAGCCTCTTCTCTTTTGGCCCAGCACCCCTTTCACACAGCCCACCAAACCCATTGTAACCCCTCCATGCTCTTGGACGTTCGATCACGATCGCGTGGCCGCGAACGGCTCCTCATTTGGACACTCCTAGCTCCCTCTAGCTATAAATAGGTGCCTCCCTCTCCATTTTCTCGCAGATGAACCCTAACCCTCTTCCCACCGCGCGCCGGACATGTCCATCTCCACCACCGGACATGTCCGCCGCCCCCGCAGCCAATCAGGATTCGCCACGTCACCCCGCCGGCCTTCTCTCTCCTCCCACCTCCACCGTAGCCCGCTCGGGCCCGTGCCAGGCCCTCGGGGCCCATCCGCCGCCGCCGCGAGGCCGAGCGTCCCACGCTGCCTCGCTGCTCCTCGCTCCGGCCGCCGGAGAGTCGCCGAAGCCGACTCCCCGCCGCCGCCGCGTGCTCCGCCCCGCCGCCGGTCAACTCCGGGCGCCGCACCACCGGTGCCGCCGCCTTCCTCCGCCCAGCCAGCTCCGCCGCCGCGCCCTCGCCAGATCCGGCGGTGCCAAGGCCGGATCGGCCTCGCCGGCCCCGCTCCGGCCCCCCTCCGACCGTTCCGGCCCCTCCTCGCCGGAGCAACGGCATCCGCCTGCCATGGCCTCGATTGGCCTTGCTGGGTCGAGCGAGGAAGACGATCCGCGCGCCAGCCAGCGTCGTGGGCCGAGCCCAACCGCCGCCAGGGACGAGCCCCAGCGCCCCCCTTGGGTCTCTGCCGCGCCTCCATGGGCCCTAAGGCCCACCGCACCGACCCGCAGCGCCCCGCGCCCCAACCTGGCCTCATGGGCCACGTGGACCACTGCCAGCCCGCGGCCCAACTCCTCGTTCCGGCCAGCCGGCCTGCCTCACCTTCTTCTTCTTGGGCCGAGCCCAATGGGTAAGCCACCTATTCCTCGCCCCGAGCGTCCCATAACTATCTTGCGCTCAGTATGTGTTTTTTCCCTAAGTCAAATGCCTAAGTCCTTTTTCTGTGTTATTTTGTTGCTATGTTTGCATGGTGATATCTTTTTGTGTGGTGATCCAAATTGTGTGAATGATATGTCAAAATGACCGTGGTGATATGCTCTACACTTTGTTCCATTGTGCCATGCTCTTTTGAGTCCATCTAGATGCTTTAATCTCTGTTGCAAGAGTGCTACTTGTTATAAACTGTTGTTACTTGTTATTTTGTTGCCATGTTTGTGATGTGATAACTTGGTGCATGTTTATCCAAATGGTGCAAATGATATGTCAAAATGTTCATCATGAGATGCTCTACATGTTGATTGCTATAGCATGCATGTTAGAGTTCATATTGCCATGTTTATCTCTGTTGCAAAAGTGCATGTGGCTGTTAGGTTTTGTAACTTGTTACGAGATGCCTAGTTGAGGAGGTCGTTGCTATTGATGTGTTTGTCCCCTTGACGCATGCTCATATGTTTTAGATTCTCCATCATGTGTTCTTTGCTGTGGTGCAAACCATTTTCCATGTTATGCCTTGTGTTGACTTAAACATGCTCGCAAACATGCCATGATAATGTTACTGTTTTAACACTTAGTGAAATTTCACAAGTCTGGAATCTGTCTTATCCTGATGCTATGTTTGCTTGATGCCCTCGGTAAATCCATGTTATTTTTGGGGTGGCCATTGATCATTCCTTGCTGTATATGTTGTTGTCTATCCATTCATGCCCTTACTTGATCATATGGCTTGCTGTAGCTTATTTAATTCTTGCTCCCAAGTTGCTATAAAATATTACTGTCGGGTTTTTAGTGTCATGATCAAAATGTTGTAGCTTGTTGCTATTGGTCCAAGCCTCCTATGGAGATGCTCCAATGGAGTTGTTTGCTGTAGGATACGTCTAGTTCATGTCCATGATTCTTGTCACCATGTTTGAGTGCTGTAGAGTATATATTTCTTGCTCCAAACTTGCTATGTGGCTGTTAACTTCAGCTTGTTGTTATATCTTGTTTCATGTGTATCTTTTAGCCCGTTGCTCCGTTTTGGATGTGCCTTATATGAAACTTGTGTGATTTTGCATGTAGAATCATAATATCATATTGTTTTCATGTTTGGAGTGAGTTTGCTTGATGTTTGGGTGCATTTTGCACCGTTGCCATGTTTGTCTTGTTTTGCTCATATCTTCTAGGCCGTAGCTCCGAATTAAACAAACTTTATATGAAACTTGACTAGATTATGGTGTAGATTATCATGGTGCATGTTAACTTGCTATTTAACAACTTTAACTTAAGGTTTGTTCAGATCTGGACTAATTTCAAATTATGCATATGAGGACTTACCGGATTTGTCTTATGTATTTCCGGCCTCTTTTAAACTTGTTGACTTGTGTTGTTTTTGAGTGCTTCCTGCCTTGCCATGTATTGCTTCCTGTATAGATTTGTCTTGCATCATACCTTGCCATGTATTGCCTCATATAGACTTGTGTTGCTTTTCTGTGCTTCCTACCTTGCCATATATTGCTTCCTGTATAGACTTGTCATGCATCATACCTTGCCATGTATTGCATCATATATAAACTTGTGTTGTTTTTCTGTGCTTCCTACCTTGCCATGTATTGCTTCCTGTATAGATTTGTCTTGCATCATACCTTGCCATGTATTGCATCATATATAAACTTGTGTTGTTTTTCTGTGCTTCCTACCTTGCCATGTTTTGCTTCCTGTATAGACTTGTTGTGCATCATATGTAGACTTGTCTTGCATCCTACTTGGTTGAGCATATTGACATGTTCTTGTGTTGTTTTTCTGTGCTTCCTACCTTGCCATGTTTTGCTTCCTGTATAGACTTGTAGTGCATCCTATATAGAACTGTCTTGCATCATACTTGGTTGAGTATTGTCATGTCTCGTGTGGTGTGTTTACCGTATTTCTTGCTTCTTCTCGTTATTGCTTGTTCCGTTGCGTTCGTGAGGATTCGTTCGTCTACCCGTGGTTCTTCTTCAAGGCTTCTTCTTCGTCTTCTTCATGGACCCGTTCTTCTTCCTTGCGGGATCTCAGGCTAGATGACCATACCCATGGATACCTTTACTATCATTGCCTTTGCTTAGTTGTCTCGATGCTATCGTTATATGTCGCGCTACCCATCTTTTATGTCAGCCTCTCCTTGTTGCCATGAAACCTCTAACCTTTGACACCTTCCTAGCAAAGAACCATTGTTTGGCTATGTTGCCCGCTTGCTCAGCCCCTCTTATAGCGTTGTTAGTTGTAGGTGAAGATGAAGATCGTTCCTGGAGGGAACTTGTTGTTGGAATATCACAATACCTATTATTATTATTAACACAACTATATACTGGGCATGGGTGGAAGGCTTGGCCTTTTGCTCGGTGTTTTGTTCCACTCATGCCACCTTAGGCGCCGATAAACCGGCATTATGTTCCTTGATTTTGTGTTCCTTACACGGTTGGGTATATGGGGACCCCATGACACGTCGTCTTTGAATAAAACTCCTCCAGCAAGGCCCAACATTGGTTTTAATTTGCTCATAATAACAACTTAATTAATTAATTAAATTGCATAGGGAGTTAGCGCTACCCGAGGATTCTTCTACATAGCAGGGGGGCCAGTGCTGATGGTGTTGGTCCCAAACGGGGAGACTGCGGGGCCACCACGGGGAAACTCGAGGATTGGCTCCCGTAGGATCACCTATCCGGTTGTGGCCTGAGATGAGATACGCGCGGCTAATATCAGGGTGTCGGCACGCCGGGAGGTCTTGCTGGACTTGTTTTACCATTGTTGAAATGTCTTGTGCACCGGGATGCCGAGCTTGATCGGATTTCCCTAAGATAAGGGGTGATGATATTATATTTATCACTTCAGCTGATCGTGAGAGCTTGTGATGGGCTAAGTTGGGACACCGCTGCAGGGTTTTGATCTTTCGATAGCCGTGCCCACGGTTATGTGGCAGATTGGAATTTGTTAATTTCCGGTTGTAGAAAACTTGACAGAGGATCCGAAGTAAAACACACAACTGTGTCAATAACTGTGACTGCCTCTTTTCACTTTGAGAAGAGAACACGGTGGGGTTATGTTTGACTCGTAGGTAGTTCAGGATCTTTAGCGATCACTACTAGTTACGACCGTTTGCGTAGATGCTCATCTTATTCTTGTACTCGTAAGTTAGCCACCATACTTTTGCTTAGCCGCTGCTGCAACCTCACCACTTTACCTCTTCCTACCTATTAAGCTTTGATAGTCTTGTTACCCATGGTTATGGGATCGCTGAGTCCTCGTGGCTCACAGATACTACACCAACAGTTGCAGGTGCAGGTTTCTGATGTCTTGACGTGAGAGCGTTGATCGTTGTGTTGGAGTTCTTTCTTCTTCTTCTTCTTCAGTCTTGGGTTTGGTTCCGGGTCGGCAGCCTGGGATAGCAGATGGACGCCGTTGTTCTTTTCAAGTTTGCATCTGTAGTCGGATGCTTTGTATTGATGTTGTTGTATTCATGTGACTTGTATGTCTTGTTGTATCCCCCATTTATGTATGTATTGGTACGATGTAATGATATCCATCTTGCTAAGCACCCGAAATGCGGTTGTGCCCCAATCACGTAAGTGTCACGTGATTGGGATAGAATCGCATCTTGGGCCTGACAAGTTGGTATCAGAGCCTCGACCGACCATAGGAGCCCCCTTGATTGATCGTAGCTTGGCCGTTGTTGAGTCTAGCAGAAAACTTTTTCGGAGTCTAGTTATCAAGGTTGTCAGAATCGCTATTCCGAATCGGATCGGAGCCCTGATGGTAGGATCGCAAATCGTGGAATCTTCACTATGAGGATCGTAGAAACGTAGATACTATGAACTAAAGTCGTAGAGTCAGAGGGGTTAGTTTGGATCGTAAAGTCGTAGAATCGTACAACAGAATCACGATTCTGACAACCTTGCTAGTTATATCGGAGATCACTGTTCAAGAAATCTTCCGATTCAGCGATTTATCTTCAGATTTATCGCTACTCTTGGGGTAACCGATAACATTATGCCTTATCTTCATCATTTATCACTATGTCCAATTTATTGCTATGACAAGCGATTTATCGGGAATCTACCGATAAATCGGGCCTATTCATAGCACTATGTTTGCAAAAACTATATTTATTTGCGTTTTGTGGACCTTTTTACGCATTATGTAATATTTTCCTATTTTGTTTGTCATTATACCAGGATTCAAAGGCTAGGAATCAAGGTAACACTTCTGTCCAATATTGTTTTGATGTTGAGTATGGCATATTTTAGAGTTGGAAACATGAGATTTGAAAAAAAAGGCCGATTAATAGTCGACCGATAAATTTGATTAATCGGTCGATTTCCAATTAATCTCTAATCCCTAGCTGACTGAGACGATAACGATAAGTGATATCCTCAACATTGTCGGAGATTAGGAATTCTTTTTACTTCCCTGCCCTTCATCGCTCTGGTGAGGAACCTTGACGTAGGTGTTTTGAATTACTCCTCTTCCCCTTCAATTTTTTTTAGGATCTCGTGGTTAGTTTTCGTTCGTTACGTTGTTAGTTCTTTCATCTGGTGCATCTCTCGTCAAGTGGATTCAACCCTCTTCTTCTTGCAAGTGCAACCTCAGTTATTTTAACCGATGTTGTTTTCCCCGTCCGAAGTGGTCTTTGTTTTTTCCCACCTTCCCACCCTTTTTCTTCTCGGAGCCGGAGTCCTTAATCGAGTATTCATCCTACTCATGTGAATCCTTTGCATTCTTTTATCAGTTATTTCAACTGGTGACTTCTCGTCTAGTTCATCATTCTTCATCTCTTTTTCTTTTCCGGTGGTTCCAATTCAATTTGTTCTCAGTGTTGTTCTTATTCTTTCCTCGGCTCAATTGTTTCCTTTTGCTCGTTCGTCTCTTGCCATTTAATTATTCCGGAGCTCCGAAGGCATCTCAAGAGATTTGTCCGTGTTCCAATTAATTGAGGTTGTCACCTCATTCGAGTTTTTCAATTGCATCATCTCCTTCTCGATCCTTTTCAACGGTGTTTTCCCCTTCGGTGGGATCATAACCCACAGGTCTTTTCCCAGGTTCTTACCTGACTCTTCTAATTTCCCGGAGTACCGAAATTCTTTTCAAGTGTGATGTAAGTATGGATCCCATCCGTCATGTGCCTTCTCCAAGATCATTTGCTAATTCTTTTCTTTCGTTGGTTCAACATCTCTTCTTCTCATTCTTCTGGAGTATTTCAGGAATTCTTTTCCTTGTGTTCCTCCGAAGGCCATCATTTCAGAAGATTTCTTCGTTCTCAGTTTTCAACTTCGCCCTCCAAATATTCTTCATTGATGCCTCTTCGTTTGTCTCACATTCTTTCTGGTGCTTCGTTCAAGTATTCTTTAATCAGTTCACGATCTCTTCGTTCTCTTGTATCTAAATTCCCTCGAGTACTTATCCTTATCCCGGTGATTCATTCTCTTGTGTTCACTCAATTTCAATTCTTTCTCGTGGTTTGTTCTTTTCATCATTCGATTAATTCTTCCCGGTGGTTCGTTTATTTTCTTCACGTGGTTTCAATCCTTACGGTGGTTCGCTCAACAGTTCTTTTCCGGTGCTATCATATCAATTCATTCATTCATTCCAATCCAACCGGTGTTTCATGAAGATTTTTTGCAAGTTCGCGATATATTCTTCTTTAAATCAATTTCATCGAGAATAAGTGATATGCGAATCCATTGCTTCACATCAATTTAATTGGTGAAGGATAAGCATAACATAAATCTTATTCTTTTCGTCAAGTTGAATTAACCCCTTCCTTCGGAGTTTATTCTTGATGAATAAATTCTAGTTCCAAGTGTTTTATTCTTTTCTTTCCCACAGTTCAAGTTTTTCTCGGCTATCTCGTCGGAACCCCGACTAATCATCGCAAGGCTTTAATTTTATTCTTTCATCCGTCATTTCTATATTCTTCATCCTTTCGTTACCGGAGTTCTTCGTGGAGGTTCATCGCAATTCAAATCATTCGTCAATCAATTCATCTAATTCTTCTCGAGCAGCTCAAACGTTATTCTTTTATATACCGAGATGCAAATAATTCTCCATATTCTTTTGAAGTGGAGTTTTGCAATTCTTCATTCTCAGCTAGTCCTTCTTTTCGTTGCGGCGGTAATTCACCTCAAGTTTTGAGATGTTTTCATAAGTCCACAACAAGCTTACTCTTTTGTTGTTGATTTTCTCAACGACTCCGTTCAAGCCTTTCTCTTGAAGATCCTATTCCAAATTCTTTCGTGGTGAAAGTTGTCATCTTCTTCTCCGTTCTTTTAATTCCATTATTTCAATTCTTCCGGAGGCTTTGTGTTGTTACTCTCGTCGAGTATCGTTCCATCTCCTCAGGTTCTTGTCCTATTCCATTCATGTTCAACCGGTGTGCTATTTCTTTCATTTTCAGCCGGAGTGCTGCCCGAATTCCTTCGTGGAGATTCCTTTTCTATCTCTTATTAACCGGAGTGGTTTCGAATTCAGTCTTATTCCTTCAACCTTTCGGTTCTCGTCGTATTCCTTCTTCGTCTTGTCTAACGAAGTCTTTGCAACTTCGTTCTTCTCCGTTGTATCCTTCTTTCATATTGTTGAACCTCACAAGGTTCTTTGCTTTCACTCTTTTGTCCTCGAAGAACTTTGTTCTTCCTTTTTCCTCCCGTCTCGTTCCTAAGATCTAAGGACGAGATCTCTTGTTAGTAGGGGAGTGTTGTGACACCCCGAGACCGGTGCGCCAGGTGTGAGCAAGTTATTCATCGTCGTTGCCATGTCATCTTGCTTGCGTGTGCATCCTTGCCTTGTCATCATGTGCATTGCATCAGAATGTTTTTCAAAACTTGCATCCGTCCGAGTTCCCTCGTCCTTTCCGTTGTCCGTTCTGAGCCCAGACACACTTGCACACGCCCGCGGTGCCTCCGAATATTTATTTTATGAGTGGCCGAAAAACGTTCTCGGAATGGGTTGAAACTTGGTGTGTGGTCTTACTATAGCATAGGTAGACCGCGTGCCAATTTTTGTCGCGTTCAGAGTTCGTTTGATAGCCCAACGGTTAACCGTGTTAACCGCCGGAAGCCTCTTCTCTTTTGGCCCAGCCCCCCTTTCACACAGCCCACCAAGCCCATTCTAACGCCTCCATGCTCTTGGCCGTTTAATCACGATCACGTGGCCGCGAACGGATCCTCATTTGGACACTCCTAGCTCCCTCTAGCTATAAATAGGTGCCCCCCTCTCCATTTTCGCGCAGATGAACCCTAACCCTCTTCCCACCGCGCGCCGGACATGTCCATCTCCGCCGCCGGACATGTCCGCCGCCCCCGCAACCAATCAGGCTTCGCCACGTCACCCGGCCGGCCTTCTCTCTCCTCCCACCTCCACCGCAGCTCGCTCGGGCCCGTGCCAGGCCCGCGGGGCCCATCCGCCGCCGCCGCGAGGCCGAGCGTCCCGCGCTGCCTCGCTGCTCCTCGCTCCGGCCGCCGGAGAGTCGCCGGAGCCGACTCCCCGCCGCCGGCCAACTCCGGGCGCCGCGCCACCGGTGCCGCCGCCTTCCTCCGCCCAGCCAGCTCCGCCGCCGCGCCCTCGCCAGATCTGGCGGTCCCAAGGCCGGATCCGCCTCGCCGGCCCCCCTCCGGCCGTTCCGACCCCTCCTCGCTGGAGCAACGGCGGCTGCCCGCTATGGCCTCGACCGGCCTCGCTCGGTCGGGCGAGGAAGACGATCCCCGTGCCAGCCAGCGTCGTGGGCCGAGCCCAACCACCGCCAGGGACGAGCCCCAGCGCCCCCCCTTGGGCCTCTGCCACGCCTCCATGGGCCCTGAGGCCCACCGCACCGACACGCGCCCCAGCCTGGCCTCATGGGCCACGTGGACCACTGCCAGCTCGCGGCCCATCTCCTCGTTCCAGCCAGCCGGCCTGCCTCGCCTTCTTCTTCTTGGGCCGAGCCCAATGGGTAAGCCACCTATTCCTCGCCCCGAGCGTCCCGTAACTATCTTGCGCTCAGTATGTGTTTTTTTCCCTAAGTCAAATGCCTAAGTCCTTTTTCTGTGTTATTTTGTTGCTATGTTTGCATGGTGATATCTTTTTGTGTGGTGATCCAAATTGTGTGAATGATATGTCAAAATGATCGTGGTGATATGATCTACACTTTGTTCCATTGTGCCATGCTCTTTTGAGTCCATCTAGATGCTTTAATCTCTGTTGCAAGAGTGCTACTTGTTATAAACTGCTGCTACTTGTTATTTTGTTGCCATGTTTGTGATGTGATAACTTGGTGCATGTTTATCCAAATTGTGCAAATGATATGTCAAAATGTTCATCATGAGATGCTCTACATGTTGGTTGCTATAGCATGCATGTTAGAGTTCATATTGCCATGTTTATCTCTGTTGCAAAAGTGCATGTGGCTGTTAGGTTTTGTAACTTGTTACGAGATGCCTAGTTGAGGAGCTCGTTGCCATTGATGTGTTTGTCCCCATGACGCATGCTCATATGTTTTAGATTCTCCATCATGTGTTCTTTGCTATGGTGCAAACCGTTTGCCATGTTATGCCTTGTGTTGACTTAAACATGCTCGCAAACATGCCATGATAATGTTACTGTTTTAACACTTAGTGAAATTTCACCAAGTCTGGAATCTGTCTTATCCTGATGCTATGTTTGCTTGATGCCCTAGGTAAATCCATGTTACTTTTGGGGTGGCCATTGATCATTCATTGCTGTATATGTTGTTGTATATCCATCCATGCCCTTACTTGATCATATGGCTTGCTGTAGCTTATTTAATTCTTGCTCCCAAGTTGCTATAAAATATTACTGTCAGGTTTTTAGTGTCATGATCAAAATGTTGTAGCTTGTTGCTATTGATCCATGCCTCCTATGGAGATGCTCCAATGGAGTTGTTTGCTGTAGGATATGTCTACTTCATGTCCATGCTTCTTGTTACCATGTTTGAGTGCTGTAGAGTATATATTTCTTGCTCCAAAGTTGCTATGTGGCTGTTAACTTCAGCTTGTTGTTTTATCTTTTTTCATGTGTATCTTTTAGCCCGTTGCTCCGTTTTGGGTGTGCCTTATATGAAACTTGTGTGATTTTGCATGTAGAATCATAATATCATATTGTTTTCATGTTTGGAGTGAGTTTGCTTGATGTTTGGGTGCATCTTGCACCCTTGCCATGTTTGTCTTGTTTTGCTTATATCTTCTAGGCCGTAGCTCCGAATTAAACAAACTTTATATGAAACTTGACTAGATTTTTGTGTAGATTATCATGGTGCATGTTAACTTGCTATTTAACAACTTTAACTTAAGGTTTGTTCAGATCTGGACTAATTTCAAATTATGCATATGAGGACTTACCGGATTTGTCTTACGTATTTCCGGCCTCTTTTAAACTTGTTGACTTGTGTTGTTTTTGAGTGCTTCCTGCCTTGCCATGTATTGCTTCCTGTATAGATTTGTCTTGCATCATACCTTGCCATGTATTGCCTCATATAGACTTGTGTTGCTCTTCTGTGCTTCCTACCTTGCCATATATTGCTTCCTATATAGACTTGTCATGCATCATACCTTGCCATGTATTGCATCATATATAAACTTGTTTTGTTTTTCTGTGCTTCCTACCTTGCCATGTATTGCTTCCTATAGAGATTTGTCTTGCATCATACCTTGCCATGTGTTGCATCATATATAGACTTGTGTTGTTTTTCTGTGCTTCATACCTTGCCATGTTTTGCTTCCTGTATAGACTTGTTATGCATCATATGTAGACTTGTCTTGCATCCTACTTGGTTGAGCATATTGACATGTTCTTGTGTTGGTTTTTTGTGCTTCCTACCTTGCAATGTTTTGCTTCCTGTATAGACTTGTAGTGCATCCTATATAGAACTGTCTTGCATCATACTTGGTTGAGTATTGTCATGTCTCGTGTGGTGTGTTTACCGTATTTCTTGCTTCTTCTCGTTAGTGCTTGTTCCGTTGCGTTCATGAGGATTCGTTTGTCTACCCGTGGTTCTTCTTCAAGGCTTCTTCTTCGTCTTCTTCATGGACCCGTTCTTCTTCCTTGCGGGATCTCAGGCTAGATGACCATACCCATGGATACCTTTACTATCATTGCCTTTGCTTAGTTGTCTCGATGCTATCGTTATATGTCGCGCTACCCATCTTTTATGTCAGCCTCTCCTTGTTGCCATGAAACCTCTAACCTTTGACACCTTCCTAGCAAAAAACCATTGTTTGGCTATGTTGCCCGCTTGCTCAGCCCCTCTTATAGCGTTGTTAGTTGCAGGTGAAGATGAAGATCGTTCCTGGAGGGAACTTGTTGTTGGAATATCACAATACCTATTATTATTATTAACACAACTATATACTGGGCATGGGTGGAAGTCTTGGCCTTTTGCTCGGTGTTTTGTTCCACTCATGCCACCTTAGGCGCCGATAAACCGGCATTATGTTCCTTGATTTTGTGTTCCTTACACGGTTGGGTATATAGGGACCCCTTGACACGTCGTCTTTGAATAAAACTCCTCCAGCAAGGCCCAACATTGGTTTTAATTTGCTCATAATAACAACTTAATTAATTAATTAAATTGCATAGGGAGTTAGCGCTACCCGAGGATTCTTCTACATAGCAGGGGGGCCAGTGCTGATGGTGTTGGTCCCAAACGGGGAGACTGCGGGGCCACCACGGGGAAACTCGAGGATTGGCTCCCGTAGGATCACCTATCCGGTTGTGGCCTGAGACGAGATACGCGCGGCTACTATCAGGGTGTCGGCACGCCGGGAGGTCTTGCTGGACTTGTTTTACCATTGTTGAAATGTCTTGTGCACCGGGATGTCGAGCCTGATCGGATTTCCCTAAGATAAGGGGTGATGATATTATATTTATCACTTCAGCTGATCGTGAGAGCTTGTGATGGGCTAAGTTGGGACACCCCTGCAGGGTTTTGATCTTTCGATAGCCGTGCCCACGGTTATGTGGCAGATTGGAATTTGTTAATTTCCGGTTGTAGAAAACTTGACAGAGGATCCGAAGTAAAACACACAACTGTGTGAGTAACCGTGACTGTCTCTTTTCACTTTGAGAAGAGAACACGGTGGGGTTATGTTTGACTCGTAGGTAGTTCAGGATCTTTAGCGATCACTACTAGTTACGTCCGTCTGCGTAGATGCTCATCTTATTCTTGTACTCGTAAGTTAGCCACCATACTTTTTCTTAGCCGCTGCTGCAACCTCACCACTTTACCTCTTCCTACCTATTAAGCTTTGATAGTCTTGTTACCCATGGTTATGGGATTGCTGAGTCCTCGTGGCTCACAGATACTACAACAACAGTTGCAGGTGCAGGTTTCCGATGTCTTGACGTGAGAGCGTTGATCGTTGTGTTGGAGTTCTTTCTTCTTCTTCTTCTTCTTCTTCTTCTTCAGTCTTGGGTTTGGTTCCGGGTCGGCAGCCTGGGATAGCAGATGGACGTCGTTGTTCTTTTCGTGTTTGCATCTGTAGTCGGATGCTTTGTATTGATGTCGTTGTATTCATGTGACTTGTATGTCTTGTTGTATCCCCCATTTATGTATGTATTGGTACGATGTAATGATATCCATCTTGCTAAGCGCCCGAAATGCGGTTGTGCCCCAATCACGTAAGTGTCACGTGATCGGGATAGAATCGCATCTTGGGCCTGACAGCGAAGAACAAAAGGAGGAAGAGCGGATTGATCACCCATGCCCACCTTCTAATGAGAGTAACTCTTTATCTCATACATTGTTTAATTTCCCTTCGTGCTTACCGAAGGATGAATGCTATGATGATTGTTATGATCCCGTTGATTCTTTTGAAATATCCCTTTTTGATGTTGCTTGCTATGATTGTGGCCAAGATGCCAATATGAATTATGCCTATGGATATGAACTTGCTATAGTTCCTTATGTTAAACATGGGATAGTTGCTATTGCACCCACACATGATAGTCCTATTATCTTTTTGAATTCTCCAAAATACACTATATCGAGGAAGTTTGCACCATTAAGGATTATATTGATGGGTTGCCTTCTTCCGTTACACATGATGATTTTGATGAGTATAATATGCATGTTCTTGCTGCTCCTACTTGCAATTATTATGACAGAGGAACTATATCCCTGCCTCTCTATGTTTCCAACACGGTAAAATTGCAAGAAACTGCTTATACTATGCATTGGCCTTTACTTGATGTGCATGAATTGTTCTTGTATGACATGCCTATGCATAGGAAGAGAGTTAGACTTCGTTTTTGCATGACACATATCACTTTGTGCTCACTACGAAATGCCAAATCATTGTTAATTAAAATTGGCTTTGATATACCTTGGGATCCGGGTGGATCCATTACTTGAGCACCATATGCCCAGCTTAATGGCTTTAAAGAAAGCTTTGCGAGGGAGACAACCCGGAAGTTTTAGAGAGTCATTTATTCTGTTGTGTGCTTTTATAAAGTTTAAAAAAAATAAAGAGGGGAACCTAAAACTTTTTCAAAAATAAAAGTGAAAGTAAGAAGGACGAGCACCATTGAAATGGGGGAGCTCCTTGAACTTTGTTCATGCCCATGGAAACTTTGCAAATCTTGTATTACAGAAAATTTTCAACAAAAACAATTATCCCCTTGTACAATTCCATTGTATTATAAAAATAATGTGCCAAGAGTTTTCTTTAGCTATAAAAGCTGTCACAATCATTAATAGGAATATGACAACTCCGAGACACCGAACAAATTCCCTAGGACTGCTATAACTCGCATGATATAGACCACAAAAAATATGAAGGTGAACCACAATGAAAACATACTTGCCCCATTAGCATGCATATAACGGAGCAACCAGCCCCCTTCAACATATCTCATAATGTGTTCTACGCTGTTGAAAGCTAGATCCACATGAGGTGTGTGATGCATAGCTAAAAAAACGCAAGTCACTATCTGAATGACTAAACAAATACCTGCTAACGAACCGAACCCCCACCAATAACTCAGATTGCTCGGGGTTGGATAATCTATCAAATGATTAAACTGCTTGTTGGTTTGTGCGGTGCAAAAACAGAAACTTTGGCTGTAGTGCGCGATTTTACATTTTTTACTAGAACGTCAAAAGGATCTGAAACTTTTTTGCAAAGTCTTGCTATAAAAATTGTTGATTGTTCCTAGTTTTGCCATAATTTGTATGGTTACAGAAGTATGGTTAATTTTCAGATTACTACAGACTGTCCTATTTTCACAGATTGCTGTTATAGCTTCATTATTTGCATATGTTTGAATTCTTGTTTAAGCCTCCTTGACTTGGGGCAATAGAATTGTGATAGCATATAGTAGGTAATGTTTGTTCATAATTATACAATAATGTTAGATCAGTACATGATGGGATTTCATTGATCATATGCACTAACCCCGCCACTAAAAGTTCGGTTAAGTTTTGTGTGGATGAAGTGTTCGAGGATCGAGGAGGTATCAATGTGAGAAGAAGGAGGAGAGGCAAGAGCTCAATCTTGGGGATACCCAAGGCACCCAAGTAAATATTCAAGGAGACTCAAACATCTAAGCTTGGGGATGCCCCGGAAGGCATCCCATCTTTCTTCAACAAGTATCGGTATGTTTTCAGGATTCGTTTCATTCACATGATATGCATAAACTCTTGGAGCGTCATGTGCTTTTTATTTTTATTTTAATAAATGCACCATGCTGGTATGAGATAGTCATTGGTTGATTTATAGAATGCTCTTTGCACTTCACTTATATCTTTTGAGTATGGCTTTATAGAATGCTTCATGTGCTTCACTTATATCATTTGAAGTTTGGATTGCATGTTTCCCTTCACATAGGAAACCACCATTTGTAGAATGCTCTTTTGTTTCACTTATATTTGTTAGAGTGTGGGCATATCTTTTGTAGAAAGAATTAAAACCCTCTTGCTTCACCTATATCTATTTAGAGAGTTGCCAGGATTGGTCATTCACATGGTTAGTCATAAAATCCTACATAAACTTGTAGATCGCTGAATATGATATGTTTGATTCCTTGCAATAGTTTTGCGATATAAAGATGGTGATATTAGAGTCATGCTATTGGGTAGTTGTGAATTGTAGAAATACTTGTGTTGAGGTTTGTGATTCCCGAAGCATGCACGTAAGGTGAACCATTATGTGATGAAGTCGGAGCATGATTTATTTTTTGATTGTCATCCTTTGTGTGGAGGTCGGGATCGCGCGATGGTTAACTCCTACCAACCCTTCCCCTAGGAGCATGCGTGTAGTACTTTGTTTCGATGGCTAATAAATTTTTGCAATAAGTATGTGAGTTCTTTATGACTAATGTTGAGTCCATGGATTATACGCACTCTCACCCTTCCACCTTGCTAGTCACTCTAGTACCGCGCAATTATCGCCGGTGCATCAAACCGCCTCACACCCTTCCTCAAAATAGCCACCATACCTACCTATTATGGCATTTACATAGCCATCCCAAGATATATTGCCATGTAACTCCACCGTTCCGTTTATTATGACACGCACCATCATTGTCATATTACCTTGCATGATCGTAAGATAGCTAGCATGATGTTTTCATGGCTTGTCTGTTTTTTGATGTCATTGCTATGCTAGATCATTGCACATCCTGGTACACCGCCGGAGGCATTCATATAGAGTCATATTTTGTTCTAGTATCGAGTTGTAAGTAAATAAAAGTGTGATGATCATCATTATTAGAACATTGTCACATGTGAGGTTATAAAGATAAAAGAGGCCAATGAAGCCCAAATAAAAAAAGAGGCCAAAGAAGCCCACCAAAAAAAGAGGCCAAAGAGCCCAAAATAAAAAATAAAAATAAGGGAAAATAAAAAAAAGAGAGAAAAAGAGAGAAGGGACAATGTTACTATCTTTTTTTCCCACACTTGTGCTTCATCATTGCACCATGTTCATCATGATAGAGAGTCTCCTATGTTGTCACTTTCATATACTAGTGGGAATTTTCATTATAGAACTTGGCTTGTATATTCCAACGACAGGCTTCCTCAAATGCCCTAGCTCTTCATGAGCAAGCAAGTTGATGCACACCCACTAGTTTTCTTTTGAGCTTTTATACACTTATAGCTCTAGTGCATCGGTTACATGGAAATCCCTACTCACTCACATTGATATTGATTGATGGACATCTCCATAGTCCATTGATTTGCCTAGTTGATGTGAGACTTTCTCCCTACTTTTGTCTATCACCACCTTCTATCCACCCATAGTGTTATGTCCATGGAGCACGCTCATGTATTGAGTGAAAGTTAAAAAAGTTTGAGAATACTAATGTATGAAACAATTGCTTGGCTAAAACCGGGGTTGTGCATGATTTAAATACTTTGTGTGGTGAACATGGAGCATAGCCAGACCATATGATTTTGTAGGGATAACTTTCTTTGGCCATATTATTTTGAGAAGTCATGATTGCTTTATTAGTATGCTTGAAGTATTACTGTCTTAATGTCAAATGATAGACTATTACCTTGAATCACTCGTGTCTTAATATTCATGCCACGATTAGATTACATAATCAAGATTATGCTAGGTAGCATTCCACATCAAAAATTATCTTTTTTATCATTTACCTACTCGAGGACACGCGGGAATTAAGCTTGGGGATACTGATACGTCTCCGTCGTATCTATAATTTTTTATTGTTCCATGCCAATATTATGCAACTATCATATACTTTTGGCAACATTTTATACTATTTTTGGGACTAACATATTGATCCAGTGCCCAGTACCAGTTCCTGTTTGTTGCATGTTTTTGTTTCGCGGAATATCCATATCAAACGGAGTCCAAACGGGATAAAATTGACGGAGATTTTTTTTGGAATATATGTGAATTTTGGGAAGTGGAATCAACGTGAGACGAAGCCCGAGTGGCCCACGAGGCAGGGGGCGCACCCCTGACCCTCGTGGTCACCCCATAAGGCAGTTGGTGCCCTTCGTTCGCCGCAAGAAAGCTAATATCCGGATAAAAATCGTGTCCAAAACTCAGCCCAATCGGAGTTACGGATCTCTGGGAATATAAGAAACGGTGAAATGCCAGAATCTGGGAACGTAGAAACAGAGAGATACAGAGAGGCGGGTCCAATCTCGGAGGGGCTCTCGCCCCTCCGCCGCCATGGAGGCCATGGACCAGAGGGGAAACCCTTATCCCATCTAGGGAGAAGCTCAAGGAAGAAGAAGAAGGAGGGGGGCTCTCTCCCCCTCTCTCCCGGTGGCGCTAGAACGCTGCCGGGGCCATCATCGTGTGACGGCGATCTACACGAACACACCTCCGTCATCTTCACCAACATCTTCATCACCTTCCCCCATCTATCTACAGCGGTCCACTCTCCCGCAACCCGCTGTATCCTCTACTTGAACATGGTGCTTTATGCTTCATATTATTATCCAATGATGTGTTGCCATCCTATGATGTCTGAGTAGATTTGCGTTGTCCTATCGGTGATTGGTGAATTGCTATGATTGATTTAGGGCTTGTTTGGGACTGCTCCGCTTCACCAAAATCAGCTTCACTTTACCAAATCCACTTTGGAGCAGTTTCATACAGAAGTTGTAGCACTACCAAAGATAATGTTTGGCTTCCATGTAGCTCCAGCTTCAAGAATGTAAAAATTGGTGGAAAGGATCTTTTTGATTGGATGAGAGGGGAGAAACGAAGGGGTATCCACTTACTGGTGGCAGTGGTGGGTAATTTCCCCCCAACTCTAGCTTCTAGGATTTTTTGGAGCACCCCCTCACGAGCTTCATAAAAAACTGGGAGTTGTACCCCAGATTCTAGTTTTTCTGTGGAGCGGCATATCGTGGAGCTACCCCGTTTGGCTTGAATTTTCTGGAGCGGAGCTGAATTTTAAGGAGCAGAGCAGTCCCAAACAGGCTCTTAATTTGCTTGTGGTTATGTTGTTGTCCTTTGGTACCCATCATATGAGCGCGCGCATGGATCACACCATAGGGTTAGCTGTATGTTGATAGGACTACGTATTGGAGGGCAAGAGTGACAGAAGCTTCAACCTAGTGTAGTAATTGATGCATACGGGATTGAAGGGGGACCAATATATCTTAATGCTATGTTTGGGTTTTACCTTAATGAATGTTAGTAGTTGCGGATGCTTGCTAATAGTTCCAATCATAAGTGCATAGAATTCCAAGTAAGGGATGACATGCTAGCAGTGGCCTCTCCCACATAAAACTTGATATCGGTCTAGTAACGTAGTCAATTGCTTAGGGGCAATTTCACAACTCCTACCACCACTTTTCCACACTCGCTATATTAACTTTATTGCTTCTTTACCTAAACAACCCCTAGTTTATATTTACGTGCTCTTTATATTCTTGTAAACCTATCCCACAAAAACTACAAAGTACTTCTAGTTTCATACTTGTTCTAGGTAAAGTAAACCTTAATTTTGCGTAGAGTTGTATCGGTGGTCGATAGAACTTGAGGGAATATTTGTTCTACCTTTAGCTCCTCGTTGGGTTCGACACTCTTACTTATCGAAAGAGGCTACAACTGATCCCCTACACTTGTGGGTTATCACCTTGCTGCCCCTGCTGTCACTGGGAAAGGACACCGCAAGATTGAACCCAAAGCTAAGCACTTCTCCCATTGTAAGAACTACCAATCTAGTAGGCCAAACCAAACCAATAATTTGAAGAGACTTGCAAATATATTTTAATCATGCATATAAGAATTCAGAGAAGAATCAAATATTGTTCATAGATAATCTTGATCATAAACCCACAATTCATCGGATCTCGACAAACACACCACAAAAAGAATTACATCGAATAGATCTCCAAGAAGATCGAGGAGAACTTTGTATTGAGATCCAAAGAGAGAGAAGAAGCCATATAACTAATAACTATGGACCCGAAGGCCTGTGGTAAACTACTCACAACTCATGGGAGAGGCTATGGTGTTGATGTGGAAGCCCTTCGTGATCGATTCCCCATCCGGTGGAGCTCCGAAACAAGCCCCAAGATGGGATCTCACGGGTACAGAAGGTTGCGGCGGTGGAATTAGGGTTTCGTGGTGCTCTCAGATGTTTTCATGGTATATGGGTATATATAGGAGGAAGAGGCACGTCGGTGGAGTAATAGAGAGCCCATGAGGGTGGGGGGCGCGCCTACACCCCTGGGCACGCCCTCCCCCCTCGTAGCCGCCTCGTTCCTTCCTTGACGTGTACTCCAAGTCTTTTGTGTTGCATTTGTTCAAAAAATGACTCTCCCAAAGGTTTCATTCCGTTTGGACTCCGTTTGATATTCCTTTTCTGCGAAGCACTGAAATAGGCAAAAAAACAACAATTTGCACTCGGCCTTGGGTTAGTAGGTTAGTCCCAAAAATAATATAAAAGTGTATAATAAAGCCCATTAAACATCCAAAAGAGATAATATAATAGCATGGAACAATAAAAAATTATGGATACGTTGGAGGCATATCAAGCATCCCCAAGCCTAATTCATGCTCGTCCTCGAGTAGGTAAATGATAAAAACAGTTTTTTTATATGTGGAATGCTACCCAACATAATTCTCAATGTAATTTTCTTTATTGTGGCATGAATGTTCAGATCCGAAAGATTCAAGACAAAAGTTTAATATTGACATAAGAATAATAATACATCAAGCATACTAACAAAGCAATCATGTCTTCTCAAAATAACATGGCCAAAGAAAGTTATCCCTACAAAATCATATAGTATGGCTATGCTCTATCTTCATCACACAAAATATTTAAATCATGCACAACCCCGGTTTTAGCCAAGCAATTGTTTCATACTCCAATTTTTCAAACTTTTCAACTTTCACGCAATACATGAGCGTGAGCCATGGATATAGCACTATAGGTGGAATGGAATGGTGGTTGTGGAGAAGACAAAAAGGAAGATAGTCTCACATCAACTACGCGTATCAATGGGCTATGGAGATGCCCATCAATAGATATCAATGTAAGTGAGTAGGGATTGCCATGCAACGGATGCACTAGAGCTATAAGTGTATGAAAGCTCAACTAAAGAAACTAAGTGGGTGTGCATCCAACTCGCTTGCTCACGAAAACCTAGGGCATTTTGAGGAAACCCATCATAGGGATATACAAGCCAAGTTCTATAATGAAAATTCCCACTAGTATATGAAAGTGACAACATAGGAGACCCTCTATCATGAAGATCATGGTGTTACTTTGAAGCACAAGTGTGGAAAAAGGATAGTAGCATTGCCCCTTCTCTCTTTTTCTCTCATATTTCTTCTCCTTTTTCCCTTTTTCTTTTTTTTCTTTTGGGCCTTTCCCCCTTTTTTGTGGCCTCTTTTTGTTCTTTCTTTTTTCCGTCCGGAGTCCCATCCCGACTTGTGGGGGATTCATAGTCTCCATCACCCTTTCCTCACTGGGACAATGCTCTAGTAACGAAGATCATCACACTTTTATTTACTTACAACTCGAAGCTATAACAATATATAACTCTATGTGAATGCCTCCGGCGGTGTACCGGGATGTGCAATGAATCAAGAGTGACATGTATAAAAGAATTATGCATGGTGGCCTAGCCACAAATACGATGTCTACTACATGATCATGCATGGCAATATGACAATGATGAAGCGTGTCATTATTAACGAAACGGTGGAAAGTTGCATGGCAATATATCTCGGAATGGCTATGGAAAGGCCATGATAGGTTGGTATGGTGACTGTTTTGAGGAAGATATATGGTGGGTGTATGGTACTGGCGAAAGTTGCGCGGTACTAGAGAAGCTAGCAATGGTGGAAGGGTGAGTGTGCGTATAATCCATGGACTCAACATTAGTCATATAGAACTCATATACTTATTGAGAAAATCTACAAGTCATCAAAACAAAGTATTCAACGCATGCTCCTAGGGGAAGGGTTGGTAGGAGTTAACCATCGTGCGATCCTGACCTCCACACAAAGGATGACAATCAATAAATAAATCATGCTCCAACTTCATCACATAACGGTTCACCATACGTGCATGCTACGGGAATCACAAACTTTAACACAAGTGTTTCTTGAATTCACAATTACTGCACTAGCATGACTCTAATATCACCATCCTCATATCTCAAAACAATCATCAAGTATCAAACTTCTCATAGTATTCAATGCACTTTATGTGAAAGTTTTTATTATACCCATCTTGGATGTCTATCATATCAGGACTAATTTTATAACCAAAGCAAATTACCATGCTGTTCTAAAGGACTCTCAAAATAATATAAGTGAAGCATGAGAGATCAATAATTTCTATAAAATAAAACCACCGCCATGCTCTAAAAAGATATAAGTGAAGCACTAGAGCAAAACTATCTAGCTCAAAAGATATAAGTGAAGCACATAGAGTATTCTAATAAATTCCGATTCATGTGTGTCTCTCTCAAAAGTTGTGTACATCAAGGATGATTGTGGTAAACTAAAAAGCAAAAACTCAAATCATGCATGACGCTCCAAGCAAAACACATATCATGTGGTGAATAAAAATATAGTCTCAAGTAAAGTTACTGATAGACGAAGACGAAAGAGGGGATGCCTTCCCGGGGAATCCCCAAGCTAAGGCTTTTGGTTGTCCTTGAATTTTACCTTCGGGTGCCTTGGGAATCCCCAAGCTTAGGCTCTTGCCACTCTTTATGCGATAGTCCATCAAATCCTTACCCAAAACTTGAAAACTTCACAACACAAAACTTAACAGAAAATCTCGTGAGCTCCGTTAGTATAAGAAAACAAACCACCATTTTAAGGTACTGTAATGAACTCATTCTTTATTTATATTGGTGTTAAACCTACTGTATTCCAACTTCTCTATGGTTCATACCCCCCGATAACACTCATAGATTCATCGAAATAAGCAAACAACACACGAAAAACAGAATCTGTCAAAAACAGAATAGTCTGTAGCAATCTATAACTTTTGGGTACTTCTGTAACTCTAAAAATTCTGAAATAAATTGGTGGACGTGAGGGATTTTACTATTAATCATCTGCAAAGGGAATCAACCTAAAAGCACTCTCCAGTAAAAAAATGGTAGCTAATCTCGTGAGCGCAAAAGTTTCTATTTTTTTACAGCATGATCGCAAAGACTTCACTCAAGTCTTCCCAAAGGTTCTACTTGGCACAAACACTAATTAAAACACAAAACCACATCTAAACAGAAGCTATATGCACTATTTATTACTAAATATAAGTAAAATCAAAGAAAATAAAATTGGGTTGCCTCCCAACAAGCGCTATCATTTAACGCCCCTAGCTAGGCATGATACAAGAATAGATCTAGGTGTTGCCATATTTGGTAGGCAATCCATAAGTGGCTTTCATAATAGATTCATAAGGTCATTTGATTTTATTTCTTGGAAAGTGTTCCATGCCTTTCCTTAACAGAAATTGGAATCTAATATTTCCTTCCTTCATATCAATAATTGCACCAATCGTTCTAAGGAAAGGTCTACCAAGAATAATAGGACAAGTAGGATTGCAATCTATATCAAGCACGATGAAATCTATGGGCACATAATTCCTATTTGCAACAATAAGAACATCATTAATCCTTCCCATAGGTTTCTTAATGGTAGAATCCGCGAGATCCATATTTAAGGAACAATCATCAAGTTCATGGAAACCTAACACATCACACAAAGTTTTAGGAATTATGGAAACGCTAACACCTAAATCACACAAAGCATAGCATTCATGATTTCTAATCTTAATTTTAATAGTAGGTTCCCACTCATCACAAAGTTTTCTAGGGATAGAAACTTCTAATTCAAGTTTTTCTTCATAAGATTGCATTAAAGCATCTACGATGTGTTTGGTAAAAGCATTATTTTGACTATAAGCATGCAAAGAATTTAGCACGGATTGCAACAAGGAAATACAATCTAGTAAAGAGCAATTATCATAATTAAATTCCTTGAAATCCAAAATAGTGGGTTCATTACTATGTAAAGTTTTGACCTCTTCAATCCCACTTTTAACAATTTTAGCATCAAGATCTAAAAACTCCGAATCATTGGGACGCCTTTTAACTAAAGTTGACTCATCTCCAGTCCCATCTTTATCAAGATTCATATTGAGAAGCAAAGATTTAATAGAAGAAACATAAATTACTTTTAGATCTTCATCCTTATTATCATGAAAACTAGAAGAACAGGCTTTTACAAAGTAATCTTTTTTTGCACGCATCCTAGCGGTTCTTTCTTTGCACTCATCAATGGAAATTCTCATGGCTTTGAGAGACTCATTGATATCATGCTTAGGTGGGATAGATCTAAGTTTCAAAGAATCAACATCAAGATAAATTTTATCCACATTCCTAGCCAACTCATCAATCTTAAGCAATTTTTCTTCAAGCAAAGCATTGAAATTCTTTTGTGAATTCATAAATTCTTTAACACTAGTCTCAAAATCAGAGGCCATGTTATTAAAATTTACATAAGAGTTGTTGTAGGAATTACCATAATTATTAGAGGAATTACTAGGGAAGGGCCTAGAATTAAAGTTTCTCTATATGCGTTGTTACCAAAATTATTCCTACCAACGAAATTCACATCCAAAGATTCATTATTATTCTCAATCAACGTGGATAAAGGCACATCATTAGGATCAGAAGACATACTCTTAGTAGCAAATAATTTCATAAGTTCATCCATCTTTCCACTCAAAACACTAATCTCTTCAATATAATGTACTTTTTTACTAGTAGATCTTTCGGTGTGCCATTGAGAGTAATTAACCATAATATTATCTAGGAGTTTAGTAGCTTCTCCTAAAGTGATTTCCATGAAAGTGCCCCCGCGGCCGAATTTAAAAGATTTCTAGAAACGAAATTCAATCCAGCATAAAAGTTTTGTATAATCATCCATAAGTTCAAACCATGTGTAGGGCAATCACGTATCATTAATTTCATCCTCTCCCAAGCTTATGCAACATGCTCATGATCAAGTTGCTTAAAATTCATGATATCATTTCTAAGAGAAATAATCTTAGCGGGAGGAAAATACTTAGAGATAAAGGCATCTTTGCACTTATTCCATTAATCAATACTATTTCTAGGCAAAGAAGAGAACCAAGTTTTAGCACGATCTCTAAGAGAAAACGGAAATAACTTTAATTTAACAATATCATTATACGTATCTCTCTTCTTTTGCATATTGCACAGATCAACAAAGTTGTTTAGATGGGTAGCAGCATTTTCACTAGGAAGGCCGGAGAATTGATCTTTCATAACAAGGTTTAACAGAGCAGCATTGATTTCATAAGATTCAGCATCGATAATAGGAGCAATCGGAGTGCTGATAAAATCATTATTGTTGGTATTGGAAAAGTCACACAATTTAGTATTGTCTTGAGCCATAGTGACAAACAAGCAATCCAACACACAAGCAAATAAGAAGCAAGCGAACACAAAAAGGGCGAATAAAACTGCAATGGTGAAGTGGGGGAGAGGAAAACGAGAGGCAAATGGCAAATAATGTAATGCGAGGGATAAGAGTTTGTGATGGGTACTTGGTATATAACTTGTGCATAGATCTCCCTGGCAACGGCGCCAGAAATCCTTCTTTCTACCTCTTGAGCATGCGTTGGTTTTCCCTTAAAGAGGAAAGGGTGATGCAGCAAAGTAGCATAAGTATTTCCCACAGTTTTTGAGAACCAAGGTATCAATCCAGTAGGAGACTACACGCAAGTTCCTTGTAACTATACAAACAAATAAGAACCTTGCAACCAACGCGATAAAGGGGTTGTCAATCCCTTCTCGGCCACTTGCAAAAGTGAGATCTAGTAGAGATAATAGGATAATATTTTTGGTATTTTTGTTGTATAGATTGAAAGTAAAGATTGCGAAGTAAAAGTAAAGGAAAGATAAATAGTTGTTGGAGGATTGATATGATAGAAGATAGACCCGGGGGCCATAGGTTTCACTACTGGCTTCTCTGAAGATAGCAGATTTCTACGATGGGTGAACAAATTACTGTCGAGCAATTGATAGAAAAGTGCATAGTTATGAGAATATCTAGGGATGATCATGTATATAGGCATCACGTCCGTGACAAGTGGATCGAAACGATTCTTCATCTACTACTATTACTCCACACATCGACCGCTATACAACATGCATCTAGAGTATTAAGTTCATAAGAATAGAGTAACGCCTTAAGAAAGATGACATGATGTAGAGGGATAAACTCATGCAATATGATGTAAACCCCATATTTTTATCCTCGATGGCAACAATACAATACGTGCCTTGCTGCCCCTGCTGTCACTGGGAAAGGACACCGCAAGATTGAACCCAAAGCTAAGCACTTCTCCCATTGCAAGAACTACCAATCTAGTAGGCCAAACTAAACCGATAATTCGAAGAGACTTGCAAAGATATTTTAATCATGCATATAAGCATTCAGAGAAGAACCAAATATTGTTCATAGATAATCTTGATCATAAACCCACAATTCATTGGATCTCGACAAACACACCGCAAAAAGAATTAGATCGAATAGATCTCCAAGAAGATCGAGGAGAACTTTGTATTGAGATCCAAAGAGAGAGAAGAAGCCATTTAGCTAATAACTATGGACCTGAAGGTCTGTGGTAAACTACTCATAACTCATCGAAGAGACTATGGTGTTGATGTAGAAGCCCTCAGTGATCGATGCCCCCTCCGGTGGAGCTCCGGAACAGGCCCCAAGATGGGATCTCACGGGTACATAAGGTTGCGGATATGGAATTATGGTTTCGTGGTGCTCTCGGATGTTTTCATGGTATATGGGTATATATAGGAGGAAGAGGCACGTCGGTGGAACAACAGGGGGCCCACGAGGGTGGGGGCGTGCCTACCCCCCTAGGCGCGCCCTCCCCCCTCGTGGCCGCCTCGTTTCTTCCCGGACGTGTACTCAAAGTCTTCTGTGTTGCATTTGTTCCAAAAACGACTCTCCCGAAGGTTTCATTCCATTTGGACTCCGTGTCAGGGATATAACTATTAGGTATAAACTGCCCAGGAGGGGCCGGTTTATACCTATGAGGAAATCACTTCTATGAAGCCCATCAAGACATAAAGATACAATGTTTTACCATAGAAGAATAAAGAGGCTTAGGGCCCAAAGGGTGTTAGGGCCTGTAGATGTAAACCGCCATAGGGTGTGTAACTTGTATTGTAAGATAAGCAAGGCAGAGGCCGAGCCGGGCACGTTATGAGCCGGCCTCGGAGTTCTGTAAGCCGGCCGGGCGTATCCTATGTATATAAAGGGATGACCCGGCGGCGGTTCAGGGACAGAAAACAACAACTCGAGACACAAGCAAAGCAGATTCGCTCCCTGGTCATCGAAACCCTAGCAATACCACAGGAAACTAGACGTAGGCTTTTACCTTCATCGAAGGGGCCGAACTAGTATAAAATCCCTTGCGTCTTTGTCCGCTTTAACCCCTTTAAGCTAACCCGTAGCGGTGGCTCCACGACTAAGTCCTTATGCTATGACATCTGCCGTGACAAAACCATGACATTTGGCGTCCACCATGGGGCAATCGCATGATGGTTTTGAGTTCTTAGAGGGCAACTTTGAAGGACTCAAGGGTTGTGCAGTGGGCCGGATGACTAAGAGTCGTCACGGCAAGATCTACGTCGACGACGCAGGCTAGGGCCCCGAGGCCGATTCAATCGAGTATGGGTACCGGGTCCCCTTTGACGGCATCCACATTTTCATTGGCAAGATCGGCGAACCAGGCCCTGAGCCGGACATCTGCTCCAACATCGTCGAGTCGGCTCAGCGTGCGAGGCCTGCCCGGTTTTGGCCCGCCATGAAGCGTGTCTTTGTGGGAGTTGTCCACGGAGCGGAAGTTGAGCATAGATCATAATTCGGTGGTGAGACCGTTGTTTATTCCGGCGACGAGTCATCCACTGGAGAGACCGAGTCTTTATACCTACTGCAGGATGGCCGGTCTGGGGGCGGTTCCGATGATGACAGTATTCCGGACACCCTTGATCCGCCAAGCCGGGTTGCGGTCTTCATGGCCGGATCACAATCTATGCAACAATCTTCGACTGCGGCAACATTAACGTCCGGTCTGGCGACAGCAGCAGCAGCTGGGGCAGGGAGCCATGTACAGTCGCCGGCTCAAGTCATGTCCAGTTTGTTCGACACTTTGACAACATTGTTGACCACGAAAGTCAGCCAAGCCGATAAGGAGCAGCACGACGCATAAGTTGCTAAAATAAGGGGTCAGATAGATCAAGCCAAGGTGGACCTAGTAGCGGAGAACACCAGGATGGCAGCAAGACAAGCTGAATTGGACGCTCAGGCTTATCGGCTCATGTTAGATCAAAATGCATCAAATGACGTAATAAGGAGAAGGCGCCAGTCTCGCCTGTCTCCGCTTTACGAGGCAAGGAATCTCTTTAATACGCCAGGGGCATGAACCAGCAATCAGCCAGCGGTAAACCGGGCGGAAGTACCTGGAACGGGGGCGTCGGTTCAGCCACACGCAACGGACCCATCTCGTCAGATTATTCCATCACAGCACGCACCGACGGCTCCCGATCATTATTCCAACCCCTTGGATAACATAGTCGCAGCCGATTCACGCCTGGCGGCCCTCCCCATTGAAGGAGAATCCCCTATAGCAGTGGAGGCGCGACGAGCTAAGGAGTTCCTAGAGACGGCTTTAACTCAGCAGCAGGCTTATTCCCACAGCCGTGAGAGGATCCATTCCACCCCCCTCCCCGCCCGAGCCGGAGTTACAGCAAGCATCTGGATGAACCGACTGTATCCAGTAGTGCGCGGAACCGTAACCCGCCACGGAGAGATAACCCAGCAGATGGAGATGCAAATGCTCAGAAGGTGGTAGACCAGGGCGGACAGCGTCGAGAGGCCGAGTTAACGGCGCAGTATACGGCTCGTCAGCTTACTTCAGTTTGTCCAACTACCGCAGTGGAACCAGGAGTTTCTTCCAGCTCTTTGGGAGTACCGTGTATCACCCCCGCTTTACGTAATGTGCAACTGCCTAAGGATTTCAAAGGACCGCGTAAGGTGCCCAACTACACTGCTGATCTATCCCCTGAAGCATGGGTTGAGAGTTACGAGATGGCAATGGAGATGCTGGATGTGGACGATGCGGCATGTGCTAAGTACTTCACCATGATGCTGGAAGGAACGGCCCGAACCTGGTTGAAAAGTTTACCGGCTAATTCCATCGGGTCATGGGCCGAGTTAAGGTGCCGGTTTATCAATAATTTCAAAGGTACATGCAAGCAGCCCATGTCAATTGTGGACTTGGCTGCATGTGTTCAAGGGGAGAACAAATCAACAAGTCATTGGGTACGCCGGGTTTCCGAGATCCTGCATTCGTCGGACCACATCAATCCGGACACAACAGTTTTGACATTGGAAGGCAATTGCCGCTTCGAGCCTCTGAAGATGAAGTTGGGACGGCTCAAACATCACTGCGATGACATGGGAACACTTATGGCCGCTCTGGTGAAGTATGCCGATTCGGATAGTGCCAAATATCCAGAGTCTGATGATGAGAAGTCAGGAAAGGGAAAGAAGAATGGCAAAGCGCCACAATCTAAGCCGGTGAGTCAAGGATACAGCGGTAAGCGTAAAGCGGATAACAATTCAGATTTTGTAGCTAACACTAGTACACAGAATGATGGCCAGTGTCGCAAGGGCAGACCGCCCCCACGGGGCGAAGGATCAAACATCAATCTGGACCACCAGATAAATCTGCCTTGCCCTAGGCACAGTACGAAGGAAAAACCAGCCACACACCTCTCGAAGGACTCCTTTATTATGAGGGAGTTCAAAAATTCAGATTGGTTCCAATACGATCGCGGACCGTCCGGCGGTTCAGGACCTAGTTTTCATGGGCCGGGTTATCAGGGCGGTGGTTCTGGCTTAGGGTTTTTAGGTAATCAGAATGGACATGGCAATCATAATGGGCACAACAGTTAGGGCAGCCAAGGTGGTTATAATCATCAGGGCAATCATCAGCAACAGCAAACAGGTTATCGAAGCAACCCAAAGCAGTTGAGTAGTGGGCAGTATCACATCTTCACCACTAGCCTATGTAAGCGTGATCAAAAAGTTTATAAGAGGGCGGTGCACTCTGTTGAACTGGCAGTACCTCGTTATTTACGCTGGTCGAAACAACCCATCGTGTGGAGTCGTGAGGATCATCCGCCCCGGGTTGATAATCCGGGTCAGCTGGCACTAGCGGTGGCACCTCAGGTTGGGGGGTATAAGTTCACTAAGGTACGCATTGACGGAGGGAGCAGCATCAACATCCTGTATTATGAGACCTTCCGTCGCATGGGGCTGACAGACAAGAAGCTCAGACCGTCCAACACTGTTTTCCACGGCGTGGTACCTGGTAAATCGGCGTATCCGGTTGGTAAGATAGACCTGGAGATTACCTTCGGAGATGAGCATGACTCGAGGTCGGAGACTTTGACCTTTGAAGTGGTAAAAATCAAGAGCCCGTATCATGCCTTGTTCGGGCGGCCGGTTTATGCTAAGTTCATGGCGAGGCCCTGTTACGTTTATCTGCAGCTCAAGATGCCGGGTAATAAGGGCACTATCATAGTACATGGGAGCCGTAAGATTGGTTTGGAATGCGAGGAAGGTGATGCGGCCTATGCCAAGTCGGTTTGTGCAATAGAGGAGCTGAAGTTCTACAAGGACAATGTTGATACAGCGGATATGTCTCCTTTGAAGAAGCCAACTACAGAGCATGATCCGGCCTTAAAGTTTAAATCAGCTGATGAGACCAAGCTAGTTGATTTTGTTCCTGGCGATTCGTCCAAGCAGTTTAGCATCAGTGCTAACCTAGATCCGAAATAGGAAAGCGCGCTCATCAAGTTCATCCGTGATAACCGAGACATCTTTGCATGGAAACCTTCTGACATACCGGGTGTACCGAGAGGACTCGCTGAGCACACTCTTAATATCGATCCCAAATTCAGACGGGTCAAGCAGTTTCTCTGCCGCTTCAATGAAGAAAGGCGAAAAGCTATTGGTGAAGAGGTAGCCAGGCTCTTGGCAGCCGGGTTTACTGTTGAAGTATTTCACCCTGAGTGGTTGGCTAATCCGGTGCTAGTACTTAAAAAGAATGACACTTGGCGTATGTGTGTGGATTACACAGATTTGAATAAAGCTTGCCCAGCTGATCCCTTTGCTCCCCCCGTATTGATCAAATCATTGATGCTACGACGAGTTGTGAGCGTTTAAATTTTCTCGATGCCTATTCCGGCTATCATCAGATCAAAATGGCAGTTAAGGACCAGGAAAAGACAACTTTTATAACTCCCTTTGAAGTCTTCTGCTATGTATCTATGCCCTTTGGGCTTAAGAGTGCCCAGGCGACTTATCAGCGTTGCGTGCAAAATTGTCTTCATACACACATTGGGCGTAATGTTCATGCATATGTGGATGACATTGTGGTAAATTCCAGAAAGGAAGTGACGTTGATAGATGACTTGAAGGAAACTTTTGATAATCTCCCGGTTTATAAAATGATGCTTAATCCGGCCAAGTGCGTTTTTGGTGTACCATCAGGCAAGCTCCTGGGGTTCCTGGTGTCAAACAGGGGAATTAAAGCTAATCCGGAGAAGATCAAAGCTATTACGTCCCTGGCTAAACCAGCGTGTATTAATGATGTTCAACGTCTGGCAGGTCGCATTGCGGTGCTGAGCCGGTTTATCAGCCGGTTGGGGGAGAAGGCCACCCCGCTTTACCATATGATGAAAAGACAGACACTTTTGTCTGGAGTGATGTTGCTAATGTTGCGTATGAGGATTTGAAGAAGCTATTGGCAGAACCGCATGTCCTTGCTGCTCCGGTCGATAATGAGCCACTGTTGCTGTATGTGGCTGCTAATGCCCGGGCTGTCAGTGTTGCCATTGTAGTGGAACGCAGGGAGGCTGGGAAGGAATATCCAGTTCAACGGCCGGTTTATTACATCAGTGAAGTGCTCATTGAATCTAAGTAGAGGTATCCGCTTTGGCAGAAGTTGGTATATGGAGTTTTCATGGCAAGCCGGAAGCTCAAGCAATATTTTTAGGGTCACCCCATAACGGTGGTCAGTTCTGCCCCTCTGGGAGATATAATTCAGAACAGAGAAGCAACTGGCCGGGTTGCGAAGTGGGCCATTCAGCTTGGACCTAATGGATTAAAATATGTGCCTCGTACAGCAATCAAATCCCAGGCGCTGGTGGATTTCATCAATGATTGGACGGAGTTACAAGCACCGGAAGAAAAGCCGGATCACACATACTGGACTATTTACTTCGATGGATCCAGGCAATTGGAGGGCTCGGGGGCTGGAGTCGTATTAACTTCCCCACGAGGTGATAAATTTTGTTATGTCCTCCGTTTAATGTCCCCTTGCACTAACAATGCAGCTGAATATGAGGCTCTCCTCCATGGTCTTCGAATGGCTAAGGAGATGAATTTAAGTCGGGTTAAATGCTTTGGTGACTCGGACTTGGTGGCCCAACAAGTATCTGGTACTTGGGATTCCAAGTACCCGCTCATGGCAGTATATCGTCGAGAGGTGGGCACTATCGCTAGACACTTCAAGGGTTATTAGGTGGATCATGTGGACCGGCGAAAGAATGAAGTGGCGGACGCATTAAGCCGTCTGGGTTCCCAACGTAAACTGGTTCCACCTAATGTTTTTCTGGACGTACTGCATAATCCGTCGGTGAAATTACCTTCAGAAGAGGACTTGGCTATTCCTGATCCAGAGGCTCAATTGGTAGCGGCGCTTCACGCTATTCCGGATTGGACGGTCCCATACCTGGCGTATATGAACCGAGGTGAATTACCAGAGGATGAAGTCTTGTCCAGGCAGATAATTCGGCGGTCCAAATCGATGACTATTGTCAACGGGGAATTACATCATTGCAGTGTAACAGGGGCGTTTCAACGTTGTGTGTCGCCAGAGGAAGGCTGTGAAATTCTTCGAGAGATACACGAAGGAGATTGTGGTCACCATGCCAGTTCAAAGGCTTTGGTAGCTAAAGCTTTTCGTCATGGGTTCTATTGGCTGACGGCTCATGCTGATGCAGAGGACTTAGTCAAAAAGTGTGATGCTTGTCAGAAATTCTCACGCCGTGCTCATATACCGGCTCAAGAATTGAGGATGATTCCAATTACTTGGTCGTTCGCGAGTTGGGGGCTAGATATGGTTGGGCCCTTTAAGAGATCTCCAGATAAGAAGACCCACCTTCTGGTGGTGGTTGATAAGTTTACCAAGTGGGTTGAGGCAGAGCCGGTCAGCAAGTGTGATGCAGCAACAGCGGTTCAATTCATCAAGAAGGTGATTTTCTGGTTTGGCTTTCCACACAGTATTATAACTGATAATGGCACTAATTTGTCCAAGGGAGCTATGAAAGAATTTTGTCAACGAGAGCACATCCGGCTTGACGTATCTTCAGTGGCTCACCCCCAATCCAATGGTAAAGCTGAGAGAGCCAATCAAGAGATCTTGAGAGGCATCAAGCCCCGGCTTATGGTTCCCTTACAAAGGACACCGGGTTGTTGGGTAGAGGAGCTACCTTCTGTATTATGGGGCATCAATACCACGCCCAATAGATCTACGGGTTACACGCCTTTTTTCATGGTATACGGAGCTGAAGCAGTTCTCCCTAGTGACATCTGTCATGATTCGCCTCGCGTGGCGGCTTACATTGAAGTGGATAACGAGAAGGCGCGACAAGAAGCACTGGACTGGTTGGATGAGGAGCATGACATTACAGTGGGTCGATCGGCGATTTACCAGCAAGATATGCGTCGATACCATAGTCGCCGAGTTAAAACCAGGACGTTTCAAGAAGGCAATCTGGTGCTCCGACTCATCCAAGACCAGACAGATATGCACAAGTTGTCCCCGCCTTGCGAAGGACCCTTTGTGGTCAGCAAGAATCTACACAACGGGTCATACTACCTCATCGACGTTCGATAGCACAAGGACTCACGCACCGCGGAGGAGGAGACCCAATGGTCGTGGAACATTTCTCATCTTCGGCCTTACTACACCTGAGCCATAGGCTCCTCTTTATGTACATATGTTCACAATGTATATATTATGATCAATAAAATAAACCGACATCCCTGTTAAAGCGGGGCATCTGTTGTTTTTTCCATGAGAGTTTATCACATGGGGGCTTCTGTGTACAAAACAGAGTTCCTATGGCCCTCTTAGACCGGCTATCAAGCCAATATTATCATAAGAGCACAGCTCTGGTTACTTCGGTAATCCGGCTATCAAGCCAACATGATGATAAGGGGCAAAAGAGAGTTTGATGCATAGCACAACTCAAACATAGGCACCCATTGAGCACAGCTCACAATGTTACGTGGGGGCTCTTGTCGCACAGTGACAAAGAGCTTTTAAGGCCCTTGTAATAGGCTATCAAGCCACGGCTTGGATGCCTCGTGTGTACACCTAAAACCCTGTGTTAACCTGCCTGCATCAAGTAAGTCACTCCGTCCAGGTAAACCTGGTATGACCCGTCGAACGATTGACAAGTCAATCTTATACAGACCCTGAACTTGTCAACGTTAAAACGACGATTGGTTAATGTGAGGTCCATCTTAACAGGCTTTGTGAAATGGTTTAACTCAGCGGCCTGGCAGCCCATGAAAAGCCTCGAATTTGGAGCCTGGCAGCTCGTAAAAAGCCTCGACTACAAGTTTTTATTTGTTTTTGTTTGCCAAGTTTTTTATCTCTCAGTGAGATTGTTGGTATTCATCTGATATCTATCGATTCGGCTTAGTGGTTGACTATAAGTCACCACCGTTAAATAAACCGGTGTTTACTAAACCCGGTCTGGTTTGATTACAAATCGCCAGTATTATCTGCAGTTAATCCGGTGTTTATCACAACCCAGCATGGTTTCATCATAAACCGGCGAAATATTGCAGGAGTCATCAATACTCACAATTTTGGATCATCACCCTTACTACAAAAGTTGGTAAGGCCAACAATACGATTTGATATCACAGGTATGATATATATTTTCGTATTTATTTCAGAATACAGCTTGGGTTCTAAACCTAGGTCATGTATTTGGGCATTATGACCCGTCCGGCGATAAACCGTCAGGACACTTTAAAATTTGTTTTATGCAGAAACAGATTGAGTAAAGCTGTTCAGAAGAATAAGCCGAAATAATATAAAACTGTCGGACTAAGCAATATTATGCAGAGGAAATATGCATGATGGCATAATAGACCAAATGTTTTCAACTAGCCTATTACAAGGCGTTCTGCAGCCCAAAAGAATATCAGTTCCTCGTCAAGTGTTAGGCATATCGAAAGATAAACCGACATCGGTTCAGGACTCCTCGCCAGCCCGGCCAGACGGTTGTGGATCATCCCGCGCCGTCTCCTCCTCGGATCCATCCAGCAGCTCGAAGTCAGTGGTTGCCCAATTGATCCTAGTCAGGGCTTGTAAAACAGCTTCATCGCTTATAAGATCAGACGGTTCAACATCAGGGGCGTAAGTGTGTGATAACCCACAAGTGTAGGGGATCAGTTGTAGCCTCTTTCGATAAGTAAGAGTGTCGAACCCAACGAGGAGCTAAAGGCAGAACAAATATTCCCTCAAGTTCTATCGACCACCGATACAACTCTACGCACGCTTGACGTTTACTTTACCTAGAACAAGAATGAAACTAGAATTACTTTGTGTTTTTTGTTGGATAGGTTAGTAGGGGCTGTTAAGATAAGGACACAACTAAAGTTAATGATAGCGAGTGTGGAAATGTGGTGGTAGGAGTTGCGAAATTGCCCCTAAGCAATTGACTATGTTATTAGACCGATAGCAAGTTTTATGTGGGAGAGGCCACTGCTAGCATGTCATCCCTTACTTGGAATTCTATGCGCTTATGATTGGAACTATTATCAAGCATCCGCAACTACTAACGTTCATTAAGGTAAAACCCAACCATAGCATTAAGATATATTGGTCCCCCTTCAATCCCGTATGCATCAATTTCTACGCTAGGTTGAAGTTTCTGTCACTCTTGCCCTCCAATACGTAGTCCTATCAACATACAACTAACCCTATGGTGTGATCCACACGCGCGCTCATATGATGGGCACCAAAGGGCAGCAACATAACCACAAGCAATTTAAATCAATCATAGCAATTCACTAATCACCGATAGGACAACGATAATCTACTAAGACATCATAGGATGGCAACACATCATTGGATAATAATATGAAGCATAAAGCACCATGTTCAAGTAGAGGGTACAGCGGGTTGCGGGAGAGTGGAGCACTATAGATAGATGGGGGAAGGTGATGGAGATGTTTGTGAAGATGACGGAGGTGTTGGTGTAGATCGCCGTCACACGATGATGGCCCATTGGCACTCCGGTGCCACCGGAAGCGAGGGGGAGAGAGCCCCCATCCTTCCTCTTCTTCCTTGACCTTATACCTAGGTGGGAGAAGGGTTTCCCCTCTGGTCCATGGCCTCCATGGCAGCGGAGGGGCGAGAGCCCCTCCAAGATTGGATCTGTCTCTCTCTGTTTCTGCGTTCTCAGATTCTGGCCCTTCACCGTTTCTTAAATTCCCGGAGATCCGTAACTCCGATTGGGCTCATCTTTTGACACGATTTTTATCTAGAAATTAGCTTTCTTGCGGCGAAAGAAGGGCATCAACCTCCTTACGGTGTGGCCTCGAGGGCCCAGGGCGTGCCCGGGGCAGGGGGCGCGCCCCCCACCCTTGAGGCCCACTCGAGCATCGTCTCATGTTAGTTTCGCTTCCCAAAATTCACATATATTCCAAAAAAATATCCGTCCGTTTTTATTCCGTTTCGACTCCGTTTGATATGGACATTCTGCGAAACAAAAAACATGCAACAAACAGGAACTGGACACTAGGCACTGGATCAATATGTTGGTCCCAAAAATAGTATAAAAAGTTGTCAAAAGTATATGAAAGTTGTAGAATATTGGCATGGAACAATCAAAAATTATAGATACGACGGAGACGTATCAGCATCCCCAAGCTTAATTCCTGCTCGTCCTCGAGTAGGTAAATGATAAAAAAGATAATTTTTGATGTGGAATGCTACCTAGCATAATCTTGATCATGTAATCTAATCATGGCATGAATATTAAGACACGAGTGATTCAAAGCAATAGTCTATCATTTGACATTAGGACGATAATACTTCAAGCATACTAATAAAGCAATCATGTCTTTTCAAAATAACATGGCCAAAGAAAGTTATCCCTACAAAATCATATGGTCTGGCTATGCTCTATCTTCACCACACAAAGTATTTAAATCATGCACAACCCCGGTTTTAGCCAAGAAATTGTTTCATACTTTAGTATTCTCAAACCTTTTCAACTTTCATGCAATACATGAGCGTGAGCCATGGACATAGCACTATGGGTGGAATAGAAGGTGGTGATAGTCAAAAGGTGGGAGAAAGTCTCACATCAACTAGGCAAATCAATGGACTATGGAGATGTCCATCAATCGATATCAATGTGAGTGAGTAGGGATTGCCATGTAACGGATGCACTAGAGCTATAAGTGTATGAAAGCTCAAAAGAAAACTAGTGGGTGTGCATCAACTTGCTTGCTCATGAAGACCTAGGGCATTTGAGGAAGCCCGTCGTTGGAATATACAAGCCAAGTTTTATAACGAAAAATTCCCACTAGTATATGGAAGTGACAAAACAAGAGACTCTCTATTATGAAGATCATGGTGCTACTTTGAAGCACAAGTGTGGAAAAGGATAGTAGCATTGTCCCTTCTCTCTTTTCTCTCATTTTTTTTGTTTTTTTGGAGGGGTTTCTCTTCTTTTTTTCTTTTTTTAGCCCCTCTCTATTTTTTTAGGCCATCTTTTTTTTGGCCTTTCCCCACATGGGACAATGCTCTAATAATAAAGATCATCACACTTTTATTTACTTACAACTCAAAGATTACAACTCGAAGCTAGAACAAAATATGACTCTATGGGAATGCCTCCGGCGGTGTACCGGGATGTGCAATGATCTAGCATAGCAATGACATGAAAAAACGGACAAGCCATGGAAACATCATGCTAGCTATCTTACGATCATGCAAGGCAATATGACAATGATGGTGCGTGTCATAATAAACGGAACGGTGGAGTTACATGGCAATATATCTCGGAATGGCTATGGAAATACCATAATAGGTAGGTATGGTGGCTGTTTTGAGGAAGGTATATAGTGGGTGTATGGTACCGGCGAAAGTTGTGCGGTACAAGAGAGGCTAGCAATGGTGGAAGGGTGAGAGTGTGTATAATCCATGGACTCAACATTAGTCATAAAGAACTCACATACTAATTGCAAAAATTCATTAGCCATCGAAACCAAGTACTACACGCATGCTCCTAGGGGGGAGGTCGGTAGGAGTTAACCATCGCGCGCCCCCGACCTCCACACAAAGGATGACACTCAATAAATAAATCATGCTCCAACTTCGTCACATAATGGTTCACCATATGTGCATGCTACGGGAATCACAAACCTCAACACAAGTATTTCTACAATCCACAACTACCCACAAGCATGACTCTAATATCACCATCTTTATATCGCAAAACTATTGGAAGGAATCAAACATATCATATTCAGCGATCTACAAGTTTATGTAGGATTTTATGACTAACCATGTGAATGACCAATTCCTGTCAACTCTCTAAATAGATATAAGTGAAGCAAGAGAGTTTTAATTCTTTCTACAAAAGTTATGCCCACGCTCTAACAATTATAAGTGAAGCAAAAGAGCATTCTAGAAATGGCGGTTTTCTATGTGAAGAGAAACAGGCAATCCAAACTTCAAATGATGTAAATGAAGCACGTGAAGTATTCTATAAAGCCATACTCAAAAGATATAAGTGAAGTGCAAAGAGCATTCCATAAATCAACCAAGGACTATCTCATACCAGCATGGTGCATTTATTAAAAGGAAAAATAGAAAGCACACGACGCTCCAAGAGTTGCACATATAACATGAATGAAACGAATCCGAAAACATACCGATACTTGTTGAAGAAAGAGGGGATGCCTTCCGGGAGTTAGTAGTGGTTGTTAAGATAAGGACACAACTAAAGTTAATGATAGTGAGTGTGGAAAAGTGGTGGTAGGAGTTGCCAAAATTTCCCCTAAGCAATTGACTATGTTACTAGACTGATAGCAAGTTTTATGTGGGAGAGGCCACTGCTAGCATGTCATCCCTTACTTGGAATTCTATGCACTTATGATTGGAACTATTAGCAAGCATCCGCAACTACTAATGTTCACTAAGGTAAAACCCAACCATAGCATTAAGATATATTGGTCCCCTTCAATCCTGTATGCATCAATTTCTACGCTAGGTTGAAGTTTATGTCACTCTTGCCCTCCAATACGTAGTCCTATCAACATACAACTAACCTTATGGTGTGATCCACACGCGCGCTCATATGATGGGCACCAAAGGACAGAAACATAACCACAAACAATTTAAATCAATCATAGCAATTCACCAATCACCGATAGGACAACGATAATCTACTCAGACATCATAGGATGGCAACACATCATTGGATAATAATATGAAGCATAAAGCACCATGTTCAAGTAGAGGGTATAATGGGTTGCGGGAGAGTGGACAACTGTAGATAGATGGTGGAAGGTGATGGAGATTTGGTGAAGATGACGGAGGTGTTGGAGTAGATCGCCGTCACACGATGATGGCCCGGTGGCACTCCGGTGCCACCGGAAGCGAGGGGGAGAGAGCCCCCCTCCTCTTTCTTCTTCCTTGATCTTCTCCCTAGGTGGGAGAAGGGTTTCCCCTCTGGTCCATGGCCTCCATGGCGGCGGAGGGGCGAGAGCCCCTCCAAGGTTGGATATGTCTCTCTGTCTCCCTCTGTTTCTGCGTTCCCAGATTCTGGCCCTTCACCATTTCTTAAATTCCCGGAGATCCGTAACTCTGATTGGGCTCATCTTTTGACACGATTTTTATCCCGAAATTAGCTTTCTTGTGGCGAAAGAAGGGCATCAACCGCCATACGGTGTGTCCTCGAGTGCCCAGGGCGCGCCCCCACCCTCGAGGCCCACTCGAGCATCGTCTCGTGTTAGTTTCGCTTTCCAAAATTCACATATCTTCCAAAAAAAATCTCCGTCCGTTTTTATTCCGTTTGGACTCCGTTTGATATGGATATTCTGTGAAACAAAAAACATGCAACAAACAGGAACTGGCACTGGGCACTGGATCAATATGTTAGTCCCAAAAATAGTATAAAAACTTGCCAAAAGTATATGAAAGTTGTAGAATATTGGCATGGAACAATAAAAAATTATAGATACGACGTAGACGTATCAGTGTGCTTACGAACGGGAGGAATGAGATCATTTGCATCATGAGTTGGCGCGTTAACCCGTCTCTTGTCAGCGTCATAAACCGCCTGGTAGTGGGATAGATCAGCTTCTTCGGCTAGCTTGCTGGCCAAGGGCCGCATTTTTTTTGTTAAAGCTCGGAGATCCTCATTGGTGAATTCTGATCCGTCCTCTTTCATGCTTGGATAGCCATTTACTACATCAGCCAGATCAAGGTCTGGTACCCACGCCTTTGCCCGAGTTAGTGCAGTTAAAGCACCCGCCCTTGCAGCTGATTTCTTTAGTTCTTAAAACCGGGCGGGCAGCACTGACAGTTTCTCCAATGTTTCCTTGATCAATGTTGGGGGCGGTTTGTTGTGAGAGGCGGTACAGATGATCCTTTGCGCGCTGGTATAAAGTTGTTCTATAAGTGTATAGGCAGCCTTGAGCTTCTTCTGCATGTCAGAGCCAAGATGAGCACTGCGCTTTCCTGCATCAAGTGTAACCAATGTTAAACCGGAAATTTGTGGGGATGTTATATTCAGAGTTGTGATAAGGGTGCTTACCAAAGACAGCAGTGGTCATAGCGTTTATTTGACGCTTTAGGCCAGATAGCTCTTCTGATACCGGTTTAAGGGCGGCCTCTGCATCAACATCCCTTTTCTCCAAAGCGGATATCCCTGTCTCCAATCCGCCCGTTCCTTCTGGAAGTCTTTTTTCAACTTTTCCATGCTTGCTAAAGCGTTGGTCAGCTCATCCTTGGCTTTGGAAGTGGCTATTTGCTGGAATTTCAGATTCTTTTGAAGGTCAGCTACTTGAGATTCTTTTTTGTTTAGATCAGCCTACAAAGAGATATACACATCATACATTGGTAAAACATATTGAAAGTCCCAATCACATAGCAAGTTATACGCTTGGCACTTGGGGGCTAATGCATATTTGCACTTATCAGACATTTTTATCGAAGTCCCAAGCACATAACAAGTTATACACTTGGCACTTGGGGGCTAATGCATTATTGTTCAATAGAAGGTTACAAATTAAAAGACCTGGTTTATCCTAAAGAGATAAACTGGCCCTTGGGGACTACATAGGCGAAAAGCTATATATTTGGTGTTCTGGAGTTCCGGTTCATCTTGAAGAGATAAACCGGCCCTTGGGGGCTACAGTAGAGTTGAGACAAGCTATTGGACTTGGACAGAAATAGTATTGCAGACATTAAGAAGCAGTTACCTCATATCGTTCCTTCATAAGGTTCACCAAACCGGCTTCATAATCACGGCTTGTATACAACCGGTTCAGATAGCCGGAGTGAAGGTCGTGGGCACTGAGATGAGCATAGCTCGATAAATCGGCATTCCATTTTCCTTTGTCCATACCAGCAACTTCTTCCTTAGTGTTATGCTTTGACAAAGCAACGGGTTCACCGGGAGTGGTGTGGCCAAAACCGGTAATCGTAACATCCTCTGTTGTAGCAGCAGCGGCTCTGGTACGGCCTGTCGGATTGTTGCTGGCCCGGATTGGGCTATTTTGATTATCATCAAGTTCCATTGGCGCAGCTTCCTGCTCAGTAAAAAATTCGTGATCCGGTGGAGGGGGATCATCACACAGGGCATCAGCATCTTCTTCTGCTGGTTCTGGAGTCTTTTCCGGTTCAGGGTTTATATCATCACCTACCGGTTTATTCAATTTAGCCTTCTTACTAGGTTTTGGCCTACTGGGAAAGATAAAGGTAAAAGTTAGTCAGTGGATTAAAAGAGAAGGATTAACAGGAAAATAAAAACTCACCCAGGAACAGTTTTGAGAGGAGGAAGCTATGTGGCTGTTGACTCGCCAGATGACGAACGAGGGGTGTCCTGATAATTTGAATTAGACGGATTAAGAGGCTGACGGAAATGACCCGATTTGGGATAAAGAGCATCTGGAATATACAAGACCTCTGACCGACGCTTCCGGGCCGGAGTATGTGGTAAACCGGTGGATGTGATTACTTGACCGATGTGCCGTGTTGTGCGGCGAGCTTCATGTTGCTGTTTCTTCAAAATAAAGTTTGGGTCCAAGTAAGCTAAAGGATGAGGAAATCTTACTTTCCGGTTTACTTGACGGATTTTCTTTGTTGGCATAGGGTCTAAACCGGAGGAAAGGGTAATTACCTCAACACCATCAGCTTGGCTGCCTTCAGCGTTTGCCTGAATATAATCATTATCAATAAGGTGCAAGAAAAGGGAGCCAAGGGAGTCAAGTGCTACCTCTGAGGCCGGTTCATCATCATCAAGGTTAAACTCGCATGCTTCAGTGGTTTTCTTCTTAACAGTCTTCTTGACGGCCTTGGTCTTAAGACGAGCTACCTTTGCCGGTTTATCCTGGGGTTTCCTCTGCCAGAACGGATCTTTACCCTGTCAGAAGTTGACAAGTTTTTTAGAAAGGATACTTAAACAGATTGAAATAAAGCAAAAAGTATAAGGAGACTTACCGCTGGCGGTTTATTGGATTCATAAAAGGGAGCCAGCCCAGTTTTGCTGCAGACATCCACCGGTTCATCCAATATTTTCTTGACGGACTCATTGACTTCATTTTCTGACAGCACAGCTTCAGTATGACGTTGAGGGTCTTTGGGATCTCCTGTGTACTCACACATCAAACCGGAACGCTGGCTTAGTGGTAGAATGCTCCAAGAAATCTAGCAACGAACAACATCGATGCCTGTTAAACCGTTTGCGGCAAAGGCCCGGAGCTTTGAAAGCTGCGGTGCGTATTGGGATCGCTCCTGAGCACTTAGCCGTTGCGGGAATGGATGATTATTGGAAAGCCGATGAGGACGATAACCCGGCAGAGGATTCTCGTCAGCTGGAGATGTATCTCGACAATAAAACCAAATCTGATTCCAATCTTTAGGATGACTCTGATGTTTGGCGTGAGGAAAACTAACATCCTTCCCTTTCTGAATGGACATCCCGCCAAGTTCGGTGTTAGGTCCATCCATAAATTCTGTACGGTGGTTCAAGTGGAAGAAATGCCTAAACAGCTCCACTGTAGGCTCCTCTTGGAAGTAAGCTTCACAAAATGCTTGAAAATTGCAAATATTGGACACAGAGTTTGGTCCAATGTCTTGAGGGTGGAGTTGGAAGCTAGTCAATACGTCACGAAACAATTTTGATCCGGGAGGGCTAAACCCTCGAGATAAGTGATCAACAAATACAATTACTTCTCCATCTTTGGGTTCCGGAGGATATTCCGGACCAGGGACTCTCCAATGGATGACATCCTTTTTGGCTAAAGCGCCAACCTCAACCCAACCGTTCAGTTCCTCTTCAGTAACCCGAGACTGAACCCAGTTGCAGGAAGTAAATTGCTTGGCTTGCTTTGCCATTACAAAGGAAAAAGCTGAAATTATAGATAAGGGCCAGTTTATGGTCTATGATTGACAGGTATTGAGACATATGCAATAATAAACTGGAACTAAGCATTGGAAGTGTTACGAGGACAACTGCGACAATGGTTTAAGTGGGGCCTAATGTTACCTATCGGATTATGATTTTTCTAAGGTTAAACCGCCGACGAGGATATGAAAGGTGCAGATCTAAAGTTATGGAAAAAACAGGTTTCACAAATCAACAACACAATTACAGATCTACAGCATGTCAATAAATTCAGAAATATTCAAGCTCAAACTAAACAGATACTGTAGCAGTTCAAACAAACCTAGATGGGGGATTACTCTAAAAAGGATAAGTGTATTAATGAGCAGAAAGAAGGATTATCACCACAGCAGCGGACAAAAAGTATCAGATCTACACTTAGACCACGATGAAGAACAGGGAGGAACAGCGCGGTCGCTGGGTTGAACTCGTGAAGGAAACCTTAATGAGATCTACAGGAGAAGGAAAGAAAGGGCTTACCGGAGCTATCAGATGCAGAAGAGCGCTGGAGAAACTCTGGTCTGAACAGGTCGATGCAGCGGCCTGGGTCAAAGCAGAGATGAAGGTCAATGGCGGCGATGCTCGAGCACTGAGGAGGGGCGCGATGAAGAAGAAAGAGTGACGAGACAAGGGGAAGAAAAAGAAAAGACCCGTCGCCCTATTTATAAGCTGAAAGGGTAAACAGCAGGCGCGGGAATCAAGGAGCCCAAAAAATGGATATGGGACGGCACTGTCGCCTCGATCTTCGGAGGTTTAATAAATAAAGGTTAAAACATGTATAGGCATTAAATGAACAGGTGACGTCATGGCGGTTTAACATAATCAAGGAAGATGACGTCATGGCGGTTTACAAGGTCATTTGAAGCCACGAAGGACCGAATTTTCCTGAAGTATTGAAGATTGACATGAATAGGTTCAAATCAGTCTGGGGCCTAATGTCAGGGATATAACTATTAGGTATAAACCGCCCAGAAGGGGCCGGTTTATACCTATGAGGAAATCACTTTTATGAAGCCCATCAAGACATAAAGATATGGCGTTTTACCATAGAAGAATAAAGTGGCCTAGGGCCCAAAGGGTGTTAGGGCCTGTAGATGTAAACCGCCATACAGTGTGTAACTTGTACTGTAAGATAAGCAAGGCAGAGGCCGAGCCGGGCACGTTATGAGCCGGCCTCCTTGTTCTGTAAGCCGGTCGGGCGTATCCTGTGTATATAAAGGGACGACCTGACGGCGGTTCAGGGATAGAAAACAACAACTCGAGACACAGGCAAACCGGATTCGCTCCCTGGTCATCGAAACCCTAGCAATACCACAGCAAACTAGACGTAGGCTTTTACCTTCATCGAAGGGGCCGAACTAGTATAAAATCCCTTGCGTCTTTGTCCGCTTTAACCCCTTTAAGCTAACCCATAGCGATGGCTCCACAACTAAGTCCTTATGCTAGGACATCTGCCGTGACAAAACCACGACACTCCGTTTGATATTCCTTTTCTGCGAAACACTGAAATAGGCAAAAAAAACTGCAATTTGCACTGGGCTTTGGGTTAGTAGGTTAGTCCCAAAAATAATATAAAAGTGTATAATAAAGCCCATTAAACATCCAAAACAGATAATATAATAGCATGGAATAATCAAAAGTTATAGATACGTCGGAGGCATATCAGAACACTGCAGCTTTCAGGCTATTGTTGTTTGAACAGTTCGCTGTAGTTTTAAAGTTGGTCTGTCAGTTGGTGTTTTCTTCAATTAGCTGAATACTAGCAAAATTGCCATTGCGTTGTAACGGGTGAACAATAAAAACTCACAAAATATATAATGTCCAACATAAAACAATTCAAGTTTATCAAATTGCATTAATCCGATGTAGATTATACAAATCAAATCAACAATTAAGGAATAACTCATGCAAGAAAGAGGAGCTGAGCTTTAGAAAAAGAACTTACACACCATCCTGCTTGAATGCACGCTCCTTCTGGCGCTGCAAGTGGCCACCGCTGTGTCTCCTTGTTGTCCTCATGGAGTCATGGGCAGGCATGGGGAAGGAGCAGATCGTGCGATCAAGGAGACGACCATGAACGGGAGCATCCGCTCAAGAAAAAGAACCACCCAAAAACATTTAATATTAGTATAAAGGATGCTACAATTTTCAGAATGTTGGCAGAGACTGGAGCTATCATCGCGACATTTTATTGCTAGATAAGGTAACTACTAATGACAACACTTGAGTGCCCGTGCGCCCGCAAAATTCAGATCATCTGTAGGATCTAGCACTTAGAGGTTCACTCTTAATAAAATACAGTGTGTAAACAGACTTGACAATACAACTCAATAGCCTCTATTGTGTAAGCGTAGTTCTCATGATCTCATCCCATGGCAAAGGTGGAGTGGGAACACGTTTGTTAGTTAAGGCCAACATGAAAGAAAACCAAGTAAAATATCCATTTGTTCCTTTTTTCCCTTGATGAGAAGTATTTATTCATTCCTTTACATACTATCATCATCCGGGTAGAGGAGAAGAGCTGGTCAGTGGAGCTCACCCTGCAAATCCAGCTCAGCTCCTCCAGTTAGTACATGATATGTTGGCTTCCCCGGCCTCAACCTTCTATTCTCCTCTAAATCTTAAGCTCCTCATTCTCAAAGGCCGCATTGGCAGAAGGACACCGCCTGAGGAATTAAGTTGAGAGCCGGCACAACCTTCGATGCCCAGTAGTGCGCCTAGCTATACAAATGTCACATTACACGACAGCTTCTTCACCAGATCCGACGAATCAAAGAGGTGTAGTACCTTATTTGCATACAACAATTTGGTTAAGGAAAAAATTTCATTTGATGACATTTGTGACACTGGCTCAACTGTGCATCAACCTCATCATGTATTCCACCACAAGCTTTGAGAACAGAGAAAATTTGTCCTCCAACAACTTGGTCGGCCTTGGTTGCTCCACACTTTACATCTAGGCCTGCAATGTTTTTTTGGCAGTGTTCGTCAGTCCACAAAATAAATGTCACACCCATCAGATCAGTATAGTTCCACAATGAATTATGTAACCAACGATTTATAAAGCGAAGGAAAAATTGTTAAATCATTTGTACCAGTAAAAATGTTCATGATGACACAAACCTGACTTGCTGTACGGCCTAAACCTATAAGGAAGTTGTCTGGCTTTATATCACGATGAAGAAAAAGCCCCTCAAGTGCACGTACTCTACCCTGGCGATCTGTACATCAACTTGTCAGGATCAGCCAAATAAGGACTCAGAGATTTGAGTTTGCATATAAAAAATTTCATTGGCATTCTGTCAGACAGGTGGCCAATATTAACAGACAAAATGAAATTATATAGTAAGTACTCACCATGTGATCAACAAGCAGAAGTACTGTTTTAAGGGAAAAATTTCTGTTGCAATAGTTGAACAAGTCCTTCAGACTTGGACCAGGAAGATTAATGACCATGACATTGTACTCCTCATCCACTCCAAACCACTTCATATGAGACCAGTATCTTGGTCCACCTGAGAATCACCCTACCGAGGCATAAGCTTACACTGGCCTACACTCCAGTTTTCTCCATTCTCTACCACTTTGAGGGTAATTTCAAAATTTAGAAATTCCGGAAGAAGCAAGACTACAAGAATACGAACTGTATGGTACAATATAGAGCAGACCTGGTGAGTCAAGTATTAGCTCCTTTTTCCGAACTTCATCTCCTCGCTGACAGTAATTCAAAGCCTGAAAAGTCGAATAATATTTTTCAGATAAGTTTAGAAGATCATAGGGCCTCTGTATTCGAGAAGTGCACACAACCATTGTTGCCAGTATAAGGTTTGCAAAGTTTTTTTTACACGTCAACGGCGGGCTTACGCCGGCCTGAACATATATTATCACAACATCAACTAGTTACAAAGAGTAGCACTGAGTTACAAGGGGGGTTGAGAGTTTTGGGAAGCAAGAAAAACCAAAAAAAGTGGTGGTTTAGGGTTACAATCTCGCGGCAAGATGGAACAACATGGAGGCCCAGTCACGCAACAGGTTTTGTCTCTGGATATTGGAACATCTATTGGACCAGAGAACCAGGTCGTCGGCCGCGGCCCGGGCGATGCAGTGAATCCCTTAATTGTCGTTCCGAAAAACCTTGGCGTTGCATCTCTTCCAAATATTCCAGAGTAAAACCATGATCTCAGTGGAGCGAACTTTGTCATGAACGGAAATCTGTTAGATGTGAAGAAGGCTGCTAGGTCTTTCATCTTGAAGGTTTGATAGATGATCCCAGAGTGGTTGAAGCCGCCGACAGGTGAAGAGCAGGTGATCAATACTCTCGCATTGTCCGCAAAGAGGACAGTCGTCAGTATTAGCTATAGATCTTCGGAAGCGACATTCATTCGTGTAAACGCGATCCTTATGTGCCAACCAGATGAACAATTGACATTTGTTGGGGGCGTAGTTCTTCCATATCGCCGGTGCAAGATGATCAACCGGCGATGTAGTCCAGGTAGCTTTCTATGTTGTCTTGGTGGTGATAGGCTTACTGTCAATCCTGCTAATTCTCGTCTGCAACCTGCTCATTCAAGTTAATGGGAGCTAAAATAATGCGCAAAGTAACCAGCTCGTGATCTGCTACGTAGGATAGTCTAGGAACGAGGGATAAGTTCAGATCTGAAGAGGCGAGCGCATGGGCAACCGAGACAGATTGTCTCAAACAATGGGATGAAAGAGCAGGATAATGGGTTGCTGAGGTGGTAGGAGATCCTGGAAGCCAGAGGTCATGTCAGAATGATGTCATAACCCCATTCCCAAGAGTGACACGAGAGATCAACCTAAAGAAAGGGAGACCTTTGAGGATGTCCTTCCAATCTGGAGTGGTGAAATTTTAGCGACCTAAGTCATGTGAGTTCGTCCAACCATATTTGTCAATCAGATAGGCTGAGGTTATGTTGTTGTCAGGTGTATGAAGTTTGGAAAGGTGTTTAAGGAGAAGACACATATTCATCTGTGGAAGCGAGTAGAAA
>LR738711.1:735221871-735269642 GCA_902687465.1 Secale cereale
CCCCCCCCCCCCCCCCCCCGCCGGTTTTCAAAAGGAGCACACACTAGATCCCAAGCCACTTTACATTGTCCTCCGGTAACAGAGTCCTGACCAGACCAGAAATAAGCACGACAATGTTTCTCAATCTCGAGGATAGTACTTGCTGGGATTAGGAGCGAACTCATAGCGTAGATGGGCAAGGCACGAAGCACAGCGCGAACCAAAATGGCACGACCCGCAAGAGAGAGAAGCAAACCACGCCAGCCCGCAAGACGGCGGTCAACTTTGTCAATGAGGAAAAAGAAAGCAGAGAGGTTTAGTTTTTTTGTGGACAGAGGAAGCCCCAGATAAGATTGAGGAAAGCTGGCAACCGAAAATGGCCGCAAGAGAGGAGGTAGTTTCCTCGTCCACATGAATAGGAGCAAAAGTGCTTTTGTGGTAGTTAATGGCCAGACCACTTGCAGCAGAGAATTGATGGAGCAGAGCTTTTAGAACCTGGAGTTGAGCAGCTTCCGCCGATAGAATAATTAGCGTGTCATCCGCATACTGAAGTATGGGGCAGGGTAGATTGTTGTCGATTGGATAGGTAAGGTCACCGCTTTCAGAAGCATGCAGGATTAAATGTTGTAGAACATCTGCCACAATTATGAAAAGGTAGGGAGAAGTCAGATCCCCTTGTCGTAATCCTTTGTGGCAAGAGAACTAAGGCCCTGGTTTGCCATTGAGCGGGATAACAGAATTGCTGGAGCAGTTGAGGGCATCGATCCAGTTGCACCAGCGTTCTGGAAAAACCTTAGCGCACAAGATCCGGGATAGGGCTATCCAAGAGACAGAGTCAAAAGCTTTGCGAAAATCTAGTTTAGCGCGATCGCTGGGATATTCCTTTTCTAACAAGTTTGAACAATGTCAGCCGCAAGGGTGAAATTTTCCACAATCCCACGGCCCTTGATGAAACCAGTCTAGCCATAATGGATTAGGTTGGGGATGAGAGGCTGAGTTCTGTTGGCCAGACATTTTGAAGTGATTTTAATAGCACACTCAAGGGAAATAGGTCGGAAGTTGTCTGGCAGGGTAGCGCCGGGTTTTTTTTTAGAAGCACAACGTAGGCCCTGTTGATCCTCTTGAGGTCAGCAGAACAGCCGTGAAAATCATTCAGAAGGTTTACCATATCCATTTTGACCAAATCCCGGTTCTTTTCGAAGAATGCGGGCTCGGGCTTGCTGTAATGCCCAGTATGGGATTATACCTCCTACATGTCGAGGCACGACTTAAAGGTATAAGCCCATACTAGAATGATCTCAAGTTTGGTATCTTTGCATGACTCGTGTAAAAATAGGGATGAAATTGCAAAAGGATAGTTGGCTTACACTCGCCATGTCACACAATTCATTACATAAGCAAATCATCATCCAAATAACATCACAGTCGGACTACGGACGAAGATCCAAATGAAAGATACCAAATACATTAAGACACAAGGTCCGAATCGCCCCTAGTAGAAACCACTACTGATCATCGGGATAGTGCACATAGTATCGACTAGGCTCTTCATCGAACTCCCAGTACAGCTCCGTGCCGTCACCTGAGTAGTTCACCATGGTACCTGCATCTGGTGTTGTGTAGAATCTGTGAGCCATGGAGGACTCAGCAATCCCGTTACCGGGTAGCAAAACTAACTAAGCCTTGGGTGTGGAACAAGGCTGAAGAAAGATAAAGGTTGCAGCTGCACTAGCACTAGCTTACGTGTTTAGAGCGAGAAGATAAGTGCCACGAGCGTCAAAGTGATCACGAAGTGATCCTATCTAAGCACGTCAATCATAACCCCACCGTGTTCACTTCCCGAACCCCTTTCGAAAAATGACCATCACGGTTACTCACGCTGGTAGTGTGTTAAGAACATGGTGTCAAGTTTTCTATAACTGGATATTAACAAATTTCCATCTGCCACATAACCGCGGGCACGGCTTTCGGAAGTTCAAAATCCTGCAGGGGTGTCCCAAATTAGCCCATTACAAGCTCACGATCCGTGGAGTCGCAACTCCAAGGTGGGAAGGCCCGAGTATTCTCGGAATCCCGTGCTCAAGATATTCCGACTAAGGTAAGACTAATCCAGCAAATCCTCCCAGCGTGCCGACACCCTGATAGTAGCCACGCGTATCTTGTCTCAGGCCACGACCGAATGGGCGATTCTACAGGTTTTTACCAGCCCTAGAGTTTCCTCGAGGTGGCCCCGCAGACTTCCCAGTTTGGACGAACACTCATGTGGAGCACTGGCCCGGGTTGTTGATTAAGAAGAGGGTTTATAACTCCCAATGCAAGTTTTAGTTGTTTAGGCAAATGTAGTATCAATGTTGGGACTTGCTGGAAAAGCCTTAGCGCTAAGCGGTTTATCGAGGGGGTCCCATAACCCCAACCGTGTGAGGAACGCAAAATCAAGGAACATAACACCGGTTTATACGGTTCCTAGGGCGGCATGAGTGGAACAAATCACCAAGCAAGAGGCTTAGCCTTCCACCCAATACCAATATATAGATGATTTAGTTTAAGAGTTTATATAGTGTGATATCCCAACAATATCTTCAACATGAAGCAAGAATCTTCAAATCTTCTCCTGCAACTAGCAATGCTATAAGAGGGGCTGAGCGAAGCTTACGTAGCCAAACAAAGGTTTTGCTAGGTTGGGTGGTTAGACAGCTTCATGGTTACAATAGGAGGCTGACAAACAAACATGGGCATCGAGGCAATAAGCTAAAGAGCGAGACATCTAGCAATAGGCAAAGATAGTAATGATATCTGGGTCAGGTCATCTTGCCTGTCGAGTCATCGATGGGATTGTAAGACGGCTCCTCGTTCTCAACCTCGGTAGTAACCTCGTTCTCGGTCTCTTCTTCCGGCTCTACTCAAAACAAGAACACAACGAGGCACAAAATCAAACAAGGTGCAATGCACAATCAACATGATGCACGTATGATGCATGTATGATGCAATTCATGTCAAGGGATGAAGCATACAAGAACAACACAAGACAACAAGTTTAAATGAGGCCGGAATCCACATATAGCGAATCCGGTAAGTCCTCATATGCATATATTGAAATTGGTCCAGATCCGAACAAACCTTAAATTAAAGTTGTTAAACAGCAAGTTAACATGCACCATGATGATCTACACGAAATTCTAGTCAAGTTTCATATAAAGTTTGTTTAATTCGGAGCTACGGTCTAGAAGATATGAGCAAAACAAGACAAACATGGCAACGGTGCAAGATGCACCCAAACATTAAGCAAACACACTCCAAACATGTTAACAACATGATATTATGATTCTACATGAAAAATCACACAAGTTTCATATAGGACTTGCTCAAAACGGAGCAACGGTTCAACACATACACACGAAACAAGATACAATGCAAAGCTGAAATTAACAGCCACATAGCAACTTTGGAGCAGAAAATATATACTCTACAGCACCCAAACATGATGACAATAAGCATGGACATGAAGAAGACATATCCTACCACAAACAACTCCATTGGAGCAACTCCATAGGAGGCATGGATCAATAGTAACAAGCTACGCCATTTTGATCATGATGGTAAAAACCTGACAGTTATATTTTTATAGCAACTTGGGAGCAAGAATTAAATAAGCTACAGAAACCCATATGAGCAAGTGAGGGCATTGATGGATAGACAACAACATGTACAACAAGGAATAATCAATGGCCACCCCAAAACTAACATGGATTTGCCTAGGGCATCAAGCAAACATAGCATCAGGATATGACAGATTCCAGACTTAGTAGAATTTTCACTAAGTGTTAAAACAGTTAAGTTGGCATGGCATGTTTGCAAGCATGTTTATGTCACCTCAAGGCATATCATGGAAAATGGTTTGCACCACAGCAAAGACCACATGATGGAGATTCTAAAACATATTAACATGTGACAAGGGGACAAACACATCAATAGCAACGAGCTCTTCAAATCAGCATCTCATAACATGTTACAAAACTTAGCAGCCACATGCACTTTTGCAACAGAGATTAACATGGCAAAATGAACCCTAACATGCATGCTACAACAATCATCATGTAGAGCATCTCACTATGAACATTTTGACATATCATTTGCTTCATTTGGATAAACATGCACCAAGTTATCACATCTCAAACATGGCATGAAAATAACAAGTAGCAGCAGTTTATAACAAGTAGCTCTCTTGTCACGAAGATTAAGACCTCTAGATGATCTCAAACAGGCATGGCACAATGGAACAAAACGTAGAGCACATCACCACGGTCATTTTGACATATCATATGCACAATTTGGACAAGCACACTAAAAGATACAGCTAAATGAACATGCAACAAAAACAAATAAGAAATTCTAAGGACTTAGTGAAAAAAACAAAAGCAACCTCGCGGATCGGGTCAACGGGGCGGATCGGGTCGGGTCGGACCGAATCCGGCCCGTTAGGGTTCTGTGGCAGCGCCCGATCGGATCGGCGAGCGGGAGGCCCGGCGGCTCGGCCCTCCGGTGGCCCGAGCGGCTGCGGCCGGCGAGGAGGCGGCGGCCGTTGGCGCTCGGGGCCGGCGAGGATCGGGGCGAGGAGGGCCCAGGGCGGTGGACGGCGGAGGCCGCGGCGGCGGCGTCGTCGCCTGAGGAACGGCGGCGGGGCGGGGCGGCGCCGATCTGGCGGCGGCGGCGGCGAGGTGCGCTCGGCGACGGCGAGGCGGGCGCCGGCGGCGGGGAAGGCGAGGCTGCGGGCGGCGGAGGCGCGCGGGCTCGCGCAGGCCGGCCTCGGGCCCCATGGGCCGCGGCGGCGCGGTGGAACCGGCGGCTCGGGTCGGACACGTGTCGGGCTCTGATTGGGCGCGGGTAGCGCTGGACGTGTCCGGCGGCGGACAGAGGAAGAAGGCTAGGGTTTGGATGCGAAAATGGGGGGGTGTGGACGTTTTTATAGGCATAGGGAGCTAGGAGACTCCAATTGGGGAGCGGTTTTCGGCCACGCAATCACAATTCGACGACCGAGATGATGGGAAGGGTTGTGCTGGGTTTGTGGGCTGTTGTGGAGAGGGTCTTGGGCCTCAAAGAAGAGGTTCTTTTAGCCCACTAGGTTAACCGTTGGAGTACCAAACGAACTCCAAACGCGACGAAACTTGACAGGCGGCCTACACGTACCAAAACAACATCGCACGACAAGTCTCACGTCATTCCGGAAACGTTACACGACCACACTCGAAAGAAGGACTCGGGGATGCCACGGGCACGTGTGTGAGCGTCGGAACTCGAAACGGACAACGGGAAGAGACGAGTGGGACTGGGTGCAAGTGACAACACAAATGCAATGCAATGCACATGACAACATGACATGAATGAAATGCACACACGCACACGACAAAACGAAGAATCCCGAAATGAAAGAAGAGCCCGGGATGGAATTGATGAAGCCAAAGTTTATATATTGCCATATTTGGAAAGTGTAACATCTGGGGCATTACAAACTCTCCTCTACTACGAAAAGATCTCGTCCCGAGATCTAGGACTAGAAGAAGGAAGGGTACTCGGAACGAAGGTGATCTTCACGTTCCCACGTAGCTTCTCGGTCGGTATGGTGTGACCACTTAACTTTCAAGAACTTGATTGACTTGTTGCGGGTCTTGCGCTCGGTTTCTTCAAGAATAGCAACGGGGTGCTCACGGTAAGACAAGTCTTGTTGAAGATCAATCTCCTCGAACGGAATGGTGCGTTCAGGTGTCTTGAAGCACTTGCGGAGTTGAGACACGTGAAACACATCATGAACATTTGCAAAATTGGAGGGGAGCTCAAGTTGATAGGCTAGATTGCCTCTTTTGCCAAGAATCTTGAAAGGGCCCACATATCTAGGAGCAAGCTTTCCTTTGATACTGAATCTTTCGGTGCCTTTCATAGGAGAAACACGGAGATAGACATGATCTCCAATGTCGAAAGCCAAATCACGATGCTTGCCGTCATAGTAGCTCTTTTGACGTGACTGAGCGGCTTTGAGATTCTCACGTATGACTTTGCACATTTCTTCGGCTTCTGAGATCAAATGTTGCCAAGGAGTTGACGTTCACCAGTCTCGGACCAGTTGAGAGGAGTACGGCACTTTCTGCCATAGAGGATTTCAAACGGAGCTTTGCTAGCACTTGCTTGGAAACTATTGTTGTAAGAGAACTCGGCAAACGGGAGACAATCTTCCCACTTCATGCCAAAAGAGATGACACAAGCTCTGAGCATGTCTTCGAGGATCTGGTTCACTCTTTCGACTTGACCACTAGTCTGAGGGTGAAACGCAGTGCTGAAATGGATCTTAGTGCCCATGGCAGACCACTAGTCTGCTCAAGGCAACTTGGATGTGAACAAACTTCCACGGTCTGAGGAGATAACTTGAGGAATGCCATGTAACGACACAATTCTGGAAGTGTACAACTCTGGCAGCTGAGCTGCATTGATGGATTCTTTGACTAGAAGGAAGTGAGCTACTTTGGTAAGCTTGTCAATCACCACAAAGATAGCATCGTTCCCCTTCTTGGACTTGGGAAACCCAGTGACGAAATCCATTTCGATGTGGTCGAATTTCCACTCGGGAATAGGAAGAGGTTGGAGGAGACCGGCTGGACGTTGATGCTCTGCCTTCACTCTTCTGCAAACATCACATTCATTCACGAATTGGGCAATCTGCCTTTTCATGCGAGTCCACCAGTAAGATTGCTTGAGGTCTTGGTACATCTTGGAACTTCCAGGATGAATCGATAGGAGGGAGTTTATGAGCTTCCTGAGATCACCCTTGGGAACCACAAGTCTGTCCTCGAAGAACAAGGTGTCTTTCTCAACAACGCGATAGCACTTGTATTTGGGAGTACCCTTTGCAATACCATGTTTCACTTTCTGCACCATAGCATCACTGAGTTGGGCCTCACGGATTTGATCTTCCAAGGTAGGAGCAACTTGAAGATTTGCAAGAAAGCCTTGCGGAACAACTTGGAGGTTGAGCTTCCTGAAAGACTCACAAAGCTCAGGCTGAAACGGCTTGATAAGGAGACTGTTGCAATATGCCTTTCTGCTCAAGGCATCTGCAATGACATTGGCCTTGCCAGGTGTGTATTCGATGCTTGGATCATACTCTTGGATCATCTCAACCCAACGAGTTTGGCGAAGGTTCAGGTTCGGCTGTGTGAAGATGTACTTCAAGCTCTTGTGATCGGTGAAGGTGTCGACTTTTCTGCCCAACAGAAGGTGTCTCCACGTGATCAAGGCGTGTACCACTACTGCTAGCTCGAGATCATGTGTGGGGTAGTTCTTCTCATTTGGCTTCAATTGACGAGAAGTGTATGCCACAATTTTCTTGTCTTGCATTAGCACACCACCAAGTCCTTGAAGAGAAGCATCACAGAATACTTTGTAGGGCTTGGACTCATCTGGAGGAGTAAGAACAGGAGCAGAGATGAGCTTTTCTTTGAGAGTTTTGAATGCCACATCACAATCTGGAGACCAGTTGTACTTGACATTCTTCTGCAGCAAGTTGGAGAGAGGCTTGGCAATCTTGGAGAAGTTCTCAACGAACCTTCTGCAATAGCTAGCGAGACCAAGGAAGCTTCGGAGTTGCTTGACGTTCTCGGGTGGTTCCCAGTTGACAATCGCTTCAACTTTCTCGGGGTTGACAGCAATACCGTCAGCAGAGATGATATGGCCCAGATACAAGACCTTATCGAGCCAGAATTCACATTTAGAGAACTTGGCATAGAACTTATGTTCACGGAGTCTGTCGAGAACCAAACGGAGGTGCTTGGCATGATCCTCTTCATTCTTGGAGAATACCAAGATGTCATCCAGATAGACGAGCACAAATTCGTTGGTGTAGGGGTTGAATATGTAGTGCATCATTCTCGAGAAGGTGGGTGGAGCATTAGCGAGGCCAAAAGACATGACTGTGTATTCATAAGAGCCGTAGCTTGTTCTGAATGCAGTCTTGTGAATATCTTTTTCGCGGATACGGATCTGGTGATAACCCATCCGGAGATCGAGCTTTGAGAAAACTTTTTCTCCTTTGAGCTGCTCGAACAATTCATTGATATTGCGGAACGGATACTTGTTCTTTATTGTCTTCTTGTTCAATGGTCGGTAATCAACGCAAAGGCGCTCCGTGCCATCCTTCTTCTTGACAAATAAGACACCACAGCCCCAAGGAGAAGTGCTAGGCTTGATTAGACCCATACGCTCTTGCTCATCGAGTTGTTTCTTCAGCTCCTTCAACTCATCAGGGGAGAGCTTGTACGGACGCCGACATGCTGGCTCAGTACCGGGCTCGAGTTCAATGACGAATTCAACTTGACGATGCGAAGGCATGCCTGGAAGCTCTTTAGGAAAAACATCTTCATATTCATTGACCACCGGAATTTGAGAGATGGCATTAATCTCGCCCTTGTCATTGAGAGAGAATAGCCTGATTGTGTTATCTCGAGAGGCGAAGATAATCACGTCTTCGTCGGAATGTGTAATCTTGACTTCCTTATTTGCACAATCGATCTGAGCATCATGCTGGGAAAGCCAATCCATCCCGAGAATAAGATCAATGTCGGAGTTGCCGAGAACAACCGGAGAAGTCAGAAAACGGTAATCACCCATGCGAATAGATACGTCCAGAGCATACACACTAGAAGTCATTAGTTTCCCCGGAGAAGTAACTTGCAACTTCTTGGGTTGATTCTTGATGATAACATCGTGCTTGGATGCAAATGGATATGACATGAAGGAACATGATGCACCTGAATCAAACAACACTTTTGCAGGAATAGAGTTAACTGGAAGGTTACCAAGTATCACATCTGAAGAATTCTCTGCTTGAGCTGCATTCATCAGATTCACTCTTGCTGCCTTTGGATTATGCTTGACAATAGCAGTGCTGACAGGTGGAGGAGGCGGAAGGCGCCTTGGGTTGGGGCACTTGTTAGCATAATGACCCTTCCGAGTGCACTTGTTGCAAACCACTTCTGAGAGAGGACGGTGATAAGGAGCACTTGACTTCGAAGCTTGAAAGTGATTCTTTGACTGATTGCTTGGGTTGGGTGGGTGGGAGAAACCACGGCCACCAGAATGCTTGTTGTTGTTGTTGTTGGGAGGTCGGATCACTGGAGGAGGTGGAAGCCAAAACTTCTGCTGCTTTGCAACCACTTGGGAAGAAGAGGAGGAGTGAACAACGTCTCTGATCCTCTTTTTGGAAGCTTCCATCTTGAGCTGGGCTGCCTCTTGCTTAAGTGCCATGTTATATAATTGATCAAACTCATCAGACTCGAACAAGGTGAGAGCTAGTTGGAGTTCATCCTTCAGACCACCACGACTAATAAATCTTGCTCTTGGCATCTGGGATGTCTTTCTTGGCATAGCGGGCGAGGTTCTGGAACTTGACATTATATTGGTAGACAGTCATTGAGCCTTAGTTCAGGTTGCAGAATTGCTCACGCATACCCTCGATGACACTTGTTGGAATATGGTGAGAGCGAAAATCCTTGCAGAAGTCAGCCCACGAGATTTCACGCTCTTCTTTGGAATCTTTGTACTGCTGCCACCAATCAGCGGCTTGGTCCTTGAGTTGGAAGGCTGCAAACTTCACATAGTCCTCAGGTCTCACGTTACTGCACTCAAAATGCTTCTTGATATCTGTTATCCAGTCTTCAGCATCTAGAGGGTCCACACAATAACTGAATGCCTTTGGTTGGTTTGCCAGGAACTGGTTGAGTGTAGCAAAGTGAGGTCGGTTGAACAAATTGCCTTGGCCTTGGTTCCTATGAGCACCTTGATTTACTTGATTTGATTGAATGTTCTGCATCATTTGCATAAGCATCTGGGTGTTCTGGTTCGTCGCTTGCATAATTGCTCTCCAGGCCTCAGACGGAGGAGGAGGGGAAGGAGGACGATCAGGAACCTCTTCACCCTCTGGGTTAGCGTTGGGAACCCTTTTAGGAGCCATCCTGAATGAGATGACAACTATTAGCCATTGATTGAGAAAGATATATAAGCTGAATCAAATGGCTAGAAATTGCAACATAAGTCTTCACAAGAACATTCGAACAAGATGAACGAATGTAATCCACAGTTTAATAGTAACAACAACCTTCACGAGAAGCCACTTGGGAGAACAAAAGATAAATAAAAACAACAAGGAGCAGATAGAACAAATACAAGATAGAAGCTTCGTTCGACATATTCGTGCTGAAAGCTTATGGAACGTGTTACAAAAGGGTTTTGCAATCCCCGGATCAGCATAGCCAAGGACCCTTTAAGATGCAACTCCCGATCGGAACAACGCCCATAAAATCACTTCACTCAATGTAGAACCCCGAACTCCATATCATGCATTCGTTGGAAGAATGCCTACGAACTACTAGATAAACCCACCTATTAATTTCCGAAAGTTTCCAGTTATGCAATCAGGTGTTGGGGATACAGGGGAAGCATCGCGCACTCAACTCTAATCCTACATCCGGCTGTTTCCATCCTTCAACATATAACCAGTTAATTCCGGAAACCGTTTACCTCGGACCTTCGAAACGCATCTACTATACAAGCTATGGCAATACTCCCGAACTACCTCCCCAGTACTGGGTGATGTCGGGGTTATCTTGCCACTAACCGCATAGGAGAGTTTTCGATCTCGGCCGTCTTAAGTATTCCAGAACTGCTGCGATATATTTGTGACGACAACACCTCGGAGCTCAACTCCCCGTGACACTGCCACAACCCCTAAATGACAGGAGGCATCGAGAACAATGTTCTCATCACAAAGACATCGGAACAATCCAAACAATACTCACGTGATCCTAAAAAAAATTCGGTGAATTTTTTAGAGTAGAAGAGACAAGAGTAATCGTCAGGAGTCCTCACCAGAGTGAAAAAGGGATGAGGAGCAAAAAGAATTCCTACTCTCCGATATATATATATATATATATATATAGGTAAACTAACTGGGGCACCTAGGTGCCTGGGCACCTTGTTCGGGTCCAACCCGTTAAGCATTTTATATTTGGAAATAATTACTAGTACCTTCCAAATAACCTTCTTTCCTTTCCGTACTTGCATGTGCTTAGCTCCACTGCCATTGATTGCTGATTGGTTTCTAAAAAATAGGAAGCTATTGATTCCCTTGAATAATTTCTTTCCTTAAACAAATTCGACTAGTCACATTAAAAATAGTTTCAACACTCGTACTTGGGTTCATATATACCCAATGATATTTTGTTTAGTCCGTACTAGATACCTACAAACATAGTCCAATATATTTGTAAGTGCATACTCATGTCCCGCAAAAAAGTGCATACTCAATATATTTTTAATGAAAATATACACATACCCGGAGTAGTTACATCTAATGAAAATAAATTCTGAAAGTATTACACCTAATAAAAATGTACATATACCCAAGGTATTGTTTCTACTGAAAATATACACATACCAATGTATGATACCTAATAAAATATACACATAGGTATGATACCTAATAAAGGTTATGAGTATATATCTGGTATGCTAAATGAAATGAATGTTTAATAACCAGCAGTGATATAATATGGTGCATACTCAAGTCCCCAACGCACAGTGAAAATAATTCTCAGTATGTACATACCTCGATGTGAAATTTATTGGTACATACCGAGAATAGGTGGATACATGTACGTAAACCAAATACCTAGACAGATGATATGTTACATTTCTAAATATGAATATCTATACAACATACTCGACAGGGATGTATTTGACGTATGATACTCGAGAATTATAATAGCTAAACTAGTCTGCTATCTTTGTGAAAATCTTTGTGAAATCAAAATAAATTGTCCCTAATTCCAATTTAAATATTAGTACATGTACATGTATATGTATACATGACGTTTTAAAGCGTTTTTCATATACCTTAGACTGCTAGTTTTCCACAAACGTACATGTATAGAATGCTAATTTTGAACCGTTTTCCATACAATTTAGTACACGTACATGCATTTAAATCCGAAAACTTTAATGCATTAAAGCTATCAATCAGTATTGAAACAATTCATGATTGCCATGCATGCATGCACGAATTCTTACCATAAATTTTTATTACTACCATATATACTCATTAACGGGTTTGCCCACTAGTACTTGAATCAACGACAATGGCATACATCAAGTTACCATCTAACGGCTGGCAGGTAAGGTGCCCAGGCACCTAGGTGTCCCAAACTGGCGTCCTATATATATATATATATATATATATATATATATATATATATATATATATATATATATATATATATATATATATATATATATATATATATATATATATATATATATATATATATATATTGCCCAAAAGGGAAAGTATTACATCCGGGGCATTACATTGATCACCTCATCAAAGCATATATTCCAACTCCGAGATGCTTGCACCAATCCATAGATGGATCGCTGGAGCTCAAAACATTTTCAAGTGTGTGCCTAGACTCAACCGTCAACGATTCGATCAATTAGTGGGGGCTTCTAGGTCGGAGAAGGCTCTGATACCAACTTGTAATGCCCAGTAAGGGATTATACCTCCTATGTGTCGAGGCACGACTTAAAGGTATAAGCCCATACTAGAATGATCTCAAGTTTGGTATCTTTGCATGACTCGTGTAAAAATAGGGATGAAATTGCAAAAGGATAGTTGGCTTACACTCGCCACGTCACACAATTCATTACATAAGCAAATCATCATCCAAATAACATCATAGTCCGACTACAGACGAAGATCCAAATGAAAGATACCAAATACATTAAGCCACAAGGTCCGAATCGCCCCTAGTAGAAACCACTACTAATCATCGGGATAGTGCACATAGTATCGACTACGCTCTTCATCGAACTCCCAGTACAGCTCTGTGCCGTCACCTGAGTAGTTCACCATGGTACCTGCATCTGGTGTTTTGTAGAATCTGTGAGCCACGGCGGACTCAGCAATCCCGTTCCCGGGTAGCAAAACTAACTAAGCCTTGGGTGTGGAACAAGGCTGAAGAAAGATAAAGGTTGCAGCTGCACTAGCACTAGCTTACGTGTTTAGAGCGAGAAGATAAGTGCCACGAGCGTCAAAGTGATCACAAAGTGAGCAGCTCGTAGACCGCCTGAAAAAGAATATTTATTATTTGAGCTATATCCTGCCATTGGGTGATGTACGGCTGACTAGCATCACTCTCCACCTTGCTGATCAGGATTCGGCAAACATTTTGGGTGATATCCCTGCGGTAGTTGGTAACCGATCGATCGTAGAATGATTTCGTGATCTGATCTTCATTTGGGCGGCTTTCGCTCAATCCGTGGCTGTAGTGATAAGGCAAATCAAAGGGGTCAAAAAAGAAGATATAGAATTGTAGCTAACGGGGTTCGCTCGCCCTCGCCTGTCACTATAGCGTGTCAAGTTTCTCTCTTTCCAATCGGGATTTTTAGGTGTGAAGTGAAGTTCACCAGAAACGCTAGCTATATGCTTAACACAGGGTAGGGGAATGCTATTTCTGTAAGATTTGGGTAATTTGTTTTGTAGAAGGACTCACTTGACCAACATATCCGTCTCTTTATGTGGGAGCGAACCATCTTCGCTTACGGGTGTACCGATCCTATAGCTCCGATATTCTTCAACTCGAATACCAAAAGGAAGAAAAAAATATGACTAAGTGATTTTATAGTAGAGGCATATCCTGAATGTGCTTGATAGATCCCATGATCCTATCTAAGAACGTCAATCATAACCCCACCGTGTTCACTTCCCGAACCCCTTTCGGAAAATGACCGTCACGGTTACTCACGCTGGTAGTGTGTTCTGAACATGGTGTCAAGTTTTCTACAACCGGATATTAACAAATTCCCATCTGCCACATAACCGCGGGCACGGCTTTCGAAAGTTCAAAACCCTGCAGGGATGTCCCAACTTAGCCCATTACAAGCTCACGATCCGCGGAGTCGCAACTCCAAGGTGGGAAGGCCCGAGTATTCTCGGAATCCCGTGCTCAAGATATTCCGACTAAGGTAAGACTAATCCAGCAAATCCTCCCGGCGTGCCGACACCCTGATAGTAGCCGCGCGTATCTCGTCTCAGGCCATGACCGAATGGGCGATTCTACAGGTTTTTACCAGCCCTTGAGTTTCCTCGAGGTGGCCCCACAGACTCCCCAGTTTGGACCAACACTCATGTGGAGCACTGGCCCGGGTTGTTGATTAAGAAGAGGGTTTATAACTCCCTATGCAAGTATTAGTTGTTTAGGCAAATGTAGTATCAATGTTGGGACTTGCTGGAAAAGCCTTAGCGCTAAGCGGTTTATCGAGGGGATCCCATAACCCAAACCGTGTGAGGAACGCAAAATCAAGGAACATAACACCGGTTTATATGGTTCCTAGGGCGGCATGAGTGGAACAAATCACCAAGCAAGAGGCTTAGCCTTCCACCCAATACCAATATATAGATGATTTAGTTTAAGAGTTTATATAGTGCGATATCCCAACAATATCTTCAACATGAAGCAAGAATCTTCAAATCTTCTCCTGCAATTAGCAATGCTATAAGAGGGGCTGAGCGAAGCTTACGTAGCCAAACAAAGGTTTTGCTAGGTTGGGTGGTTAGACAGGTTCATGGTTACAATAGGAGGCTGACAAACAAACATGGGTATCGAGGCAATAAGCTAAAGAGCGAGACATCTAGCAATAGGCAAAGATAGTAATGACATTTGGGTCAGGTCATCTTGCCTATCGAGTCGTCGATGGGATCGTAAGACGGCTCCTCGTACCCAACCTCGGTAGTAACGTCGTTCTCGTTCTCGGTCTCGGCTTCCGGCTATACTCAACACAAGAACACAACGAGGCACGAAATCAAACAAGGTGCAATGCATAATCAACATGATGCACGTATGATGCATGTATGATGCAATTCATGTCAAGGGATGAAGCATACAAGAACAACACAAGACAACAAGTTTAAATGACGCCGGAATCCACATATAGCGAATCCGGTAAGTCCTCATATGCATATATTGAAATTGGTCCAGATCTGAACAAACCTTAAGTTAAAGTTGTTAAACAGCAAGTTAACATGCACCATGTTGATCTACATGAAATTCTAGTCAAGTTTCATATAAAGTTTGTTTAATTCGGAGCTACGGTCTAAAAGATATGAGCAAAACAAGACAAACATGGCAACGGTGCAAGATGCACCCAAACATTAAGCAAACACACTCCAAACATATTAACAACATGATATTATGATTCTACATGAAAAATCACACAAGTTTCATATAGGACTTGCTCAAAACGGAGCAACGGTTCAACACATGCACACGAAACAAGATACAATGCAAAGCTGAAATTAACAACCACATAGCAAATTTGGAGCAAGAAATATATACTCTACAGCACCCAAACATGATGACAATAATCATGGACATGAAGTAGACATATCCTACCACCAACAACTCCATTGGAGCAACTCCAAAGGAGGCATGGATCAATAGTAACAAGCTACGCCATTTTGATCATGGCGGTAAAAACCTGACAGTTATATTTTTATAGCAACTTGGGAGCAAGAATTAAATAAGCTACAGCAACCCATATGAGCAAGTGAGGGCATTGATGGATAGACAACAACATGTACAACAAAGAATAATCAATGACCACCCCAAAACTAACATGGATTTGCCTAGGGCATCAAGCAAACATAGCATCAGGATATGACAGATTCCAGACTTAGTAGAATTTTCACTAAGTGTTAAAACAGTTAAGTTGGCATGGCATGTTTGCAAGCATGTTTAAGTCACCTCAAGGCATATTATCGAAAATGGTTTGCACCACAGCAAAGACCACATGATGGAGATTCCAAAACATATTAACATGTGACAAGGGGACAAACACATCAATAGCAACGAGCTCTACAAATCATCATCTCATAACATGTTACAAAACTTAGCAGCCACATGCACTTTTGCAATAGAGATTAACATGTCAAAATGAACCCTAACATGCATGCTACAGCAATCATCATGTAGAGCATCTCACTATGAACATTTTGACATATCATTTGCTTCATTTGGATAAACATGCACCAAGTTATCACATCTCAAACATGGCATGAAAATAACAAGTAGCAGAAGTTTATAACAAGTAGCTCTCTTGTCACGAAGATTAAGACCTCTAGATGATCTCAAATAGGCATGGCATAACGGAACAAAACGTAGAGCACATCACCACGGTGATTTTGACATATCATATGCACAATTTGGACAAGCACACTAAAAGATACAGCTAAATGAACATGCAACAAAAAATAAGCAATTCTAAGGACTTAGTGAAAAAACCAAAGCAACCTCGCGGATCGGGTCAACGGGGCGGATCGGGTTGGGTCGGACCGGATCCGGCCCGTTAGGGTTCGGCGACGGCGCCCGATCGGATCGACGAGCGGGAGGCCCGGCGGCTCGGCCCTCCGGTGGCCGGAGCGGCTGCGGCTGGCGAGGAGGTGATACGTCCAAAACGTATCTATAATTTCTGCTTGCTCCATGCCTCTTTTGGGTGATATTGCTATGTTATTTATACACTTCCATACACTTTTGATCATATTTGGACTAACCTATTAACTCAGTGCACCCCAGTGCCAGTTTCTGTTTTCGGCTGTTTTTGTATTTCAGGTTTTCACATTACGAGAACTGCCAGGAAAAATCCAGAAAAATTATATAAAAAATCAGCGTTCCAGAAACTACCGTGCGCCCGAAGGACAGCCGGGGGGGCCACCAGGGCTCCAGGCACCTGGCGGCGCCCCCCCCCCCCGGGCCGCGCCAGGGGGGCGCCTGGGCCCCCCGAGGCTCCTCCGATGCCCCCCTTTGGCATATATTTAAAGCGTCTCGAGAAACCCTCGAAACAGGAACTCTTTTTCGCGATCTCATCTCTGTTCCGCCGCCGCCGCTTCCAAGATCGGGAGCACCAGGAGAACCCTTCCCGGCACCCTGCCGGAGGGGAGGATCACCACCGGGAGCCTCTCCACCACCATGGACGCCTCCCGGATGAGTTGTGAATAGTCTCCCTTGGACCATGAGTCCATGACCAGTAGCTATGTGATGTTCTCCTCCCGTTCTTGTGCTTCACTAATTAGTCCTCGTGAGCTGCCCTACATGATCGAGGCACATATGTAATCCTTATGTTGTTGCTATGATGAGTTTGCTGGGATCCGATGGATTATGAGATTATGTTCAGATTGTGCTTGAGTAATATATTTGATCTACCTTATTTATATTTATGTTCGTAAGTAATTCTTGCATGTTCTCCATTGTTATTTATTGCTTTGGCCAAGTAGTAGGTAGTGACTCCAAGAGGGAACGTTATGCTTGATTGTGGGTTCATGCCCCTCGATGACTAGTTTGAGTGACAGAAACATGAGTCTAGGGGATGTGCTGTTGCCACAAGGGGGAAAACAACGGTGCTTGTGCCCGCGGGTGCAAGGGTTGTTTACTTTACGCAAAGATCTTTTAATGTGGTTGTCTGTTGCATTGAGTTTACACTATGGGTGGGACTCGCAACTTAATACTAGCGAGATGTTCTGGATAGATATCTCAAGGTGGATAATTAGTAGTAGATATTGATGGATTTCGGTCTACTTACTTTGGCGTACCGCCCATGCTTTGAACCTCAACCTTTCTTGCAATGTAGTCAGCATTGGTTTGCGTTCGTGGTCCTGTCAATTGCCCACCTGTAATTCGTTTACCTCACATAGCTGTTTTATCGTCTTTTGGGAGAGAGACATCACTAGTGAACATCATGAGACTCCGGTCCATATTACCATCATTGATCACATCCGCTATTTACTTTTCGCTTTTATTTACTATTGCAAACATTATCTATCACTACTATCATTTGCTTTTAATCCTTTGTAAACTTCAAGGCCAGAGGGATTGACAACCTCTCTGTACTCGTTGGGAGCAAAATTATTTGTATCTGTGTGCAGGTCCACGTTGATTGCTAATATCTGGCGCCGTTAGCAGTTGACACCTTCTTGTTGAACCTAGGAGTCTCTGGGGATTCGATCCTTGTTATCTTTGCCAAGGGAAAAACTTCCGCATCACTACATCTCACACCTTCCACTTGGGGTAACCAACGAGGGGCGAGAAGCCTAGCAAGAGTTTTTCTGGCGCCGTTGCCGGGGACTCCACTCTTCAGGATAGGGGAGTTGCACGCTATCTTTTACCTTTGTTTTTTAGTCTTGTTAGTTTACCTTTCAGTTTTTGCTTTAGTATCCTTTTATCGAAAATCACAAAAATAGTTATCTCATTCTTTAGTTGTCATTATGTCGGGTCCTTTTGTCTTTGACGAGGCACAAGTTCTCACCTTTAAACAAAGAGGTGGGGAAAGTCTGAAAGATGCTTGGTATAGAATTAATGAATCACAAAAAAGAGCCACCAAGAAGCAACCTACCACTATCTTGCTTAGAAATTTTTATGTTGGAATTACTTCTTGGAATAGGTTTATTCTAGATACTGCTATCAATGGGAATTTATAGAGGCCCCAGTTTGGGAGTCTCTTAGTATTATTGAAAATCTTGTTGGGAATCTCCCTGTTGTTAGCATTCGAGAGGACACCACCCTAGCTCACATTATGAAAAAACTTGAAAAGATAGAGCTAGAGATGCCAAGCATTAATAAGATGAATGAGTTGGATCGTAAGGTCCAAGGGAATTTGAATAGGCTTGATAGCTCCATGCATAAAATTTTCAAAATTTTGGAGACCGTCAAATTCCATGACTTGGACTCTTCTAGGATAGACAAGATTGAGGAAATATTTGATACCCTGGGAACTACCTTCTCCTCTATCAAAACCAAAAAGGTAGAAACTCCGGCAAAGAGGGAGCCTAAGTTCGTTCACGTTCCAAAGGCTCCCCATTCTAAAAGTAATCCATCTATTGCCAAAGGGGTTGAAACTGTAAAGACTTTGGAAGAAACACCTCTCTGTGATGAATTTATAAATGAATCTTCCCTTGACTTTTATCCTTTTGGTCTTCTACCTAGAAGTATCTCTATGAGGCCCTTATTTGAGAGTCCTCTTAAGACTAGTTGTATTATTTAAGAGCTTTTTGATGATCTTGATGATGGTTCAATTGATACAACTTGATCTCTATGCATTATGCCTAGCTTAAAGGCATAAAAGAAAGCGCTTTTGGGAGGCAGCCCACATGAATAAAATTTTATTTTGCTTTTGTTGTGTCTTGATGTTGTTTACTACAGTAGCATCATCATTGTATCTTTGCTTTTCAATTTTGTGCCAAGTATAGCCTCTGATTGCTAGAAAGTTCAAAAGTTGTGAGGTGCTGTCCAGGAAACAGATTATGTCCTTGGATAGAAAAATTCGTATAAAATCACCAGATCATCTTTTTTGTCTGAATTTTTTCGACAGCGTTCTCTATATAATTGTCTTTCGTGCATCTGTTCTGAGTTTTTTGATTAGAGTTGCAGAAGTGCCCCGAACAAATCAATTACTACCTGCTGTTCTGTTTTTCACAGATTCTGTCCTGTTTTGCCTTTCCTTCATTTTGCAAACCAAGAGCTTGCTTTTTCTTTGCAAAAACCCTTTGGCAATCTTGAGAAACAGTAGACCTTCAAGAATATCTTTATTTCCAGCAAGGTACAATTATTTTATTATGGGTACTAACCTCGCTAATTAGATTATGATGAGTGATGTATGAAGGGAGTTTTCAAGTGTGCGAGGGAAGATGATAAAAAGATTCAGGAGTGTCAAGCGCTCAAGCTTGGGGATGCCCCCGTGCACCCCCAAGAAATATTCAAGGAGACTCAAGCGTCTAAGCTTGGGGATGCCCCCGTGCATCCCCTTCTTCATCAACATTATCAGTTCGTCTTTCGTTCCACTATATTTTAATCACTTCATGTGTTATGTGCTATGCTTGGAGCGTCTCGCTTTTAGTTTCCTTTTTAGTTTTCCATAACGAGTCGGAACTCAGCTTTCTTTATGTGGGAGAGAAACACGCTCCACTTCTACCTAGAACATAACATAGAATTTTCATGACTATCTTTGATGTGTGTGTTCTTTGTCTTTTAATAGCTACTATCATGCTCTGCTCTTAGTATTCATGCTTATCTTTTTAAAGAGCTTGTGTTTAGTTGGTTGCTTGAACTCTCTTTAATTATCATGCTTATCTCATTAAGAGAGTTTGCTTCCGTTGCAGTGGTTAATATGTCTATGATAAAGATGCTACATGCATGATGGCGCTTAGTAGTTCATGTTTTCTTATGGTTAGTGTCAAATAGCTGGGGGATTCCCAATGTGTTATTGGAGTACCATCATGATTTGTTTGCCAATGATGTGGTATGGTTTAGTAATATCTTCCCTCAAGAATTTATTTTGATTGACTTGGCGTATGCTCACGCATATTTAAGACTGTAAAGAAAGTCTGTCAAGCCTTGATGATCTTTTATTTCTGAGTAGCGATATAACTTCCATGCCTGATTCAATGTTGCTTTGTCGCTCTGCATGATTATGACCGTCATTGCTCTCTTAGTTGGTCGCTCCCAGTCTTTTGCTAACCTCCACCTGTACTAAGCGGACTGACTGCTTGTGCATCCACATCCTTTTAAACCAGTTATGCCATATGAGTCCACCATACCTACCTATATGTGGTATTTCACCGCCACTCCAAGTAAATTTACATGTGCTACCTTTAAAATCTTCGGTTTTTGCAATACATAGCTCATGGGAAAGTAGCTTAAAAACTATTGTGGTAAAGAATATGTCGCTTATGTATCTTAATTCTTATAAGTTGCTTGCTGAGCGGTATCCATGTTTCTGGGGACGCCATCAACTGTTACACTTTTGTTGAATATCATGTGAGTTGCTATGCATGTTCGTCTTGTCTGAAGTAAGGGTGATTTGCCATGAGTTGAATGGTTTAAGTATGCATATTGTTAGAGAAGAACATTGGGCCGCCAACCAAAGCCATGTATCATGGTGGAAGTTTTAGCTTGGACATTAATCCTCAATCTCTTATGAGAATATGCTTAAGCATTAAAGAGGAGTCCATTATCTATTTTCTATGTTCTCCCGGTATGGACGTCCTCAAGTTGAGATCTATCAAAAACGAGAAATCAAATGCGATCTATCTCCTTGGACCTTTGTACAGGTGGCATAGAGGTACCCCTTTGTGACACTTGGTTGAAACATATGTAATGCAATGATAACCCATGGAAATCCGAGCTAATTAGGACAAGGTGCGAGCACTATTGGGATTCGATGCATGAGGCTTGCAACTTATAGGATGTCTTATACATAACACATATGAAGTACTACTACCGTTGACAAAATTGCTTCTATGTTTTCAAATAAAAAGCTCTAGCACATGGCCATTCTTTTACTTTTATGTTGAGTCTCCACCTTCTTTCTTCAAGCACCAACTACTGAGAGCATGATTGTCATTCTGAGTGTAATGTGCATTGTCCCAAAGTAGCATTGTCTTTTGCATGATTGTGATATCGTTTATTTTGAAATCATTGTATCTAGTCATCACTTAAACCTTGAAGGTGCCCCTGCATTTATGTCTTGCTTCACTAAAGGGGGCAAGCTAGATATCACTTTATCATATTTGCACACCATGTTCATTGCAAATCTATTTGATGTTTCAATATCATATTGTAAAACTTTTAGTGCTTTGTGATTTTCTTATGAGGCAACTCAATTACTATAGATTCATTATCTCAGTAAGCTTTTGTCATATGACTATGAATAAATCCTATATGGTTAATAGCATGTCACCACAGGAAGTATTCTTGTTATCATTTACCTACTCGAGGACGAGCAGGAATTAAGCTTGGGGATGTTGATACGTACAAAACGTATCTATAATTTCTGCTTGCTCCATGCCTCTTTTGGGTGATATTGCTATGTTATTTATACACTTCCATACACTTTTGATCATATTTGGACTAACCTATTAACTCAGTGCACCCCAGTGCCAGTTTCTGTTTTCGGCTGTTTTTGTATTTCAGGTTTTCACATTACGAGAACTGCCAGGAAAAATCCAGAAAAATTATATAAAAAATCAGCGTTCCAGAAACTACCGTGCGCTCGAAGGACAGCCGGGGGGGGCACCAGGGCTCCAGGCGCCCTGGCGGCGCCCCCCCCCCTGGGCCGCGCCGGGGGGGCGCCTGGGCCCCCCGAGGCTCCTCCGATGCCCCCCTTTGGCATATATTTAAAGCGTCTCGAGAAACCCTCGAAACAGGAACTCTTTTTCGCGATCTCATCTCTGTTCCGCCGCCGCCGCCGCTTCCAGGATCGGGAGCACCAGGAGAACCCTTCCCGGCACCCTGCCGGAGGGGAGGATCACCACCGGGAGCTTCTCCACCACCATGGACGCCTCCCGGATGAGTTGTGAGTAGTCTCCCTTGGACCATGAGTCCATGACCAGTAGCTATGTGATGTTCTCCTCCCGTTCTTGTGCTTCACTAATTAGTCCTCGTGAGCTGCCCTACATGATCGAGGCACATATGTAATCCTTATGCTGTTGCTATGATGTGTTTGCTGGGATCCGATGGATTATGAGATTATGTTCAGATTGTGCTTGAGTAATATATTTGATCTACCTCTTTTATATTTATGTTCGTAAGTAATTCTTGCATGTTCTCCATTGTTATTTATTGCTTTGGCCAAGTAGTAGGTAGTGACTCCAGGAGGGAATGTTATGCTTGATTGTGGGTTCATGCCCCTCGATGACTAGTTTGAGTGACAGAAACATGAGTCTAGGGGATGTGCTGTTGCCACAAGGGGGAAAACAACGGTGCTTGTGCCCGCGGGTGCAAGGGTTGTTTACTTTACGCAAAGATCTTTTAATGCAGTTGTCTGTTGCATTGAGTTTACACTATGGGTGGGACTCGCAACTTAATACAAGCGAGATGTTCTGGATAGATATCTCAAGGTGGATGATTAGTAGTAGATATTGATGGATTTCGGTCTACTTACTTTGGCGTACCGCCCATGCTTTGAACCTCAACCTTTCTTGCAATGTAGTTAGCATTTGTTTGCGTTCGTGGTCCTGTCAATTGCCCAGCTGTAATTCGTTTACCTCACATAGTTGTTTTATCGTCTTTTGGGAGAGAGACATCACTAGTGAACATCATGAGACTCCGGTCCATATTACCATCATTGATCATATCCGCTATTTACTTTTCGCTTTTATTTACTATTGCAAACATTATCTATCACTACTATCATTTGCGTTTAATCATTTGTAAACTTCAAGGCCGGAGGGATTGACAACCTCTCTGTACTCGTTGGGAGCAAAGTTATTGTATCTGTGTGCAGGTCCACGTTGATTGCTAATATCTGGCGCCGTTAGCAGTTGACACCTTCTTGTTGAACCTAGGAGTCTCTGGGGATTCGATCCTTGGTATCTTTGCCAAGGGAAAAACTTCCGCAACACTACATCTCACACCTTCCACTTGGGGTAACCAACGAGGGGCGAGAAGCCTAGCAGGAGGCGGTGGCCGGAGGCGCTCGGGGCCGGCGAGGATCGGGGCGAGGAGGGCCCGGGGCGGTGGACGGCGGAGGCCGCGGTGGCGGTGTCGTCACCGGAGGAACGACGGCGGGGCGGGGCGGCGCCGATCTGGCGGCGGCGGCGGCGGCCCGCAGTGCGGCAGCGGCGAGGCGGGCGCCGGCGGCGGGGAAGGCGAGGCTGCGGGCAGCGGAGGCGCGCGGGCTCGCGCGGGCCGGCCTCGGGCCCCGCGGGCCGCGGCGACGCGGTGGAACCGGCGGCTCGGGTCGGACACGTGTCGGCCTCTGATTGGGCGCGGGTAGCGGCGGACGTGTCCGGCGGCGGACAGAGGAAGAAGGCTAGGGTTTGGACGCGAAAATGGGGGGGTGTGGACATTTTTATAGGCATAGGGAGATAGAAGACTCCAAATGGGAAGCGGTTTTCGGCCAAGCGATCACAATTCGACGACCGAGATGATGGGAAGGGTTGTGCTGGGTTTGTGGGCTGTTGTGGAGGGCGTCTTGGGCCTCAAAGAAGAGGTTCTTTTAGCCCACTAGGTTAACCGTTGGAGTACCAAACAAACTCCAAACGCGACGAAACTTGACAGGCAGCCTACACGTACCAAAACAACATCGCACAACAAGTCTCACGTCATTCCGGAAACGTTACATGGCCACACACGAAAGAAGGACTCGGGGATGCCACGGGCACGTGTGTGAGCGTCGGAACTAGAAACGGACAACGGGAAGAGACGAGTGGGACCAGGTGCAAGTGACAACACAAATGCAATGCAATGCACATGACAACATGACATGAATGAAATGCACACACGCAGACGACAAAACGAAGAATCCCGAAATGAAATAAGAGCCCGGAATGGAATTGATGAAGCCAAAGTTTATATATTGCCATATTTGGAAAGTGTTACATCTGGGGCATTACACTTGCGTTATCATTCACGCCCCAAAGAGCAAGCTTGATTTCATCCAAGGAAAAAGGTTTTATGAGGTCCGAGGCCTGATGAGTGGATAAAGAGGAGGGGAGAAGAAGGATGCACTCTTTGTCGGAGTGGGAGGAGAACAGGTCGTCGTTGAACAACAAAGATTTTATTTGGTTTTTCCTGTGCCGAACTGAGGCACACACATGCAGGTAGGAGGAGTTTTCATCGCCAAGCACGCATTCCTGAATCTTTGCACGTTGTCTCTAGTAAGCGGCGACGAGGGCATTGAGGCAATGGAGAGCAAATTTGACAGCGGTATGGATATAGAGTTCAATTGTGGATAACTGGCGAGATTCTTCCAGCTTATTGATAAGGTTAATGGTGGTATGACAATTTTGAGCAAGGATTTTGGTAGGAGTGGTGCGAGCGGTCCACTTTTTTGCCATGTCTCTGGTCCGCTTGAGCTTCAACACAAGTTTACCAGTGGATCCTAACGTATCATGGGCCGAAGTAACACTGAGCCAGTTGGAGGTAATTTTTTGCTCTAAAGTTCTCATTTGCGAGAAGGGAGTTATTAAGGTGAAACACAGTTGATTTTGGGATAGACGTGGCGACCGAAAGATGAATAGGGACGTGGTCCGAGGTGGTGCTTCTAGTGTTAGAGGTAAGGGAGCTGTCTGGGAATTTTTGAGCCCATGTCACGTTGACCAAAGCTCTATCAAGCTTGACAAGGATGGGGGAGTCTTGCTGATTGGACCATGTGAAAATCCTGTCTAAGAGTGAGAGGTTCCTAAAGCTGGAGGGAGTTGATGGTCGAGGAGAACAATAGAGCCTCATTCATGTTAAAGGATTGAGAAGATTTTTCCGCTGGACGAAGGGTTAGATTGAAATCTCCAATAATAGCCCAAGGGCAGGATATCGAGGGTGATAGGTCTACCAAGGCTTGTAGGAACACTTTTGTCGTCATAGGTGCAAGGCCCATACACGTTTGAGATGGCCAAATCCAGATCATCGACGTTGGCAGAGAACCAGCAAGTGAGAAAATACTGGTTTCATTCAATCTTAGTACAGGAAAGCAAAGATTTGTCCCATGCAGTTAGGATCCCACCTAAAGCGCCATTGGAAGGTATAAAAAAGAAATCCCAAAGATTAGCAGGTAGGAAGGAGCTAGCTTTAAAAGGGGTTTGTCATGAGGAGAGTTGATTTCACGTCTAAGCATTTGTTTGGTCTGCCTAGCCCTCTCACGTTCCAAGAGGTTATGGAGAGTTGTTTAATCATTGGAGACTAATGTCACAACTAATAAGTAATAAAGAGCAACATTACAATGGAACAGTCGGTTACGACATAGCGGGAGAACATAGGACATACAAAGTAGAAGAGAATTACACGGGGAGGCGAGGAGGGACGCAAGGATAAAGGGAAGAAGAACAAGAAAGGAAAGATGACTAGGCCTAGCTACCCGGTCCAGCAAAAGAAAGTGCAACTAAAACTGAAGGAGGAGCTGCAGTTGCTAGGAATGGGAGGCTGGGTCAAGCGGGGTGAAGGGCGGGAGCACTGGCAGAGCTGGTTTTCACACATCGAACTCAGGGGCCACCTTGTTTACGTCAATCTCAGAGACGCCGCAAGCAGCAGCAAGCTGAACGGCGTCTTTCCGAGGCAGAGGCGGGGCACCCTCCGCAGCGAGCTCGAGAAGCTCGGTCGCTGGAAGGAGGAGATCGTTGCCGGAGACCTTCTTCTTGCCCTCCAACTTTTGTTTCTTGCGCAACGTTGCCTTTTCAAGCATGGTGAGCCTAGAGGGCTGTTCGGACAGCTTGAGGCACGCACTCCTGCGCGAGTAGACGATGGTTGGGGATGGGGTGCGGGGCGGCAGATCGACGACGGCGTCCTGGATGGAGGGGGTGGGGGTTGCGGTGGCGATGAGAGGTGGCAGATCAGCAGGGAACGGCGGAAGCCCCTCATCGAACCTGGCAATGGCCTCCATGACTTTTTCTTATCCTTGGACAGAGGGGACGAGGGTTTGGCCGCAGGGGTCACTGCAGAGGACCTCGGCGTCTGTCATAAGCGTGTGGGAAGGCCCTACCGTTGCTACCCGGTCGAGGTAGCCGATGGAGCAAGTGGCGATGTTGGTGACGATGAGCTTGGGGGAGCCAGCCGGGCGCATGGGGATGCGGTAGAAACCACGCTCGCCATTGGCACCGCGGACACGGACGTCGTAGAATCCACGGAAAAGCTTGACTTCGACACACTTTGGGCGGGCGGTGAGAGGCACGACGCAGACGATGGGCTTATGGTTGGCCATCATGGTGAGCCCGCACGGAAGCTGCACCACTTTGTCGTCGTGGTGCTCATCGATGGTGGGAGGCGGTGGCGGAGGGGCGAGGCCCGACTCCATGTCGGCAGGTTAGTCACCATCATTGCCCCCCTCATCATCATCGTCGTCGGGGCCGGAGAAGGCCGGATCCGGAGGTAGCTCATGAGAGCGGACCACCAGAACCGTGGCGATGGCGCCGAGACCGGAGAAGCCATGAATGGGGATGGAGTGGGGGACGTCGGTAAGATTCCGGCTTTTGACGGAGACGAGCACAGCGGAGTAGTCGACCCCGGTGAGGCACACTGGATCGATCTGGAAGGGGCAAGCGAAAGGAACCACGGAGTTGATGATGGTGGGAGTGAACCAGTACTCAAGGGGGAAATCCTCGATGCTGAGGGTGGAAACGGTGCCTAGGCGGAAGAGGAATCTATTGCCGGTGTCTTCGTGGCGCACTAGCTCAACGGTGTTGACTGGGCAGATGAAGGGGCCATTAAGGATGGAAATCTCTCTTTCATACGCGGACCCAAAGACGACAAGGCCCGCGCCAAAGGAAGAGGCCCTAATGATGACCGGAGGGTCACCCGCGTCGGATTGGAGAGCACGGCGAACACAAGCCTGTGGTGAGGGATGAGGTGGAGTAACGAAAGCGTAGGCAAGGTTTTGGAAGTGCTCGATGGGAACATAGGGCATGAACACATTGGAATAGTCACGTCGGTGGCGAAGGAGGGAAGGAGGGAACATTGGTGGGGTCGAATCTGAATCAATGGACTCGTCCCCCGATTCAAACTCGATCTCCTCCGGGTCCTCTTCTTCATCCTCAACCACCTCGGCGGCGGCGGTTTGCTCCGGGAAGGCGAAGATGCGGTGTAGTGGGGAAGCAGCAGGGGGACAGGGGATGGGTGGTGTTCATCCTCAGAGCTAGAGCTCACGTCCACCAAAGGGATGAAGTCGGACATGGCTTGAGTGGGGAGGGGGACTAGGGAGATTAGGGGTGTGAGGGGGCAGGCTGGGAGGCAGAGGCAATGGTGAGCGGGGTGGGGGTGGAGGGATTGTTTGAGGGAGGGGTAAAATAGCCGAGCAACTCCGTTGGGTGTGGCCCAGCTGCCAGCACCGTCTACAGCGCACCGGGTCTCTACAATCGCGCTAAATTTAGGCCAAATTTGAGAGCTAAGGCCTCCGCCATGAGAACATCCGCGTAGTAGTCTATCTTTCCATTCCCTCCTGCAATAAACCTACCTTTGTCGTCTCTCAAAACTGCCCCCATCGTACCCTCCAGCAAGTCATGGTCAAAAGAGGCGTCAACGTTGAGTTTCACAAAGCCCCTAGGAGGACATTGCCAACCCCCCTTTTTCATAGACGCCTTTGAAGATGAAGCATTTACAAAATTATATGTAAGAGCTATGATCCCCATTGAGATCTGAGTCGCATTTTGAGTGGGTTCCTTGTGCACTAATTTTCGTCTTTCCCACCATAGATACCAAGCAGAGATAGCTATCATTTCTCCAACATTTTCGTACCCCATAATGCGCAGATCTTGATCTGGAAGGAGTAATAAGTATTCCAGTATTGCCTCTCCAGCACGATCAATCTCACAAGCTCTCTCAATAATCATATTCAACCCTAGCCTTTTCCAAACCTCCTTCGCTTTTCTACATAGGAAAAGCAAGTGCTTCGTATCTTCTACACCCTGAGAGCATGTAGGGCAAGAGGGCGAGACCTTCATGTGTCTATTAGTGAGTGTTGCCTGACATGGGAGAGTACCATGTAGTGTCCGCCATAAAAAAATTGACTTTAGTCGGACAAGATAACTTCCATATCTGACACCATATAGGGTTAGGTGTGCTCCGTCCCATCCCGTTGGAATATTTTAATTTGCTCCCATACTGATAGTTCCACTCCACAGAGTAAGCAGACCGTACCGAGAACATACCATTTTTCGTATAACTCCAGGCAATAAAAGCTGTCATATTATGTTGCGAAATTGGGATTGAAAGAATCCGTCGTGCGTCGATTGTCCACATAGTTTGTCTAATCAGATCCTCATCCCAATTATTGGAGACCGGGTCAATCAAATCTATGACTTTTGATAATAAATACCCCCTCCTAGGGGTCACAATCTTCCTAGTGGCACAATTTGGGATCCATGCATCTTCCCAAATATTGATGTTGTGTCCATGCCCCACTCACCAAATATAACCTCGCTTGAGAGTAGTGATGCCTGCCATAATGCTTTGCCAGGTGAAAGAAGCGCCATGCTTTGGCTTAGAGTTCAACAAATCACCATTAGGGTAGTACTTAGCCCTTAGAATAGTAGCACACAAAGAGTCAGGATTATCAAGGAGACGCCATGCCTGTTTTGCAAGCAAAGCCAGGTTGAAACAATGGATATCACGGAATCCCATTCCTCCTTGATTTTTTGGCACACACATTTTCCACCAGGCCATCCAGTCCATCCTCTTCTGATTCTCCTCGTCTCCCCACCAAAAATGCGCCATCGCGTCAATGATTCTTTTACAATTTTTTTGAAGAATTTTAAAGACCGACAATGCATAGGTAGGTATGACTTGGATCACCGCCTTTAATAGGATCTCCTTCCTCCCGGCAGATAGTAATTTTTCCTTCCAACCACTAATTCTCTTTACAATACTGATAGTAACTTGTGAACTAACTTGTTAACTGTGAACCATCTCTTAAGCTTGCCTGATGAAGTAAGCCACTGTTTTCATGTTCCGAGAGGTCAAATTTTCATGCTGGTTCTAGTGACATTTTCAGACTGAAATTATTTGTCAACTTATAGATATAAAGTCATACTGATTGTGCGGGGGCTAAATATCTCAAGAATTCTTCACTGGAAATGATATGGATATCATACTCGTGTATTCAATGATATCTAGTGTTTCTGTTTTGGCAAATTTTAACATGCTCCCTCTTACCCTTTATTTTTACATATGAGGTAAGAAGGTAAGAGTTAATCCGACCACTAATTAATGTGATCAACGGCTCAGATCTACTACATACTCTTACATCTCATGTGAAAAGAGGGGGTAAGAGGGATCATGCTAAAACTGCTCGTCTGTTTTACTCTCTGAACTATATGTGCAAGGTTAAAGCTAGAGCCATAGGGAAAAACGAAAAAGGATCAATGTAGTGAGTTTGAGTGGTACGGGCAACATTCTGGAGCATCAAATTCACTACGCTGATACAACCACAAAGTACGGAATTTTGCATATACTAACTTATTAAGCTGTACAGTGTGGTCGCAAAAGTGTTGAAGCAATCTGTACACAAAATTCCTTGCCCATGGAGGAGCATGTCTTGTTGTGGTGGTGGTCAGACTTGACTACTTGAGGCCTGAGGAGAGGAGGCCGGCGCAGCACTCCCCCGCTTGGTGGTGGTGGTGGTCGTGGAGTCCTCCTGTCACCGGCCACGAGCACATCTGGCCATCGGTGAAGGAGGCCATCGACTGAGAGGAACAGATCGACAACAACCTAGCCCACGCGAGCTATGGCCTCACTGGTGACACATCAGTAGCGCGAGCTGTGGTGGCCAGTGATCACCGGCGACGGCCGAGAGGGGTTGTGCGTCCGGGATTCGTTGTGGTGGTAGGGAGCCGTGGCGGCTGAGCAGATCCACTACCGGATTTGGGGAACCACCGGGTCACGGGAGACGAAGTGTTTGGGCGCTGGAGAGCATGCAGAAGGGCTAGGTCAGCAGCTCGGTGGCGCGTGGAGGGATGGGCCCATGAAAAGATAAAAGCACAAGCTACACTCAGCAAAACTGACCGCACACAAAACAATTACAGACTAATACTCCCTCCGTTCCGAAATATTTGTCTTTCTAGAAATTTCAACAAGTGACTACATACGGAGCAAAATGAGTGAATCTACATTCTAAAATATGTCTATATACATCCGTATGTGGTAGTTCACTTGAATCTCTAAAAAGACAAATATTTAGGAACGGAGGGAGTACAAAGAAAGAAACAGATAGGACACTATCCTACAGTTCTCACATGGCATTGCAGCGGACAAGTAAAACAGATCACCTACAAGGCTACAACAGAAGACAAATCCTAGGAAAGCAACAATAAAAACTACGAGCCGCAAAAAAAATCAAAAGACAGCGTCTACCGGGCGGACAGCTTGAAACAGGAGCGACAGCAGGGATCTACAGAGGCGGCAAAAAGCAACAAAATAAGAACACGCAAAAAAAAAATAAGCACAATAAAATAGGAGTCCAGCAAACAGACCATACCACGCTGTTTCCTGCCCAGCCCTGCGACCCACTGGCAATCTCACCCATCACACACGGCCAAAAAGCTTAACCACGGCAATAACAAACTAACTGGTGAAAGGCCAATCACGTGCAACGACAGACTAATAAATGAACTAAAGAATAACCGACCAACGGAAGCAGAGAAAGTCCCACCTCAATGAAGCAGGATAACAACTGGCAGTAACACTGAAGGAAGGAACAAAACCAGCAGACTACACGCGACAGAATGCAAATCTAAGAAGCATCAAGACCAGAACACGCTATCATCAACAAAAGGCCATTTTCTTCTACTGCTCCCTCTGTCTCAAAATAAGTGCCTCTGACTTGATACAACTTTGCACTAAAGTTGTACTAAATCAGTAACACTTTATTTTGGGACAGAGGGAGTAATGGTTAAATTTGCTAGCATATAACCAAAGGCATTTATACGACTCCTTGCAGCAAATGAAAACACGTATGATCGGAAATATGCCATAACAGTCAAAACCAAAGGGACAATTATCAGAGGAACAACAAGGAAAGTAATGGCTAAAGCATAGCAGCTACGAGAGTTAATACACACGAATAGGTACTAAAAAATATAGCTTTTATTGAAGGTAAATGAGCTCATACAACAAAGTGAAGGATATTTCAGGCCCCTTGAATATACAGGAAGAATACTAAGAGGATGAGGCATCCTTCATACCATATAACTTGATTGTACACGTAACAGAGGAAATACATGCAATTATAGACCATAATCATCAATCCAATCAGCCAAGCACAAAAGGCAAGCGAAGTACAAAGGCACTTGCTTCTGACTAGGCAGTAGGCAACAACCAGGAGTCCAAGGACTGCAAGAACGCAAGGTTCATGTATATAGAGCAATACCAGCTTCTGCATCAAACAGGTTGGACCTATGATTCAGAAAGTGAAAAAAAAAAAAACCAGAGATTCACAAACCATACATACCTGGTGAATCCCTTTTTTTTATTGTATCTTGCCTAATCCAATTCACATCATACCCTTGTTGTTTTATGAACCTACATCGAAAGGCACCATCCCAATCAGTCCTAATTATGGATGGATTGCGGCTTGCAAGTCTTTACGGATGCTGTGTGCAGAATTTCTGCTTGATTTTCATACCTTTAGTATTAAGAATGATCTGTATTTAACCTAAAATAACAAACCATCTGCTATGTTGACCAGGAGTGCAATTAGAATTCTGCACCAAAAGAGCAGATACAGAAAATATAGCATTTATTAAAGCTAAATAAACTCATACGACAAAGTGAAAGATAGTACTTATCCAATATACACGCAGATACAAGCTTATATTAAGGACAACGATAACTGCCACACGTATGGGCGTTAAGGGGTCTGCCCACACGTTTTGTGTGGTGTTTAAGAGGATCAACCCACACGCCTACGTGTGGGCAAAACAAGTAATGCCCACACGCCTCTTTTTTTCCTCGCGGTCCTTCTCACATGCCTACGTGTGGGCAAAATAGATAATGCCCACACGCATGTACATCAGGCCTCCTACCACATGGTCCCGCACGCCCCGCATGACAGTCACCACACGCCCCGCAGTTGCCATGGTCCGGACCCTCTTTCATGTTCGTTTAACTGCAGTTGCCATGTCGGACAACTACAGTTGCCATGGTTGCTCAACTGCAGTTACCATCTCAGGTCAAGTGCCAGATGCCATTTTTGGACAACTGCAGTTGTTGCCATGTATGGTCTGGTTTACTATAGTTGCCATGATTTGAAAACTTTAGGGGTTGCCACCTACTAACACTAGGCAGTTGCCATGTATGATCTGTTTACTACAGTTGTCATGATTTGAAAACTTTAGGAATTGCCACCTATTAACACTAGGTAGTTGCCGTGTAACGCTACAAAGAGACATGGAAAAATAACATGTTCGGATAAAGAGAGAGTTGTCGTCTGCTTACAAGCACACTAGGGCAGTTGCCATGTACCCTGCAAAACACATGGCAACTGACATGTTCGGGTAAAAGAGAGAGTTGCCATCTGGTTACAAGTACACTAGGACAGCTTTGGGTGTGGGAGAGGAGACACGCGTGTGGACGAACTGATAAATGCCCACACACCAGCCCCTGTGCGTGAGTGAAAATTGACGTGTGGGCGAACTGCTAAACGCCCACACACCGGTCCCTCCATGTGGTGAAAACGGACGTGTGGGCGACCGGATGAATGCCCACACACCACAAACATGTCAAGATTCGTGCAACCACAAACGGGCGTGGATCCACACGTGTGGACGAGATGGTAGTGTTTCCGCTAATTAAAGTTGAAATGAGTTCATACAACAGAGCGTCACACATTACTGCCAAAGGCATGTCTTCGATCATAAGAGATCGGTAACTTAGGGCTTAAGGGCCACACACGAGTGCATCAGAAAGGGGTGAGGTCACTTTTTTGTGCGCCTAGATCCTAGTAGACGAGACCTCTCCTTCTTGGTGCGATCTGAAAATTTGGTCATTGACAACTCGCCATCCACAAGAGAATTGTTCAGCTTGTGCACAAGCCTTGCGGTATCACTAAATATCTTGAACCGGCGTTCCATCTCAGTACGGTCCCGTGATATGCCATGAAACTTGCACCAGTGCTCATAGAAGGCCCACATGGCTTCATCGGACTTAAGTGCATTCTCATCAACAGCGAGATGGGGATGCATGATTTCGTCATCTGAAGCTACTTGTGACTTGGGCCTGGTTTTCTCTTCTTCTCCTTCTGACTTGGGGCCTCCTGGAGTTAAGTAGGCATGAGTTACAATTTGATTTGTCGAAAATACGATCATTTGTACTATTCTCTCAGTCTCAGCAAAGCTAATTTGATTGATTTAGCCTTGCGAGAACAAATTATCAGTCGATATTACTAAATCAAACAGCATGCTTGTTAGAAGTGTGGTGATTAGAATAACCCCTAATGAATAGGGTCCAATCCCTGCCTCTTTATTCAGATATGTCTACTGGTAATAGCAAATTATACCCAAATTCTAAAGTATTTGTATCGAAATAAGAACTCCTCTGGGATTACCTGCAGGGGAGACACGGATGGTGGCTGCAGGTCGACCGCCACCAGCAATACCTCCAACGGCCGAGGGAGAGGCGCGGGTTGCCAAGGCGGCCCGCGCGAGCTTGGACACGATGGAAGCCATAGTCTAGGTCGGAGGGGATAGATCTGGATTTAGGGTTGGCCCGGAAAAGAGTGCACCCTCGCGCGGTATCGTTTGTTTTGGGAAATGGGCACATCCGACGCTGGGCTTGGCCCATTTTCTAACCTCGTGTCGTGTTGTCCTTCTCCTCTTTCTTTCTTCCTTTCTACTTTGTGGGGCTTTATGTATCCCATAGTTTTTTTTTAATAGGAGATGGGCCGCGAATGACCCAGATATATTTCATTCAGACCAACTACAACGGGGCGACCCATTTCACCCGTCGCCATATGTTTGGGTCGGTGCGCAACGCGCCGACCCAAACGGGCGCACGTCCGCCTGGCGTCCGCATGCCGACCCATTCACGACCAATTTTGAGCCGGATTTCCGTCGACGCGGATACGAGACGGACGCGCGCATGCCTACTCCTCTCTCCGTGCCCGCCGGTCGGTGGCAGGCATCACCATCCCCCCATTTACCCCAAAAACCCTCCTGCCCCACACCCGCCATGGACGACGCCATCGACCTCGACGCCGCCGCCGGCCTCGCCTCCCTCGCCTCATCAGGCGCCGGGGCCCCCTCCGGGAAAGGCAAGCCTCGTGCCCCGCGCAAGAACAGCGTCGCGACCAAGCCAAAGAAGCCGCTGACGTCCAACCAGCGCGCAAGGGAGTCGGCCAAGAGGAAGGGTCGGAGGCATGCCGCGGACGCGAGGGGTGAGGCCATGAACTGTGGTGATATTTTATAAAGCCGACGTTGTATGCCGGCGCTGGCATGGTGCCGGCATGAGACATGGCCGCTGGCATGATCGGCCGCAGACCTTTAAAAAAAAGTTGAGTGCGGACATGAAATGGGTCGGCACGTTGGGCGCGCTGCTGACCCAAATGAAAAACTGGGCGGACGCCGGGCGGGCGACCGACCCAAAAAGACCAAAAGCGGACAAATGTGCCGTCCGTTTGGGTGGGCCCGTTGGAATTGCTCTCATGTTTGCATTTCCGTACAGCTAACCCAAGGTCCAACACATAATACCAAATTACAACCTAGTCCAGGAAGTTTACAGAGAAGACCCTGGACACAAGCTGCAAATTGCAATCGGGTCCATCTTGCACAGGGCTCCAATACCAGGCCGAAATCTTCACCACTGGGGACGCTACCACTTGGGGCAAAGACTTCATCTTCGCTTCGCCGCCTGCAGTTGCATGAGAAGAGAGCAACGGACACCAATTTCTAACCTGACTGCCTTCCATCAGGCATCGAGGCCGGGAGGAAGAACACGAGGCTGCGCTTTGAGTCGCCAGCACTCCAGTAGGCCACCCTTCGTCCAGAGAGGTCGACGATGGAGCAGTTGAGACCGACTGTCATCTTCCGCATCCTGCAAGCCGCAATGAACGCCGTAGCTCTATTGCAACACATCGCGGAGATTGAACTCGAAACAGAACATCAGTACCTACTCTAGATCCCGTTCGCACACGAACACGTCGCCGTGTACCCTCGACGCCGGGGGTGATGCACCGCAGCTCACGTCAAAGGAGACCCGTCCGGAAGCGCGGTACGCAAGCAATCCGGCGGGCGGTTTTTTAGACCCGAAGCCCCGCTTGCCCGGGAGGTGTTGGGTAACGTAGCAGAATTCAAAAAAATTCCTACGCTTCACCAAGATCAATCTAAGGAGTCATCTAGCAACGAGCATAAAAGAGTGCATCTACATACCCTTGTTAGATCGCGAGCGGAAGCGTTCAAGAGGACGTGGATGATGGAGTCGTACTCTTCGTGATCCCTATCACCGATGATCCCAGCGCCGAACGGACGGCACCTCCGCGTTCAACACACGTACGGTACAGCGACGTCTCCTCCTTCTTGATCCAGCAAAGGGGGAGGAGAGGTTGATGGAGATCTAGCAGCACGACGGCGTGGTGGTGGATGCAACGGGAAAAGCTACAGGGCTTCGCCAAGGTCCCGCGGAAGGAGGGAGAGGTGTAACAGGGGGGAGGCGCCAAGGGCTGAGGTGCGGCTGCCCTCTCTCCCCCCACTATATATAGGGGCCAGGGGGCGGCGGCCAGGGGGGCAAGGGTGGCGCCCCCCACCCCTAGGGTTCCCAACTCTAGGCGCAGGGGGAGGCCCAAGGGGGTGCGCCAGCCCACTATGGGCTGGTCCCCCTCCCCCTACAGCCCATGGGGCCCTCTGGGATGGGTGGCCCCACCCGGTGGACCCTCGGGACCCTTCTGGTGGTCCCGGTACACCACCGGTGACCCCCGGAACTCTCCCGATGGCCGAAACTGGACTTCCTATATATAATTCTTTACCTCCTGACCATTTCGGAACTCCTCATGACGTCCGAGATCTCATCCGGGACTCCGAACAACATTCAGATTACCGTATGCAATTATCTCTACAACCCTAGCGTCACCGAACCTTAAGTGTGTAGACCCTACGGGTTCGGGAGACACGTAGACATGACCGAGACGACTCTCCGGTCAATAACCAACAGCGGGATCTGGATACCCATGTTGGTTCCTACGTGTTCCTCGATGATCTCATCGGATGAACCACGATGTCAAGGATTCACTTAATCTCGTATGCAATTCCCTTTGTCTATCGGTATAGTACTTGCCCGAGATTCGATCGTCGGTATACCGATACCTTGTTCAATCTCGTCATGGCAAGTCTCTTTACTCGTTCTGTAATACATCATCCCGTGACTAACTCCTTAGTCACATCGAGCTCATTATGATGATGTCTTACCGAGTGGGCCCAGAGATACCTCTCCGTCATACGGAGTGACAAATCCCAGTCTCGGTTCGTGCCAACTCAACAGACACTTTCGGAGATACCCGTTGCGTACCTTTACAGCCACCCAGTTACGTTGTGACGTTTGACACACCCAAAGCATTCCTACGGTATCCGGGAGTTGCACAACCTCATGGTCTAAGGAACAGATACTTAACATTGGAAAAGCTTTAGCATTACGAACTACACGATCTTGTGCTAGGCTTAGGATTGGGTCTTGTCCATCACATCATTCTTCTAATGATGTGATCCCGTTATCAATGACATCCAATGTCCATGGCCAGGAAACCGTGACCATCTGTTGATCAACGAGCTAGTAACTAGAGGCTTACCAGGGACACGTTGTGATCTATGTATTCACACATGTATCACTGTTTCCGTATAATACAATTCAAGCATGAATAACAGACAATTATCATGAAAAAGGAAATATAATAATAACCATTTTATTATTGCCTCTAGGGCATATTTCCAACAGTCTCCCACTTGCACTAGAGTCAATAATCTAGTTACATTGTGATGAATCGAACACCCATAGAGTTCTGGTGTTGATCATGTTTTGCCCGTGGAAGAGGTTTAGTCAACGGATCAGCGACATTCAGATCCGTATGCACTTTACAAATATCTATGTCTCCATCTTGAACATAATTCTGGATGGAGTTGAAACGACGCTTGATGTGCTTGGTCTTCTTGTGAAACCTGAGCTCCTTGTCAATGGCAATAGCTCCAGTGTTGTCACAGAAGAGAGTCATTGGGCTCGACGCGCTTGGAATGACTCCAAGGTCGGTGATGAACTCCTTCATCCAGACTCCTTCCTGTGCTGCTTCGCAAGCAGCTATGTACTCCGCTTCACATGTAGAATGCGCCACGACGCTCTGCTTGCAACTGCACCAGCTGACTGCTCCACCATTCAAAATATACACGTATCCGGTTTGTGATTTGGAGTCATCCAGATCTGTGTCGAAGCTAGCATCGACGTAACCCTTTACGACGAGCTCTTCGTCACCTCCATAAACGAGAAACATATCCTTAGTCCTTTTCAGATACTTCAGGATGTTCTTGACCATTGTCCAGTGTTCCATACCAGGATCACTTTGGTACCTCCCTACCAAACTTATGGCAAGATTCACATCAAGTCTGGTACACAGCATGGCATACATAATAGAACCTATGGCTGAGGCATAGGGGATGACACTCATCTTTTCTCTATCTTCTGCCCTGGTCGGGGATTGAGCCGTGCTCAATCTCATACCTTGCAATACAGGCAAGAACCCTTTCTTGGACTGATCCATATTGAACTTCTTCAATATCTTATCAAGGTATGTGCTTTGTGAAAGACCAATGAGGCGTTTTGATCTATCTCTATATATTTTGATGCCTAGTATGTAAGCAGCTTCTCCAAGGTCCTTCATCGAAAAACTCTTATTCAAGTAGGCCTTTATGCTTTCCAAGAATTCTATATCATTTCCCATCAGCAGTGTATCATCCACATATAATATGAGAAATGCTACAGAGCTCCCACTCACTTTCTTGTAAATACAGGCTTCTCCCCAAGTCTATATAAACGCAAACGCTTTGATCACATCATTAAAGCGAATATTCCAACTCCGAGATGCTTGCACCAGCCCATAGATAGAGCGCTGGAGCTTGCATACCTTGTTAGCATTCTCAGGATCGACAAAACCTTCCAGCTGCATCATATACAGTTCTTCCTTGAGGAAGCCATTAAGGAATGCCGTTTTGACGTCCATTTGCCATATCTCATAATCATAGTATGCGGCAATTGCTAACATGATTCGGACGGACTTCAGCATCGCTACGGGAGAGAAAGTCTCGTCGTAGTCAATCCCTTGAACTTGTCGATAACCTTTAGCGACAAGCCGAGCCTTATGGATGGTCACATTACCATCCGCGTCAGTCTTCTTCTTAAATATCCATTTATTTTCTATGGTGTGCCGATCATCGGGCAAGTCCACCAAAGTCCATACTTTGTTTTCATACATGGATCCTATCTCGGATTTCATGGCTTCAAGCCATTTGTTGGAATCCGGGCCCGCCATCGCTTCTTCATAGTTTGAAGGTTCATCGTTGTCTAACAACATGATTTCCATGACAGGGTTGCCATACCATTCTGGTGCGGAACGTGTCCTTGTGGACCTTCGAAGTTTAGTAGTAGCTTGATCTGAATCTTCATGATCATCATCATTATCTTCTTCCCTAGTCGGTGCAGGCACCTTAGGAACAATTTCCTGTGCTGCGCTACTTTCCGGCTCGGAAGGGGTGACTGTCACCTCATCAAGTTCTACTTTCCTCCCACTCACTTCTTTCGAGAGAAACTCTTTCTCCAGAAAGGATCCATTCTTGGCAACGAAGATCTTGCCTTCGGATCTGAGGTAGAAGGTGTACCCAATTGTTTCCTTTGGGTATCCTATGAAGACATATTTTTCTGATTTGGGTTCGAGCTTTTCAGCTTGAAGTTTCTTGACATAAGCATCGCAACCCCAAACTTTCAGAAACGACAACTTAGGTTTCTTTCCAAACCAAAGTTCATACGGTGTCGTCTCATCGGATTTTGACGGAGCCCTATTTAAAGTGAATGCGGCAGTCTCTAAAGCATATCCCCAAAAATATAGCGGTAAGTCGGTGAGAGACATCATAGATCGCACCATGTCCAACAGAGTACAATTTTGATGTTCGGACACACCATTACGCTGAGGTGTTCCGCACGGTGTCAATTGTGAAACAATTGCACAGTTCCTTAAGTGCGTGCCAAATTCGTGACTTAAATATTCACCCCCACGATCCGATCGCAGGAACTTTATTTTTCTTTCACGTTGATTCTCGACCTCATTCTGAAATTCCTTGAACTTTTCAAAGGTCTCAGACTTGTGTTTCATCAAGTAGACATACCCATATCTACTCAAGTCATCTGTGAGGGTGAGAACATAACGATAGCCTCCACGAGCTTCAATACTCATTGGACCGCACACATCGGTATGTATGATCTCCAATAAGTTGGTCGCTCGCTCCATTGTTCCGGAGAACGGAGTCTTGGTCATCTTGCCCAAGAGGCATGGTTCGCATGTGTCAAATGATTCATAATCAAGAGACTCTAGAAGTCTATCTGCATGGAGCTTCCTCATACGTTTGACGCCAATATGACCAAGGCGGCAATGCCACAAGTATGTGGGACTATCATTATCAATTCTACATCTTTTGGCATTCACACTATGAATATGTGTAACATCACGTTCGAGATTCATCAAGATAAACCATTGACCAGCAGGGCATGACCATAAAACATATCTCTCATATAAATAGAACAACCATTATTCTCGGATTTAAATGAGTAGCCATCTCGCATTAAACGAGATCCAGATACAATGTTCATCCTCAAAGCTGGTACTAAATAACAATTATTAAGGTTTAAAACTAATCCCGAGGGTAGATGTAGAGGTAGCGTGCCGACGGCGATCACATCGACCTTGGAACCATTCCTGACACGCATCGTCACCTCAGCCTTCGCCAGTCTCCGCTTATTCCGCAGCTCCTGCTTTGAGTTACAAATGTGAGCAACTGCACCGGTATCAAATACCCAGGAGCTACTACGAGCGCTGGTAAGGTACACATCAATAACATGTATATCATATATACCTTTGATGTTGCCGGCCTTCTTATCTGCTAAGTATTTGGGGCAGTTCCGCTTCTAGTGACCCGTTCCCTTGCAATGAAAGCATTTAGTTTCAGGCTTGGGTCCATTCTTTGGCTTCTTCCCGGCGACTGGCTTACCGGGCGCGGCAACTCCTTTGCCTTCCTTCTTGAAGTTCTTCTTACCCTTGCATTTCTTGAACTTAGTGGTTTTATTGACCATCAACACTTGATGTTCTTTCTTGATATCCACCTCCGCTGATTTCAGCATTGAATACACCTCGGGAATGGACTTCTCCACCCCTTGCATATTGAAGTTCATCACGAAGCTCTTGTAGCTAGGTGGGAGCGACTGAAGGATTCTGTCAATGACCGCTTCGTCTGGGAGATTAATTCCCAACTGAAACAAGAGATTGTGCAACCCAGACAATTTGAGTATGTGCTCGTGATACGTCCAAAACGTATCTATAATTTCTGCTTGCTCCATGCCACTTTTGGGTGATATTGCTATGATATTCATACACTTCCATACACTTTTGATCATATTTGGACTAACTTACTAATCCAGTGCACCCCAGTGCCAGTTTCTGTTTTCGGCTGTTTTTGTATTTCAGGTTTTCACGTTTCGAGAACTGCCCAGAAAAATAAAGAAAAATTATATAAAAAATCAGCGATCCGGGAACGACACTGCTTCCGAAGGGGAGCCTGGGGGGGGCACAGGGGCTCCAGGCGCCCTGTGGGCGCCCCCCCCCCCTGGGCCGCGCCGGGGGGGGGGGGCGCCTCGGCCCCCCGAGAGTCCCCCGGTGCCCTACTTTGGCAGATATTTAAAGGGTCCCCCATAACCCTTGAAACAGGACTTCTTTTCGCGATCCCATCTCTGTTCCGCCGCCGCCGCCGCTTCCAAGATCGGGAGCACCAGGAGAACTCTTCCCGGCACCCTGCCGGAGGGGAGGATCACCACCGGGAGATTCTCCACCACCATGGACGCCTCCCGGATGACTCGTGAGTAGTCTCCCTTGGACCATGAGTCCATGACCAGTAGCTATGTGATGTTCCCCTCCCGTTCTTCTGCTTCACTAATTAGTCCTCGTGAGCTGCCCTACATGATCGAGGCACCTATGTAATCCTTATGCTGTTGCTATGTTGAGTTTGCTGGGATCCGATGGATTATGAGATTATGTTCAGATTGATCTTGAGTAATATATTTGATTCACCTCTTTTATATTTTAGTTCATAAGTAATTCTTGCATGTTCTCCGTTGTTATTTATTGCTTTGGCCAAGTAGTAGGTAGTGACTCCAAGAGGGAACGTTATGCTCGATTGTGGGTTCATGCCCCTCGATGACTAGCTTGAGTGACAGAAACATGAGTCTAGGGGATGTGTTGTTGCCACAAGGGGGAAAACAATGGTGCTTGTGCCCGCGGGTGCAAGGATTGTTTACTTTATGCAAAGTTCTTTTAATGCAGTTGTCTGTTGCATTGAGTTTACACTATGGGTGGGACTCGCAACTTAATACCAGCGAGATGTTCTGGATAGATATCTCAAGGTGGATGATTAGTAGTAGATGCAGATGGATTTCGGTCTACTTACTTTGGCGTACCGCCCATGCTTTGAACCTCAACCTTTCTTGCAATGTAGTCAGCATTGGTTTGCGTTCATGGTCCTGTCAATTGCCCAGCTGTAATTTGTTTACCTCACATAGCTGTTTTATCGTCTTTTGGGAGAGAGACATCACTAGTGAACATCATGTGACTCCGGTCCATATTACCATCATTGATCACATACACTATTTACTTTCCGCTATTTTATTTACTATTGCAAAACACTATCTATCACTACTATCATATTGCTTTTAACCCTTTGTGAACTACAAGGCCGGAGAGATTGACAACCTCTCTATACTCGTTGGGAGCAAAGTTATTTGTATCTGTGTGCAGGTCCACGTTGATTGCTAATTGCGCCGTTAGCAGTTGACACCTACCTGTTGAACCTAGGAGTCTCTGGGGATTCGATCCTTGGCATCTTTGCTAAGGGAAACCACTTCTACTTACTACATCTTACACCTTCCACTTGGGGTAATCCAACGAGGGGTTCGAGGCCCATCAAGGAGTATTTTCTGGCGCTGTTGCCGGGGACTCCACTCTTCAGGATAGGGGAGTTGCATGCTATCTTTTACCTTTGCTTTTTAGTCTTGTTAGTTTACCTTTCATATTTGCTTTAGTTCCTTTTATCGAAAATCACAAAAATAGTTATCTTGCTTGCTTGCTACTATGGGTTCCACCGAGAACACCAAGTTGTGTGACTTCACTAGTCACAACAACGATGACTTTATCAGCACACCTATCACTACACCTGCCACTTCAGCACCTTCATATGAAATTAAACCTGCTTTGCTTAACTTAGTTATGAGAGAACAATTCTCCGGTGCTGGAGATGATGCTGCTTTACACTTGAAAAACTTTTTAGAACTTTGTGATATGCAAAAGTACCAACAAATAGATGGTAATATTGTTAAGCTTAAGATTTTTCCTTTCTCCTTGAGAGGAGGAGCTAAAATTTGGTTTCAGTCTTTGCCTAGAAATAGCATAGATTCATGGGACAAGTGCAAAGATGCTTTTATCGGAAAATACTATCCACCTGCTAAAATTATCCAACCTAGAAGTAACATTATGAATTTTAAACAATTGGATAATGAACATGTTGCCCAAGCTTGGGAACGAATGAAGTCCCTTATCAAGAACTGCCCTACTCACGGTTTGACTACTTGGATGGTTATCCAAACTTTTTATGCAGGCTTGAACTTTGCCTCGCGGAACTTGTTAGATTCGGCCGCGGGAGGAACTTTTATGTCAACTACACTTGGTGCTGCCACAAAACTTCTCGATGAGATGATGACCAACTATTCCCAATGGCACACCGAACGCGCTCCAACAGGTAGGAAGGTAAACTCTGTCGAGGAGATTTCCTCCCTTAATGAAAAAGTTGACTTGATCATGTCTCTACTTTCGAAGCAATCTACTGTTGATCCTCGTGATGTTCCTTTAAATTCTTTGATTGCTCAAGAACAAGTAGATGTTAACTTTATCTCTAGAAATAATTTCAACAAGAATGCTTATAGGAGTAACTTTGGTAACAATTCTAGACCGTCCCCCTCTAACTCTTATGGGAACAACAATGCTTATCCTAATACCAAGAACTCCAACACTGAACTAGAGAGCATGCTTAGAGATTTCATCACTACCCAAAAAGCCTTTAATAAGAATGTAGAAGAGAGACTACATAAACTAGATGATCTTTCTTTTAAGGTAGACCACTTAGCCAATGAGTTAAAATTGCTAAAAATTGAAACTTCTTCTCTTAAGGAGAAGGAAGTCATCCCTATTAATGCTACTCAAGTGCAAATCAATGAAAATATTAGGATGATGGCTAAGCTTAAAGAGAGATGGTCTAGAGAAAGGGAGGAAGAGGAAAGAATTAAGAGCCTTCCTACCCACCACACTGTTTCTACTATCCAAGTTATTGAGGATGTTCACACTCTTAGCACCCAATGTACTCCCGGTCCCAATGGACCTATTAATGGTGATGCTATAGAAACTACCAAACAGGTGAGCCTTAAGGACACCACTACTACTTTACTTGATGCTCATGACCTTGATTTTGATAATTGCACTCTTACAGAAGTTATTGATTTCCTTCACAAGATGTCTAGAGATCCCCGCACTAGCACGCTTAACCTTGCCTTCACGGAGCATATCACTAATGCTCTCATCAAAGCTAGGGAGGATAAACTTAGAGTAGAAGCCTCCATACCTAGAAAGCTAGAGGATGGTTGGGATCCTATGATAAAAATATATTTGAATGACTTCTCTTGTTATGCATTATGTGATGTTGGTGCTAGTACTTCTGTTATGCCCAAAAGGATATATGATATGCTTAAATTGCAACCTTATGATTCTTGTTCTTTTGGTGTTCGTCTCGTTGATTCTTCCATAAAGAAACCTTTGGGGAGGATCGACGATGTTCTTATTGTTGTCAATGATAATTATGTGCCCGTTGATTTCACTATTATGGATATTGAATGTGATCCTTCGTGTCCAATTATTTTGGGACGTCCCTTTTTGCGCACCGTTGGTGCTGTCATTGACATGAAAGAGGGTAATATAAAATTTCAGTTTCCTCTCAAGAAAGGGATGGAACACTTCCCTCGTAAGAAGGTCAAGTTACCTTTTGAGTCCGTTGTACGGGCTAGCTATTCTTTTACTCTTGACAAAACTTGATCTATGCATTATGCCTAGCTTAAAGGCATAAAAGAAAGCGCTTTTGGGAGGCAGCCCACATGAATAAAAATTTTGCTTTTGTTGTGTCTTGATGTTATTTACTGCTGTAGCATCATCATTGTATCTTTTCTTTTCATATTTGTGCCAAGTATAGCCTCTGATTGCTAGAAAGTTCAAAAGTTGTGAGGTGCTGTCCAGGAAACAGATTCTGTCCTTGGATAGAAAAATTCGTATAAAATCACCAGATCATCTTTTTGGTCTGAATTTTTTCTACAGCGTTCTCTATATAATTGTATTTCGTGCGTCAGTTCTGAGTTTTTGGATTTGAGTTGCAGAAGTATCCCGAACAGGTCAATTACTGCCTGATGTTCTGTTTTTCACAGATTCTGTCCTGTTTTGCCTTACCTTCACTTTGCAAATTGAGAACTTGCTTTTTCTTTGCAAAAACCTTTTGGCAATCTTGAGAAACAGTAGAACTTCAAGAATATCCTTATTTCCAGCAAGGTATAATTATTTTATTAAGGGTACTAACCTCGCTAATCAGATTATGAATGAGTTATGTATGAAGGGAGTTTTCAAGTGTGCGAGGGAAGATGATAAAAAGATTCAGGAGTGTCAAGCGCTCAAGCTTGGGGATGCCCCCGTGCACCCCCAAGAAATATTCAAGGAGACTCAAGCGTCTAAGCTTGGGGATGCCCCCGTGCATCCCCTTCTCCATCAACATTATCAGTTCGTCTTTCGTTTCGCTATATTTTTATCACTTCATGTGTTATGTGCTATGCTTGGAGCGTCTTGCTTTTAGTTTTCCTTTTAGTTTTTCATAACGAGTCGGAACCCAGCATTCCTTTATGTGGGAGAGAAACACGCTCCACCTCTACCTAGAACATTACATAGAATTTTCATGTCTATCTATGCTGTGTGTGTTCTTTGTCTTTTAATAGCTACTATCGTGCTCTGCTCTTAGTATTCATGCTTATCTTTTCAAAGAGCTTTTTATTTAGTTGGTTGCTTGAACTCTCTTTAATTATCATGATCACCTTATTGAGAGAGTTTGCTTCCGTTGCATTGGTTAATGTGTCTATGATAAAGATGCTACTTTCATGATGGTGCTTAGTAGTTCAGGTTTTCTTTTGGTTAATCTCGAATAGCTGGGGGGTTCCCAATGTGTCATTGGAGTACCAACTTGGTTTGTTTGCCTATGATGTGGTATGGTTTAGTAATATCTTCCTTCGAGAATTTATTTTGATTGACTTGGCGTATGCTCGCGCATATTCAAGACTGTAAAGAAAGTCTGTCAAGCCTTGATGATCTTTTGTTTCTGGGTAGCGATATAACTACCATGCCTAATTCAATATTGCTTTGTCGCTCTGCATGATTATGACCGTCATTGCTCTCTTAGTTGGTCGCTCCCAGTCTTTTGCTAACCTACACCTGCACTAAGCAAATTAACCATGCAATACATAGCTCATGGGAAAGTAGCCTAAAAACTATTGTGGTAAAGAATATGTTGCTTATGTATCTTATTTCTTATGAGTTGCTTGCTGAGCGGTAACCATGTTTCTGGGGACGCCATCAACTGTCACACTTTTGTTGAATATCATGTGAGTTGCTATGCATGTTCGTCTTGTCTGAAGTAAGGGTGATTTACCGTTTGTTGAATTAATATGCATATTGTTAGAGAAGAACATTGGGCCGCCAACCAAAGCCATGCATCATGGTGGAAGTTTTAGCTTGGACCTTAATCCACAATCTCTCACGAGAATATGGTTATGCGTTAAAGAGGAGTCCATCATCTATTTTCTATGTTGTCCCGGTATGGCTGTCCTCAAGTTGAGATTTATCAAAAATGAGAAATCAAATGCGATCTATCTCCTTGGACCTTTGTACAGGTGGCATAGAGGTACCCCTTTGTGACACTTGGTTAAAACATATGCAATGCAATGATAACCCATGGGGATCCGAGCTAATTAGGACAAGGAGCGAGCACTATTAGTATTCGATGCATGAGGCTTGCAACTTATAAGATGTTTTATACATGACACATATGAAGTACTACTACCGTTGACACAATTGCTTCCATGTTTCAAAATGAGAAGCTCTAGCACTTCAAGCACCAACTACTGAGAGCATGATTGTCATTCTGAGTGTAATGTGCATTGTCCCAAAGTAGCATTGTCTTTTGCATGATTGTGATATCGTTTATTTTGAAATGATTGTATCTAGTCATCACTTGAACCTTGAAGGTGCCCCTGCACTTATGTTTTGCATCACTAAAGGGGGCAAGCTAGATATCACTTGATCATATTTGCACATCATGTTCATTGCAAATCTTTTTGATGTTTTAGTTTCATGTTGTAAAACTTTCAGTCATTTGTGATCTTCTCTTGAGACAGCTTAACTACTTTAGAATCATTGTCTCAGTAAGCTTTTGTCATATGACTATGAGAAAGTCTTATATGGTTAATAGCATGTCACCACAGAAATTATTCTTGTTATCATTTACCTACTCGAGGACGAGCAGGAATTAAGCTTGGGGATGTTGATACGTCCAAAACGTATCTATAATTTCTGCTTGCTCCATGCCACTTTTGGGTGATATTGCTATGATATTCATACACTTCCATACACTTTTGATCATATTTGGACTAACTTACTAATCCAGTGCACCACAGTGCCAGTTTCTGTTTTCGGCTGTTTTTGTATTTCAGGTTTTCACGTTTCGAGAACTGCCCAGAAAAATACAGAAAAATTATATAAAAAATCAGCGATCCGGGAAAGACACTGCTTCCGAAGGGGAGCCTGGGGGGGGCACAGGGGCTCCAGGCGCCCTGTGGGCGCGCCCCCCCCTGGGCCGCGCCGGGGGG
>LR738711.1:735269652-735330464 GCA_902687465.1 Secale cereale
GGGGGGGCGCCTCGGCCCCCCGAGAGTCCCCCGGTGCCCTACTTTGGCAGATATTTAAAGGGTCCCCCGTAACCCTTGAAACAAGACTTCTTTTCGCGATCCCATCTCTGTTCCGCCGCTGCCGCCGCTTCCAAGATCGGGAGCACCAGGAGAACTCTTCCTGGCACCCTGCCGGAGGGGAGGATCACCACCGGGAGCTTCTCCACCACCATGGACGCCTCCCGGATGACTCGTGAGTAGTCTCCCTTGGACCATGAGTCCATGACCAGTAGCTATGTGATGTTCTCCTCCCGTTCTTGTGCTTCACTAATTAGTCCTCGTGAGCTGCCCTACATGATCGAGGCACCTATGTAATCCTTATGCTGTTGCTATGTTGAGTTTGCTGGGATCCGATGGATTATGAGATTATGTTCAGATTGATCTTGAGTAATATATTTGATTCACCTCTTTTATATTTTAGTTCATAAGTAATTCTTGCATGTTCTTCGTTGTTATTTATTGCTTTGGCCAAGTAGTAGGTAGTGACTCCAAGAGGGAACGTTATGCTCGATTGTGGGTTCATGCCCCTCGATGACTAGCTTGAGTGACAGAAACATGAGTCTAGGGGATGTGCTATTGCCACAAGGGGGAAAACAACGGTGCTTGTGCCCGCGGGTGCAAGGATTGTTTACTTTACGCAAAGTACTTTTAATGCAGTTGTCTGTTGCATTGAGTTTACACTATGGGTGGGACTCGCAACTTAATACCAGCGAGATGTTCTGGATAGATATCTCAAGGTGGATGATTAGTAGTAGATGCAGATGGATTTCGGTCTACTTACTTTGGCGTACCGCCCATGCTTTGAACCTCAACCTTTCTTGCAATGTAGTCAGCATTGGTTTGCGTTCGTGGTCCTGTCAATTGCGCAGCTGTAATTTGTTTACCTCACATAGCTGTTTTATCGTCTTTTGGGAGAGAGACATCACTAGTGAACATCATGTGACTCCGGTCCATATTACCATCATTGATCACATACACTATTTACTTTCCGCTATTTTATTTACTATTGCAAAACACTATCTATCACTACTATCATATTGCTTTTAACCCTTTGTGAACTACAAGGCCGGAGAGATTGACAACCTCTCTGTACTCGTTGGGAGCAAAGTTATTTGTATCTGTGTGCAGGTCCACGTTGATTGCTAATTGCGCCGTTAGCAGTTGACACCTACCTGTTGAACCTAGGAGTCTCTGGGGATTCGATCCTTGGCATCTTTGCTAAGGGAAAACACTTCTACTTACTGCATCTTACACCTTCCACTTGGGGTAATCCAACGAGGGGTTCGAGGCCCATCAGCTCGCTGACAGAACTATTCTCCTCCATCTTACAACTGTAGTATGCGTCGGAGACGTCATATCTCTCGACTCGGGCATGAGCTTGGAAAACAATTTTCAGCTCTTGGAACATCTCATATGCTTTGTGGTGCTCAAAATGCTTTTGGAGCCCCGATTCTAAGCTGTAAAGCATGCTGCACTGAACCAGGGAGTAATCATCACAACATGACTGCGAGGCGTTCATAACGTCTTGGGCTGCCGGGAAAACGGGTGCATCACCTAGCGGTGCTTCAAGGACATATGATTTCTTGGCAGCTATGAGGATAATCCTCAAGTTACGGACCCAATCCGTATAGTTGCTACCATCGTCTCTCAGCTTGGTTTTCTCTAGGAACGCGTTGAAGTTGAGGGAGTGTGGGCCATTTGATCTACAAGAATATTGTAAGGATTTTAGACTAAGTTCATGACAATTAAGTTCATCTAATCAAAATTAATGAACTCCCACTCAGATTGACATCTCTCTAGTCATCTAAGTGATACATGATCCGAATCGACTAGCCCGTGTCTGATCATCACGTGAGACGGACTAGTCATCAATGGTGAACATCTTCATGTTGATCGTATCTTCTATACGACTCATGTTCGACCTTTCGGTCTTCCGTGTTCCGGGGCCATGTCTGCACATGCTAGGCTCGTCAAGTGAACCCTAAGTGTATTACGTGTGTAAATCTGGCTTATACCCGTTGTATACGAACGTTAGAGCCTATCACACCCGATCATCACGTGGTGCTTCGGAACAACGATCCTTAGCAACGGTGCACAGTTAGGGGGAACACAATTCTTGAAATTTTAGTGAGAGATCATCTTATTTACTACCGTCGTTCTAAGCAAATAAGATGCATCAACATGATAAACATCACATGCAATCAAATAAAGTGACATGATATGGCCAATATCATTTTGCTCCTTCGATCTTCGTCTTCGGGGCACCATGATCTTCCTTGTCACCGGCATGACACCATGATCTCCATCATCGTGTCTTCATGAAGTCGTCTCGCCACATATTATTTCTACTACTATGGCTAACGTTTAGCAATAAAGTAAAGTAATTACATGGCATTATTCAGTGACACGCAGGTCATACAATAAAATAAGACAACTCCTATGGCTCCTGCCGGTTGTCATACTCATCGACATGCAAGTCGTGATTCCCTATTACAAGAACATGATCAATCTCATACATCACATATATCATTCATCACATCTTCTTGGCCATATCACATCACATAGCACATGCTGCAAGAACAAGTTAGACGTCCTCTAATTGTTGTTGCAAGTTTTTACGTGGTTGCTATAGGTTTCTAGCAAGAACGTTTCTTACCTACGCCAAAACCACAATGTGAGATGTCAATTTCTATTTACCCTTCATAAGGACCCTTTTCATCAGATCCGATCCGACTAAAGTGGGAGAGACAGACACCCGCTAGCCACCTTATGCAACTAGTGCATGTCAGTCGGTGGAACCTGTCTCACGTAAGCGTACGTGTAAGGTCGGTCCGGGCCGCTTCATCCCACGATGCCGCCGAATCAAGATTGGACTAGTAGCGGCAAGAGAATTGAACAAAATCAACGCCCACAACTTGTTTGTGTTCTACTTGTGCAAGATGCTACTCAAAGACCTAGCTCAGATGCCACTGTTGGGGAACGTAGCAGAATTCAAAAAAATTCCTACGCTTCACCAAGATCAATCTAAGGATTCATCTAGCAACGAGCATAAAAGAGTGCATCTACATACCCTTTGTAGATCGCGAGCGGAAGCGTTCAAGAGAACGTGGATGATGGAGTCGTACTCGTCGTGATCCCTATCACCGATGATCCCAGCGCCGAACGGACGGCACCTCCGCGTTCAACACACATACGATACAGCGACGTCTCCTCTTTCTTGATCCAACAAGGGGGAGGAGAGGTTGATGGAGATCCAGCAGCACGACGGCGTGGTGGTGGATGCAACGGGAAAAGCTGCACGGCTTCGCCAAGGTCCTGCGGGAGGAGGGAGAGGTGTAACGGGGGGGAGGCGCCAGGGGCTGAGGTGCGGCTGCCCTCTCTCCCCCCACTATATATAGGGGCCAGGGGGGCGCCGGCCCTAGGAGATGGGATCTCCTAGGGGGGCGGCGGCCGAGTGGGGGACTTGCCCCCCAAGGCAAGGGTGGCGCCCCCCACCCCTAGGGTTCCCAACCCTAGGCGCAGGAGGGAGGCCCAAGGGGGTGCGCCAGCCCACTATGGGCTGGTCCTCCTCCCCCTACGGCCCATTGGGCCCTCCGGGATGGGTGGCCCCACCCGGTGGACCCCCGGGACCCTTCCGGTCGTCCCGGTACACTACCGGTGACCCCCGGAACTCTCCCGATGGTCGAAACTGGACTTCCTATATATAATTCTTTACCTCCGGACCATTCCGGAACTCCTCGTGACGTCCGGGATCTCATCCGGGACTCCGAACAACATTCGGGTTACCGTGTGCATTTATCTCTACAACCCTAGCGTCACCGAACCTTAAGTGTGTAGACCGTACGGGTACGGGAGACACGTAGACATGACCGAGACGACTCTCCGGTCAATAACCAACAGCGGGATCTGGATACCCATGTTGGTTCCTACGTGTTCCTCGATGATCTCATCGGATGAACCACGATGTCAAGGATTCACTTAATCCCGTATGCAATTCCCTTTGTCTATCGGTATAGTACTTGCCCGAGATTCAATCGTCGGTATACCGATACCTTGTTCAATCTCGTCATGGCAAGTCTCTCTACTTGTTCCGTAATACATCATCCCGTGACTAACTCCTTAGTCACATCGAGCTCATTATGATGATGTCTTACCGAGTGGGCCCAGAGATACCTCTCCGTCATACAGAGTGACAAATCCCAGTATCAGTTCGTGCCAACTCAACAGACACTTTCGGAGATACCCGTTGCGTACCTTTATAGCCACCCAGTTACGTTGTGACGTTTGGCACACCCAAAGCATTCCTACAGTATCCGGGAGTTGCACAACCTCATGGTCTAAGGAACAGATACTTAACATTGGAAAAGCTTTAGCATTACGAACTACACGATCTTGTGCTAGGCTTAGGATTGGGTCTTGTCCATCACATCATTCTCCTAATGATGTGATCCCGTTATCAATGATATCCAATGTCCATGGCCAGGAAACCATGACCATCTGTTGATCAACGAGCTAGTAACTAGAGGCTTACCAGGGACACATTGTGATCTATGTATTCACACATGTATCACTGTTTCCGTATAATACAATTCAAGCATGGATAACAGATAATTATCATGAACAAGGAAATATAATAATAACCATTTTATTATTGCCTCTAGGGCATATTTCCAACAGTAGGGACCCCGTCAGGGCGCGCAGCAGCTATGGGCTGCCCTAGGTCGACCTGATCGCCCCTAGGGGCTCGAGGTTCGCCGCCCTGCAATGAAGAAGAACGAACGAAGAACGAGGAAGAAGATACAAGGGTAGGGGATAGATGAACACGAAAAAGTAGTAGATGTGTTTGTTCGATTGTGTGTTGTTCAATCGGCCGTCTCCTCTTGTCTATATATGAGGCGGATGGACTTCCCGTACAAGAAAAGGACTTTCCTAGCCGTCCAAATCATGAAAACCTAATAAATCACGAAGTATTCACGACCTCCGGCCCGGATGTCCGGCTCAAGGCCCGGATGATCTGGCCTAGCCCATTTTTCTGACAGTAGCTCACCAATGCATACAAACTCGGATTAAGATGATTTTTATATCAAAATCAACTGCCTCGACGAGACGCACAACTTTGATGCTGAACACTTTTTGATCTGAGGCCATCTTGTGGGTGTTTCAGGGCGTTTTCCAAAGTCTGTAGCAGAAAAGGTTGTCCGGACGTCCGGACTTCTACCCGGATTGTCCGGCCTCCACCCGGATCATCCGGGACTGGGCCCAGATCATCCGGCTTCATCCCAAACCTTCTGTTGTCATTGGTACTTTAATTTCCCGGATGATCCGGACCCCGGCCCGGATGATCCGGCCAAACATGGCTGCGGCGCACGGTTTTGCCTATAACTTTTGCATACGAACTCAGATGGGGTCGATTTTTATATCAAAATCGTCCGTTTCGATGAGACAAAGAACTTTGCAGTTGAAGACTTTTTAATTTGAGGCCATATTAATTAGGTTCCATGCCATTTTATAATCTGATGTCAACATGGGTATCTCCAAAATTGGCCTATCTTTTGCACTTGAGCTCCGTTTTGGTCCATCTTCATATTTATTTCGATCATCTTGACGAGGGCCATCAAATGATGACATGAACTCATAATTTTAACCTCATCTCATTATAGTCTCAAGTAACTCTTTGCGATCATGCCATTTTTGAGTGTCAACAGATCCAACGCCGAAGACCCACCTCCGACGAGATGGCTAATCCGCAGCAACCGACAATGAGCCCATCCCCGACTCCTCTTCTTCCACCATGGCAAGAGAGAGAGAGAGAGAGAGAGAGAGAGTAGGGACAGACCATCTCTAATTTCCTCAGATCCAGCCAGCGCATGAGCTTATTAAACGAGCAGAGACCAGATCCGTCCCAAACCACGACCGTCCTCCATGGAAAATCAGCTTGGGGCGCAGCCGGCGGCCACCAGACACTGCTCACAGGCACCGGTGGATGGCTGAAAAACGACAGTACGCCAAATGCCGCAAGGGCAAGACACATCCTACACCTAGATCTACTACTGCTATGTATAGATGAAGGGGCCCAACCACCCATTCCATCTTCGCACCAGCAAGTGTACCCATAGGAGTGAAAGAAGGAAATGGATAGAGACATGAGCGAAGACGACTCTTAACAGGGTCAAGGGTGGGATGGGCAGCACGCCGCTCTCCTCTGTATCCCATAGTTAGAATCCAGACCAAAATGGGATCGAGTTGATGTGACAATCATTGAATAATGTCAAGACATGCTACACCGGCGTGCACTAGCACTCCATGACAGTCGGGTCCTAGACACGATGGGCCGCTTCTGTCAGCAACCACGTGGCGCGCGTGTGTGTGGTGCGCGCAGGGGCGTGCCACCACCTTTAATATTTTGTGGCCGTCGAGGGCATTTGAGGGAATTCTTGTCGCCCTTTGGCTATTTGGCACGCCCCCTGATTTGTTGCTTCATCCCCCAATCAGGTAATAAGCTAGGGGTAGAGCTCCCCGCCCACTTCCTCTCTCTCTCGTGCGCGCGCCGCCATCTCCATCTCGCGCTTCGTCCTCCTTCGGCCCTCCCTTTCTTTAATGACCCGGTTCCGATAGGGATCCAAGTCTTCTGTGCTTACTATGTTATCCCCGGATCAGTAGCGAACACACATAGTACTCAATGAAATAGCAAAAATCACATGTTATAAAGTAATGTAAAACTATTACCTTGTAGCCCACATTGCAAAAATATTAATAAAGATTGTGGAGTCCCATAAACACCAACGGTAAAGTTGAGTGTAGACATCGTAACCCTACAACGCATCACTTACTCATCGTATAAAATCCTGCAACATGATAAGTTGCACCCATGTAGGTCAGTACGTTGAATGTAGTGGCAAGTCACACCACATGAGAACATAAAAGTGTCCTACTTCTACATGCAATCTGGCTGGTGGAACACTAGTGGAAAAACGGCTAGCCACAACTTTTGTTTGTGTTGCGTTGATTTTCATCAACGTCATCACAATTTTTTTCAAATAGTGTTGGCGTCGTCCAAATTGGTAGCTAGTTATAATTTGCTATTGCTGGCGTTCTTAATACTTCCAACATCACTACTATGTGAGCCCAGTTGTCGTGACCAGTTGCAAGATACTGCTGCCATGCAATTTATAAACATGCCATAGATACTTAACCTTGTGATGTCGTGCCGTCGTTGGGAACGCCAGCACTAAGTTTTGCCTATATATAGATGTGTTGGCAACCCTTGTTCTCAAATACATTCGCTTCCATTCTCCACAAAATTCTACTCCCTCTTAGTCAGCTGCTTTGGTGACAATGTGTTGGGGAACGTTGCATGGAAAATAAAAATAAATATATGCACATGCAAGATCTATCCATGGAGATGCATAGCTATGAGAGGGGGAGAGCATCTTCATACCCTTAAAGATCGCTAAGCGGAAGCGTTTATCAACGCGGTTGATGTAGTCGTACACCTTCACGACCCGTCCCAATCAAGTACCGAACGTACGGCACCTTCGCGTTCAGCACACGTTCAGCTCGATGACGTCCTCGCCTTCTTGATCCAGCAAGAGGGGCGAAGTAGTAGATGAGTTCCGGAAGCACGACGGCGTGGTGACGGTGGTGGTGAAGAACAATATCCGTAGGGCTTCACCAAGCACAACGAAAACTATGATGGAGGATAGACTAGAGGGAGCGGGGTTGCCGACAGACGGCTTGGTAAGTCTTGATGTCTTCCGGGTGCTAGCCATGCCCCTCTATTTATATGTTGAGCCCCAGGGTCGTAACTTGGAGAAAGAGCCTCCTCAAAGTCAGTTTTTGTTGGGGAACGTAGTATTTCAAAAAAAATCCTACGATCAAGCAAGATCTATCTAGGAGAAGCATAGCAACGAGCAGGGAGAGTGTGTCCATGTGCCCTCGTAGACCAAAAGCGGAAGCGTTTGGTAACGCGGTTGATATAGGACGAAGAAGTATGTCGGTGGAGCTACGAGGGGCCCACGAGGGTGGGGGGCGCGCCCTCCTGCCTCGTGGCTTCCCTGACGTGTACTCCAAGTCCTTTGGGTTGCGTTTGTTCCAAAAAAGATCCTCGCGAAGGTTTCATTCCGTTTGGACTCTGTTTGATATTCCTTTTATGCGAAACACTGAAATAGGCAAAAAAACAGCAATTTGCACTGATCCTTGGGTTAGTAGGTTAGTCCCAAAAATAATATAAAAGTGCATAATAAAGCCCATTAAACATCCAAAACAGATAATATAATAGCATGGAACAATCAAAATTATAGATATGTTGGAGACGTATCACCGAACCCTCCTTCCTTTCTTCTCCCCCTTCCTTTCTTCTCCTCCCACCAGGGGCTGGTATGTCCCTCACTTGGCCCAATAGGCCCATAACTTTGTCGGGGGGGGGGGGGGTGCCCGGAACCCCTTCTGGTGACCCGATATCACTCGGGACACTTCCGGTGTCCAAATATCATCATCCTATATATGAATTTTTACCTCTCGACCATTTCGAGACTCCTTGTCATGTCGGTGGTCTCATCCAGGACTCCGAACAAACTTTGGTCACCAAAACACATAACTCATAATACAAATCGTCATCGAATGTTAAGCGTGCGGACCCTACGAGTTCGAGAACTATGTAGACATGACCGAGACATATCTCCGGTCAATAACCAATAGCGGAACCTGGATGCTCATATTGGCTCCTACATATTCTACGAAGATCTTTATCGGTCAAACCGCATAACAACATATGTTGTTCCCTTTGTCACCGGTATGTTACTTGCCCGAGATTCGATAGTCGGTATCACCATACCTAGTTAATCTCGTTACCGGCAAGTCTCTTTACTCGTTCCATAATACATCATATCTTGACTAACTCATTAGTCATTTGCTTGCAAGGATTATTATGATGTGTATTACCAAGAGGGCCCAGAGATACCTCTCCGACACTCGGAGTGACAAATCCTATTCTCGATCTATGCCAACTCAACAAACACCTTCATAGACACCTGTAGAGCATCTTTATAATCACCCAGTTACATTGTAAAATTTGATAGCACACAAGGTGTTCCTCCGGTATTCAGGAGTTACATAATCTCATAGTCAGAGGAACATGTATAAGTCATGAAAAAAGCAACAGCAAGAAAACTAAACGATCATTATGCTAAGCTAACGGATGGGTCTTGTCCATCACATCATTTTCAAATGATGTGATCCCGTTCATCAAATGACAACACATGTCTATGGTCAGGAAACTCATCCATCTTTGATTAACGATCTAGTCAAGTAGAGGCACACTTTTTTTCGTCTATGTATTCACACATGTATCAAGTTTCTGGTTAATAGAATTCTAGCATGAATAAAAGACATTTATCATGATATATAGGGAAATATAAATAACAACTTTATTATTGCCTCTAGGGCATATTTCCTTCAGTCTCCCACTTGCACTAGACTCAATAATCTAGATTACATAGTAATGATTCTAACACCCATGGAGTCTCGGTGCTGATCATGTTTTGCTCGTGGAAGAGGCTTAGTCAACGGGTCTGCAACATTCAGATCCATATGTATTTTGAAAATTTCTATGTCTCCCTCCTGGACTTGATCGCGGATAGAGTTGAAGCGTCTCTTGATGTGCTTGGTTCTCTTGTGAAACCTGGATTCCTTCGCTAAGGCTATTGCTCCAGCGTTGTCACAAAAGATTTTCATTGGGCCCGATGCACTAGGTATTACACCTAGATCGGATATGAACTCATTCATCCCGACTCCTTCATTTGCTGCTTCCAAAGCAGCTATGTACTCCGCTTCCAACGTAGATCCCGCCACGACGCTCTGCTTGGAACTACACCAACTGACAGCTCCACCGTTCAACAAAAATACGTATCCGGTTTGTGACTTAGAGTCATCCGGATCAGTGTCAAAGATTGCATCGACGTAACAGTTTACGACGAGCTCTTTGTCACCTCCATAAACGAGAAACATATCCTTCGTCCTTTTCACGTACTGCAGGATGTTCTTGACCGTTGTCCAGTGATCCACTCCTGGATTACTTTGGTACCTCCCTGCTAGACTTGTAGCAAGGCAAACATTAGGTCTGGTACACAACATTGCATACATGATAGAACCTATGGCTGAAGCATAGGGAATGACTTTCATTTTCTCTCTATCTTCTTTAGTGGTCACGCATTGAGTCTGACTGAACTTCACACCTTGTAACACAGGCAAGAGCCCTTTGTTTGACTGATCCATTTTGAACTTCTTCAAAACTTTATCAAGGTATGTGCTTTGTGAAAGTCCAATTAAGCGTCTTGATCTATCTCTATAGATCTTGATGCCTAATATATAAGCAGCTTCACCGAGGTCTTTCATTGAAAAATTCTTATTCAAGTATCCTTTTATGCTATCCAGAAATTATATATGATTTCCAATCAACAATATGTCATCCTCATATAATATTAGAAATGCTACAGAGCTCCCACTCACTTTCTTGTAAATAAAAGCTTCTCCAAAAGTCTGTATAAAACCATATGCTTTGATTGTAATGCCTAGGATGGGACTATATCTCCTACGTGTCGAGGCACGACTTAAAGATATAAGCCCATTCTAGAATGATCGCAAGTTTGGTACCTTTGCACATCTCATGTAAAAATAGGGATGAAAGAGAAAAGATAGTTGGCTTACACTCGCCACGTCACACAAATTCATTACATGTCCAAACATCATTCAAATAAACATCACAACCCATCTAAGGGTGAAGATCCAAATGAAAGATACCAAACATAACATTAAACCACAGGTCTGAATCGCCCCTAGTAGAAGCTCTACTGATCAACCGGATAGTTCACATAGTAACGGCTACGCTCCTCGTCGTACTCCCAGTCTAACTCGGTGCCATCACCTGTGTAGCTCACCATAGTACCTGCATCTGGTGTGGTGAAGTAACTGTGAGCCACAGAGGACTCAGCAATCCCGTTCTCGGGTAACACGACTATCCAAGCCTTGGGTGTGGAACAAGGCTGAAGAAAGAACAAGAGTTTGCAGCAGCACTAGCACTAACTTACGTAAAAGAGAGCGATAAGAGAAGTGCCTCGGACGAGAGATGATCACGAAGTGATCCTAACTAGCAAGTCAAACGTAACCCCACCGTGTTCACTTCCCGAATCCCTTTCGGAAAATGACCGTCACGGTACTCACGCTGGTAGTGTATTGGAACATGGTGTCAAGTTTTCTACAACCGGATATTAACAAAATTCCCGTCTGCCACATAACCGCGGGCACGGCTTTCAAAAGTTCAAAATCCCTGCAGGGGTGTTCCAACTTGGCCCATGACAAGCCCACGATCCGCGGAGTCGCAACTCCAAGGTGGGAAGGCCCGAGTATTCTCGGAATCCCGTGCTCAAGATACTCCGACTAAGGTAAGGCTAATTCAGCAAATCCTCCCGGCGTACCGACACCCTGACAGTAGCCGCGTGTATCTAGTCTCAGGCCACGACCGGATAGGTCAGCCTACATGTATATACCAATCCTCGAGTTTCCTCGTGGTGGCCCCGCAGTCTGCCCAGTTTGGACCAACACTCATGTGGAAAACTGGCCCGGGGGTTGTTAATTAAGAACTCGGGTTTGCAAGGCCCTATGCAAGTTTTTAGTTATTAGGCAAATAGTACCAATGTTGGGACTTGCTGGAAAAGACTTAGCACTTAGCGGTTTATCAAGGGGGTCCCATAACCCCAACCGTGTGAGGAACGCATAATCAAGGAACATAACACCGGTTTATACGGTTCCTAAGGCGGCATGAGTGGAACAAATCACCAAGCAAAAGGCTTAGCCTTCCACCCATTACCAATATATAGATGATTTCATTTAATAATTAATGTAGTGTGAAATCCCAACAAGCTTCAACAAGAAGCAAGAATCTTCAATCTTCTCCTGCAACTAGCAATGCTATAAGAGGGGCTGAGCGAAGCCTACATATAGCCAAACAATGGTTTGCATAGGTAGGGTGGTTAGACAGGATCATGGTTACAATAGGAGGCTGACAGGAAAAACATGGGCATCGAGGCAAAAGCTATAGAGCGAGACTTCTAGCAATAGGCAAAGATAGTAATGTTATCGGGGTCAGGTCATCTTGCCTGAAGAGTTGTCGATGGGATCGTAAGAGAGCTCCTCATTCTCAACCTCGGTAGTAACCTCGTTCTCGTACTCGTACTCAGCTCCCGGCTCTACTCAAAACAAAACACACAAGACACGAAATCAACAAGATGCAATGCACAAACAACAGGATGCATGGCTGATGCACTAAGGAAGCACTACAGATGCACTTAGGAAGCACAGAAAGTCTACATAGGAAGCACAGTGTTACAGCACAAGGAGCAGGGCAATGTGCATCAAGCAAAATACTTCAAAACATGATAACAATAGGATAATATGATTCTACATGCCAAAAACACACAAGTTACATATAGGACTTGCTCAAAACGGAGCAGCGGGCTAAAAGATACACCCGAAACAATAAACATGCACAAGCTGAAATTAACAGCCACATAGCAACTTTGGAGCAAAAGATAAATAGTCTACAGCACTCAAACATCATGGCAATGAGCATGGACATAAAGTAGACATATCCTACAACAAACAATTCCATAGGAGCATCTCCAAAGGAGCCATGGATCAATAGCAACAAGCAATGACATTTTGAACTTGACAACAACATCCTGACAGCAGTATTTTATAGCAACTTGGGAGCAAGAGTTAAATATGCTACAGCCACCCAAATAAGCATGTGAGAGCATGAATGGATAGCCAACAACTTATACAACAAGGAATCATCAAGAGTCACCCCAAAACTAGCATGGATTTGCCTAGAACAACAAGCAAACATGGCATCTGGAAATTACAGATTCCAGACTTTGTGAAATTTCACTAAGTGTTAAAACAGTAGTAACATCATGGCATCTTTGTGAGCAAGTTTAAGTCACCTCAAAGCAAAACATGGCAAGTGGTAAGCACCACAGCAAAGTACACATGATGGTGAATCCAAAACATCTAAGCATGCATCAAGGGGACAAACACATCAATAACAACGAGCTCCTCAACTAGGCACCTCATAACAAGTTTAACGACATAACAACCACTAGCACTTTTGCAAAGGAGATCAACATGGCAAGATGAAATCTATCATGCAAGCTAAAGCAACCAACATGTAGAGCATTTCATGATGAACATGTGGACATGTCATTTGCTTCATTTGGATAAACATGCAACAAGTTATCACATTGCAAACATGGCATGAAAACAACTACTAACAACAGTTTATAACAAGTAGCACTCTTCTCATGAAGATTAAGACATCTAGATGACCTCAAACATGCATGGCACAATGGAACAAAATCATAGTACATGTCACCACGATCATTTTGACATATCATTTGCTCAAATCGGACATGCACACAAAAAGTTATCCACAATGCAAAACTGCATCAGAAACTAAAACTACCAGGGACTTAGTGAAAAAACGGAGACTACCTCCAGATCTGGTCAAACGGGCCCGGGGCGGGTCAAACGGGCCCCGCGGGTCAACGGGCGCGATCCGGCCCGAAGCGGATCGGCGGAGCGGGCTTGCGGGCTTGCGGGCTTGCGGGCTCCTGGGGCGGATCCACCGGGCCGGTGCGGCAAACGGGCCGGATCTGGCCACCAGCCCACTAGGGTTTTCGCCTCAGCGGGGCGAGGGGAGATCCGATCGGGACTCCCTCCCGATCGAGGCGGCGGCGGCGCTCCTTCGATGGCAGCAGGGCGGCGGCTCGCCTGGCCGATGGGAGGAAGGCAGGGGAGCCCGGCCGGCGTGGCGACTGGAGGTGGCCGGGCGGTGGCCGGCGGCGAGCTGGGGAAGCCGAGGTGGCGGGGTGCGGCTGGCTCGAGGGCGGAGGAGGGCTGGCGCGGCGAGGGAACGGTGGGGCGGCGAGGAGGAGCAGCCGGCGGGGAAGAAGAACGACGGCGAAGGAATCCGGCGACGGCGCGGCTGGAGGTAGAAGATGACCCGGCACGGGCCCACACGTCGGAGTGGAAGCACCGGCGCGACACTTCGGAAGCACGGACGCGGCTGTCGGAAACACAGCGGCGACGGGGTCGGAAGCACACCGTGTCAACGGTGGAAGCACCGCGCTTCAACGGTGGAAACACCGGCGGCGAACTGTGGAAACATTAGGGTTTCAGACGCGAAAATTGGGGAAGGTGGACGTTTATATAGGCACAAGGAGCTAGGGTTGTCCAAATGAGGGGAGGTTTTTGGCCACGCGATCACAATTGGATGGCCTAGATGAAGGGAGGGGTTTGAGTTGGGTTGGTGGGCTGTTGGAGGGGTGTCTTGGGCCTCAAAGAGGAGGTACTTTCAGCCCACGAGAATAACTGTTGGAGCATCAAACGAACTCCAAACGCGACGAGATTTGACAGGCGGGTTACACACACCAAAACAACATCGCATGACAAGTCTCATGCCAAACCGGAAACGTTACACGGCCAAACACCAAAGTAGGCCTCGGTGATGCCACAGACACATGAGGGAGCTCCGGAACTCGAAACGGACAACGGGGAGGAACGAGTGGGACCGGATGCAAACGACAACACAAATGCAATGCAATGCACATGACAACATGATATGGATGAATGCACACGCACACGAAAAGGACGAAAAACCCGAAAGACGAAGAACCCGGAATGGAATTGATGAAGCCAGAGATATATATATATTGCCCAAAAGGGAAAGTATTACATCCGGGGCATTACAAACTCTCCTCTACTACGAAAAGATCTCGTCCCGAGATCTAGGACTGGAAGAAGGAAGGGTACTCGGAACGAAGGTGATCTTCTCGTTCCCACGTAGCTTCTCAGTCGGTATGGTGTGACCACTTGACTTTCAAGAATTTGATGGACTTGTTGCGGGTCTTGCGCTCGGTTTCTTCGAGAATAGCAACGGGATGCCCTCGGTAAGACAAGCCTTGTTGAAGATCAATCTCCTCAAACGGAATGGTGCGTTCAGGCGTCTTGAAGCACTTGCGGAGTTGAGACATATGAAACACATCATGAACATTGGCAAAGTTTGATGGTAGCTCAAGTTGATAGGCTAGATCGCCTCTTTTGCCAAGGATCTTGAAAGGCCCGATGTATCTAGGAGCAAGCTTTCCTTTGATACCGAATCTTCGGGTGCCTTTCATAGGAGAAACACGGAGATAGACATGATCCCCAATGTTGAAGGCCAAATCGCGATGCTTGCCGTCATAGTAGCTCTTCTGACGCGACTGAGCGGCCTTGAGATTCTCACGTATGACTTTGCACATTTCTTCGGCTTCTGAGATCAAGTCATTGCCAAGAAGTTGACGTTCACCAGTCTCGGACCAGTTGAGAGGGGTACGACACTTTCTGCCATAGAGGATTTCAAACGGAGCTTTCCCGGCACTTGCTTGAAAGCTGTTGTTGTAAGAGAACTCGGCAAACGGAAGGCAATCTTCCCATTTCATGCCAAAAGATATGACACAGGCTCTGAGCATGTCTTCTAGAATCTGATTCACTCTCTCGACTTGACCACTAGTCTGAGGGTGAAATGCAGTGCTGAAACGAATCTTAGTGCCCATGGTAGACTGAAAGGAGTCCCAGAACTTAGAAGTGAACAAACTTCCACGGTCTAAGGAGATAACTTGAGGGATGCCATGTAAGGACACAATTCTGGAAGTGTACAATTCTGCCAGTTGAGCTGCATTGATGGATTCTTTGACTGGAAGGAAGTGAGCGACTTTGGTAAGCTTGTCAATCACCACAAAGATAGAATCATTCCCTTTCTTTGACTTAGGAAAGCCAGTGACGAAATCCATTTCAATGTGGTCGAATTTCCACTCGGGAATGGGAAGAGGTTGGAGAAGACCGGCTGGACGTTGATGCTCTGCCTTCACTCTTCTGCAGACATCACATTCATTCACGAATTGGGCAATCTCCCTTTTCATGCGTGTCCACCAGTAAGATTGCTTGAGGTCTTGGTACATCTTGGAAGTGCCAGGATGAATGGAAAGGAGGGAATCATGTGCTTCGTCCATTATGAGCTTCCTGAGATCGCCTTTGGGAACCACAAGTCTGTCCTCAAAGAACAAGGTATCTCTCTCATCAACGCGATAGCAGTTGTATTTGAGAGTACCCTTTGCAATACCATGTTTCACTTTCTGCACCATAGCATCACTGAGTTGGGCCTCACGGATCCGATCTTCCAAGGTAGGTGCAACTTGAAGATTTGCAAGAAAACCTTGCGGAACAATTTGGAGGTTGAGCTTCCTGAATGCTTCACAAAGCTCAGGCTGGAACGGCTTGATAAGGAGGCTGTTGCAATATGCCTTTCTGCTCAAAGCATCTGCAATCACATTCGCCTTGCCAGGTGTGTATTCGATGCTTGGATCATACTCTTGGATCATTTCGACCCAACGAGTCTGGCGGAGGTTCAGATTCGGCTGTGTGAAGATGTACTTCAAGCTCTTGTGATCAGTGAAGATCTTGACTTTTCTGCCCAACAGAAGGTGTCTCCACGTAATCAAAGCATGTACCACAACTGCTAGTTCAAGATCATGTGTGGGGTAGTTCTTCTCACTTGGCTTCAGCTGACGAGAAGTGTATGCCACAATTTTCTTGTCCTGTATAAGCACACCACCAAGTCCTTGAAGAGAAGCATCACAGAATACTTCGTAGGGCTTGGACTCATCTGGAGGAGTAAGAACTGGAGCAGAGACGAGCTTTTCTTTGAGAGTTTTGAATGCCACTTCACAATCTGGAGACCAGTAGTACTTGACATTCTTCTGCAGCAAGTTGGAGAGAGGCTTGGCAATCTTGGAGAAGTTCTCAACGAACCTTCTGCAATAGCTGGCAAGACCAAGAAAGCTTCGGAGTTGCTTGACGTTCTGAGGAGGTTCCCAGTTGACAATTGCTTCAACTTTCTCGGGGTTAACCGCAATACCGTCAGCGGAGATGATATGGCCCAGATACAAGACCTTATCGAGCCAAAATTCGCACTTGGAGAACTTGGCATAGAACTTATGTTCACTGAGTCTGCCGAGAACCAGACGGAGGTGCTGATACGTCTCAAACGTATCTACTTTTCCAAACACTTTTGATATTGTTTTGACCTCATTCTTGCATGATTTGGACTAAACTAACCCGGACTGACGCTGTTTTCAGCAGAGCTGCTTGTATGGTTTATTTGTGTGCAGGAAAACGGATTTTTAAGCATCTCAGAAAAATCCACGAAAAATCCATGCACCCGAAGAAACAACATACCAGAAGTGGGGCCAGAGGGGGGCCAGGGGGTGCCCAGGCGCCCTGTGGGCGCGCCCCCCCCCCTGGGCCGCGCCGGGGGGGCGCCTGGGTGGGGTCCACACCCCCTGGTGCCCTACTTTAGCCCGTATTTTTTCCTCCGAGGCAGAAACCCCAGATCGGGAGTCCTTTTGTTGTTTCTCGTTGCGGGGCCGCCGCCACCCTCTGTTCTTCTTCGGGAGGGCTAATCTGGAGGCTGATTTGGCCTCCGGAGAGGGGAGATCGTCGCCATCATCATCATCATCACCACTCCATCATCCCTCCATGACTTCCCCCTTCATGTGTGAGTAATTCCCTTGCTGTAGGCGAAGGGGATGGTAGGGATTGGATGAGTTAGATCATGTAATAGTTCGTCAGATTGTTGGGGGCATGTTGCCTATCATCTAGTATGGTGTTTATCATCTTTGCTACAACTTGTTGTTCTTAATGCTTGACACTTAGGGCCCGAGTGCCATGATTTCAGATCTGAACCATATGTGTTTGCATGAATATATTTGTGTTCTTGATCCTATCTATGAGTTGTATGCACCTGTTACGGTTCGGAACCGGCGATCCCAAAGGTGACAGCTTGGGACACCAAAGGGGACGGTCCGTAGTTTGAGGATTACATGTATCCATTGAGTTCATTGCTTTGTTCCGGTGCTCTTTGACAGGAGCACCTTAATATCCATTAGTTCCTTTTGGCCCCGTTCGTAGCGGGATGGTAGGACAAAAGATGTTGTGCAAGTTCTTATTGCAAGCACATACAACTACCTACGGGATACATGCCTAATGTTTGATATTTGCCTAGATGATCATTACTTTTCCATGTGCCGTGCCCCGAGTTAGAAACTATCTCATCCATGCAACGCCCAACCATCCATCTCCCTAGCCTACAGTATTTTAAACCTTGCTTGTTACTAGTCGCTACTTTTGCTATTTACTTCGCTATCTACTTTTGCTGTTTACTTTTACTATCACTATCATATCACTGTTACCACTTATCTTTTGTTGCAAGTTAGTATATTTCAGGTGCGGTTGAATTGACAACTCAACTGTTAAAGCTTATAAATACTCTTTGGCTCCCCGTGTGTCGAATCAATAAATTGGGTTATTCTTACCCGCGAAGACTATCTCGATCCCTTACGATTGAGGGTTATCAAGTACCGTTTTCTGGCGCCGTTGCCGGGGAGCATAGCAATATTTACAAGTCTACTTGAGGTATCCTACCTGCTGCACTTTATTCACTATGGGTAAGAAAGGAGACCCCAAGGTTCCGATCTTACGATCCACTACAAGAAGAGGAACTGCTTTGAGCACTAGTGCTACACTTGATTCACCTTCTGTTATGAGTAAGTTTGCCTCACCACCACCACATGATGCTCCTACTGAATCTGTTACTATGTCTGATACACTTGATGATGCTTCTACTACTCTTGATGATGATATTAGTTCACTTGGTTATGCTCTTGAGAAACAAATTACTGCTGCTGCTGAAAAATATGGAATTGAACTTCCTGTTACTCGCTACCCTATTGGTGAAACTTATGACTTTCCTGAATTGAGTAAACTCCAGGAGAGGCTTCTTGATGATGATTACTATATACTCGATGAAGATTTATGCAGGGAACTGACAGAGTTTGCCGGCTCTGACCCTGAAACTATTAAGAAAATATTTGAAAAACACTCTTTGAAAAACAAAACCGTTCCTAATCCTGAGTTTGCTACATCTCCTATATGCATTGATGATCCTGATTTTAATTTCTCTGTTGATCTTTCACTTATACTTATGGTTGAGGCTGACCCCTTTTATGGCAGAGAAAATGATGATGCTATTGCACACCTAACTAAACTTGGTGAACTAGGTAGCCTGTTTACCACAGATGAGAAGATACGCTACTTTTATGTGACCAAGCTTCTTCCTTTCTCCTTGAAGGAAGGTGCTAAAGCATGGTATGATTCACTCCCATGCGGTTCTATTAAGAGTCCTCAGGACCTAGCTCACTCTTTTGTTGATAAATACTTTCCTGCTCATATGCAACATGCTGCTTTACAAAGAATTTATAATTTTAAACAGTTGCAGGATGAGTCCCTCCCTAAAGCTTGGGGGAGGTACTGCAGTTTGATCCAGGCTAGACCAGGACATGGAGTTCCTAAGAATGAATTAATTGATATATTCTATGCTGGTTTAACTGATGAATCTAGGTCCTATTTGGATAGTTGTGCTGGTTGTGTTTTCAGGAAAAGAACGCCAGACGATGCGGAAGATCTAATGGGCAGGATTGCCAAAAACTATGAAGATTGGTCCGTCCCTGAACCACCTCCACCAACAAAGAAGAGGGGCATGTTTGTCCTAAGCCCCGAAGATATGCGAGAAGCAAAGAAGTCTATTAAAGAGAAAGGTATTAAAGCTGAAGACGTGAAGAATCTACCCCCTATTGAGAAGCTGTGTGAGCCTACCACTCACCCTCCTATGGTAAAGGTACACTCTCTTTTAGATTTCAACGCAAGTGACATCCCTCATGGTAAACCTCCTGATCAATGTTTAGATGAGTTCGATAATTTTATTATGAAACATAATCATTTTAATGAGAGGATAGAAAGTTAGTTGCATGATAATTCCCTTGCTATCAAAAAGTTGCTTGGTGTTTTAGATAGAACAGTTAATGATGTTCAATGTCTTGTGAAGCATTTTCATGTGGTTCAAACTCAGCTTGATCAAATTTCTAATGTGCAAAGAGATTTGCTTGCTAACAATGCCAAACAAGATAAATTGCAGGCTTTTGGGATTAAGACCCGAGGAGGAACTAGTACTCAAGATCCTCTTTATCCAGAAGGACATCCGAAGAGAATCGAGCAAGATTCTCAAATGCAGGAAGAAGAAATTGTTGTCTCTCCAAATAAGAAGAAGAAACATAAAGAGACTGACAATTCTAATGATCCTATTGCAGATGAAGAGCCAGCTATTGATCCCAACAGTGTATCTATTTCCGATGCTGAGACTGAAGACGGTGCTGAACCTGAAGGTAATAATAATGAGAAGAATGATCCACCTGAAGTTCGAGAAGAAGAAGCACCTGACAAACGTAAGAGGTACACTAAAGAAGACTTCATCGCAAGAAAACATGGGAAGGAGAAAGAACCATGGGTACAGAAACCCATGCCCTTTCCGGGTAAGTCCATCAAATCTAAAGAAGAAGAGCATTACAATAAGTTTTGTGAATGGATAAAACCTCTTTTTCTTCAAATTCCTTTGACTGATGCTATTAAGTTACTTCCTTATTCAAAGTATATGAAAGATATTGTCACTAACAAAAGAAAGGTTCCTAGTGATGCAATATCTACTATGCTTGCTAACTATTCTTTCAGCGGAAAGATTCCTGAGAAGCTCGGTGATCCAGGTATACCCACCATTCCTTGCTCCATAAAGAATAATTATGTCAAAACTGCTTTATGTGATCTTGGAGCAGGAGTGAGTGTTATGCCTCTCTCTCTTTACGAGAGGCTCTGTTTAGAGAAACTAATTCCTACAGATATCTCCCTTCAGATGGCTGACAAGTCAACCACTGTTCCGATAGGTATTTGTGAGGATGTTCCAGTTGAAGTTGCTAATTGTTTAATTCTTACTGATTTTGTTGTGCTTGACATGCCCGAGGATGGGAGCATGTCCAGTATTCTTGGTAGACCTTTCCTTAACACCGCAGGTGCTATTATTGATTGCAACAAAGGGAAGGTTACCTTTCATGTGAATGATAAAGAACACACGGTATATTTTCCGAAGAAGACCGACAGGAGGCATGCCCTCAACTCTATAGAGAATATTGAGACCGTGAAAATTGTAGAATGGGACTGTCCACTACATGTGCCTCACAAATACAAAACTATCATGGTAGGGACAATGTCCATCAAGGTAAAAGTTTAGTGATTACTTCATAGGAGGTGAGACTTTTTGTTCTATATACCGCTTGTTTGTTGGTAAGACTTGATCAACCTTACTAGTGAACGTGTTATATACGGATAAAAAGTTGAGCTTTCTATGTTTTCATTTGTTTTTAGTATTGTCCTACTTGCTGTACCAAGTATCTATGTTTTTGAGACTTCACAATACTACTAACTGCTTCAAGTTTTCAGAGAGTTTCGCAGCTTTTTGAACTTCGAAAAAATTTCAACATTGAAGTTTTCAGAAAAATTCCAGAAAAATTATATTAAAAATTTCCACAACGGGAGAGACCTGAAAAGTCCTGGGGCCAGCCAGGGGGGGCCACCAGTGGCCGAGGCGGCCAGCTGGCGCGGCCCAGCCCCTGGCCGCGCCCACAGGGCGCCTGGGGCCCACAAGGCCCCCCTCCAGGTACTTCTTCTTCCCCTCTCTCTCTCTTTTTCCAGAAACCCGAGTTCTGGTCGTGTTCTTCTTGTTCTTGCTGTTCTTGGGGGCGATTCTTCGATCTCTCTCTACAGCCCATCATTTGAGCTGAAATTTTGAGCAAATACTCCCTGGTATGTGACTCCTCCACCCCTCCAATTAGATTTTTGATTGGTGGCCTCATTTGTGAGTATTTAGTAGTTCTTGGTGCTGTAGAGATGAGCTTGCATGCATGTGTAGAAAGTTGTTTTCCAAGTTTTGATGCAAGTTTATGCCTTGGGCAAGTGAGTTGAGTAGTTTGCCTTAGCTCACTTTGTTTTAATCCTCGTTTTTGTGAATTGTAAAAAAATTCAGAAATGAGTTTATTAGGAAGGGCAAAAGGATGGCTTGAGAAGAGGAGGCCCGCACACTCCGATCGAGTCACTAGAGCCGCAGCTTCACCATCGACTGCTAGGGTGAGCTATAATGAGGATCATGTGCCCATGGAGTTGTTGGAAGACACAAGTCCAGCACGTGCGATGACATATCCATGTGACGTATTCATGGAAGCTGCGGGAATCAAGGATGAGTTTTATAATCTTTGTGCTAATGCAGGTTTGACACGACTCGTCACGAGCCGTGTTACTCAGTATCAGAAACTCACCTCCATTTTCATTAACAGTTTTAGATATAATCCTGAATCAGGTGCTATTGAGTTTAAACTTTATAATGATCTTATCACCATGACTTTGGGAAATTTCTGTGAAGTAATAGGTGTGCCGAACGTTGGGAGGACGGCAAGGATGGCCACTCAGCCCTCCGAGCTGAAAACCGTCATCAACTCTCTCTGCAGCATGGGTACGAGGGATATTCATCGGTCGAAGATCTCCAGTATCTTGTTTCCTCACCTCAGGTATTTTGCATATTATATTGCTAGAGGGGTGTTAGCTCGTGACAACACGAGCAACATTTCTGCTCCGGATATTGCTATCCTGGCAGCAGCCCTCTCAGGGAGGTCTGATTATAATATTGGTACCTTAATTGCTCGACGCCTTGCTATGAACGGTAACAAGGGGGACTTATATGGTGGAATTTATGCCACGCTTATCTTAGAGCATCTTGGAGGCACCCCACACCCTGATGATACTCCTTTTACTTATTTGAGCTTTGATCTTGCTGCTATGAAAAGACATAAGTTTGTTACCATGGGTTCTGAGCTTGATAACCTTGTTTATATCTTGCGTTTCGGAACTACCGCGGAACGCGAGATCCGTCTACCTGCACCTCTTTTGTTTGATTATTCTCGCAGGAACGGATGGTCCTTTGATGTTGTCCAGTTCGATGAGTTCAAGGTCCAGCATCAGTTCCATAACCCCATGGAGGGGGTTGTGCCCGACGAGGAGAGGCACGGTGAGATACCACATTTTCAGGATGAGACCGCCACCGAGTTTGGTGAAGGGTCTTCCTCTATTTGGTGCTCGGAACCTTCCTCGTGGGAGACTCCAAGGAGTTCGGTGTACGTGCCATCATCCTTCTACGACCCTTGGTCTCACCACCATACCCTTGGAGCAGGAGGCTCCTGGGGGCAGTAGCTGCTACCAACCTAGGCCAAAAGCCTAAGCTTGGGGGAGTACGTGCCCTTCTCACTTTTCCATTGTATTATCTGTTTTATTCACTTTGATCTTTTCAAAGTTTTTGTCCGTTCTTCTTTATTCCTCTATTTGCGAAAACAACAAAAAAATTTTCTTTTTTCTTTTGCTTTTATTCAACCTTTGAAAAACCCAAAAAGATTTCCTTTCTCTCTTTAATTTGCTTTGTTTTCAGAGATCAGCTCGAGTCCGTGATGGCATTTGATTATATTTCCTATGTTCGATCGTGCAAGTGACAAGCAGTTATGACGAAGATCGACTGAAAGGAAGCAACAAGGAAGACCGGTATGAACTCTTATTGTTTCTACTTTTGTACATATGCCTGTACTTATGATCTAGAGACCAGCTTGTAGCGACATAGTGCTATGTTTACAATGCTCTTCCAGTGGTTCATGCTTTCCTTGTGGCTAGTCTCGAATAACTAGAGTATATAATGTGTTATTGAAATGATCTACATGCATTGCATTGTTCCTAGTCTGGCATACTATGGTGGTATTTCCCTTTAGAGAATTTTTGGATTGACTTGGCACATGCTTACACATGTTTAAGACTAAAAAGTCTACTTTGCCTTGATGATCTTTGAGTTTTAGAATAGTTATATCACTTTCATGCCGATTCAATGTTGCTTTGTCGCTCTGCATGATTATGACCGTTATTGCTCTCTAGTTGGTCGCTTCCCAGTCTTTTGCTAAACCTCCACCTGTACTAAGCGGAATGACTGCTTGTGCATCCAAAACCTTTAAAACCTGTTATGCCATATGAGTCCACTATACCTTCCTATACATGGTATTTACCTGCCATTCCTAACAAAGACTTTCGTGTACCATCTCGAAATTAATCAAAAGCATTTCTCTTTTGTGCCTATGTTTTAGCTCATGAGGAAGTAGTAGTTAATTCATGACCTCTTTAAGTTGGACAAGTTTCACCCCTGGATTGCATGCATAATGTGCGAACCCCTAATATGAAAAGGAACTGGCATTGAGTGCGCCCGGCTCAAAAAGATAATATAACAAACAAACCCTCCTTCACGCTTTGTTCATGAGAAATCAGAAAACTTTGGCAGTGATAAACAAAGGAGATTAAGAGGATGTGATCGTCCTCATGCGGGAGTCGTTCCTCGAGACTTGTCAAGCTTAAAAAGTGATTGAGTTATCTGCTAGCATTCGTTGACGAAATATGCACCTCTCTAAAACATATTTACTTCTGTTTTTAAAACCAAGAGCTCTGGTACATGTTTAGTTTTTGTTTCCGATCACGGGTTTTCAACTTTGCCAATAAAAGCCACGGTTCGAGAGTCTCATCTTCTTTCTTCAAAGCACTGACTAGGAGAGCATAATTGTCATTCTGAGTGTAATGTGCATTGTCCCAAAGTATTACATTGTCTTCTGCATACTTGTGATATGATTTATTCTGAAATTCTTAGTTCTAGTCTCCTTTAAAACTCTGGAGGAGCCTCTGCATTTATGTTTTGCTTCACTCATGGAGGCTAGCGAGATACCACCTTAATATGCTCAAGCTATGTGCAATGTGATCTTGTTTTGATTTTCAGTAATATATTGTTTACTCTTGATTATTTGTGACTGGTCACTTGAAAGAAGGATTGCTCCTTGCATTGTTCTCATAAGTACTGTTTCAATACTGGCTAGACTCTTTTCGTAGTACATGCTTATATACATCTAATGAAGCAAAAGAGTTTGTCAAAGTTTCCTTTGTCGCGTCCAGTTCGTTGAACTGAATTGCTTGAGGACAAGCAATATGCTAAGCTTGGGGGGAGTTGATACGTCTCAAACGTATCTACTTTTCCAAACACTTTTGATATTGTTTTGACCTCATTCTTGCATGATTTGGACTAAACTAACCCGGACTGACGCTGTTTTCAGCAGAGCTGCCTGTATGGTTTATTTGTGTGCAGGAAAACAGATTTTTAAGCATCTCAGAAAAATCACGAAAAATCCACGCACCCGAAGAAACAACATACCAGAAGTGGGGCCAGAGGGGGGCCAGGGGGTGCCCAGGCGCCCTGTGGGCGCGCCCCCCCTGGGCCGCGCCGGGGGGCGCCTGGGTGGGGCCCACACCCCCTGGTGCCCTACTTTAGCCCGTATTTTTTCCTCCGAGGCAGAAACCCCAGATCGGGAGTCCTTTCGCTGTTTCTCGTCGCGGAGCCGCCGCCACCCTCTGTTCTTCTTCGGGAGGGCTAATCTGGAGGCTGATTTGGCCTCCGGAGAGGGGAGATCGTCCCATCGTCATCATCATCACCACTCCATCATCCCTCCATGACTTCCCCCTTCATGTGTGAGTAATTCCCTTGCTCTAGGCGAAGGGGATGGTAGGGATTGGATGAGTTAGATCATGTAATAGTTCGTCAGATTGTTGGGGGCATGTTGCCTATCATCTAGTATGGTGTTTATCATCTTTGCTACAACTTGTTGTTCTTAATGCTTGACACTTAGGGCCCGAGTGCCATGATTTCAGATCTGAACCATATGTGTTTGCATGAATATATTTGTGTTCTTGATCCTATCTATGAGTTGTATGCACCTGTTACGGTTCGGAACCGGCGATCCCAAAGGTGACAGCTTGGGACACCAAAGGGGACGGTTCGTAGTTTGAGGATTACATGTATCCATTGAGTTCATTGCTTTGTTCCGGTGCTCTTTGACAGGAGCACCTTAATATCCATTAGTTCCTTTTGGCCCCGTTCGTAGCGGGATGGTAGGACAAAAGATGTTGTGCAAGTTCTTATTGCAAGCACGTACAACTACCTACGGGATACATGCCTAATGTTTGATATTTGCCTAGATGATCATTACTTTTCCGTGTGCCGTGCCCCGAGTTAGAAACTATCTCATCCATGCAACGCCCAACCATCCATCTCCCATAGCCTACAGTATTTTAAACCTTGCTTGTTACTAGTCGCTACTTTTGCTATTTACTTTGCTATCTACTTTTGCTGTTTACTTTTACTATCACTATCATCACTATCATATCACTGTTACCACTTATCTTTTGTTGCAAGTTAGTATATTTCAGGTGCGGTTGAATTGACAACTCAACTGTTAAAGCTTATAAATACTCTTTGGCTCCCCGTGTGTCGAATCAATAAATTGGGTTATTCTTACCCGCGGAGACTATCTCGATCCCTTACGGTTGAGGGTTATCAGGTGCTTTTCGTGATCTTCTTCATTCTTGGAGAAAACCAAAATGTCATCCAGATACACAAGCACAAACTCGCCGGTGTAGGGGTTGAAAATGTAGTGCATCATTCTGGAGAAGGTAGGTGGAGCATTAGCGAGACCAAAAGACGTGACTGTATACTCATAGGAGCCATAGCTCGTTCTGAAGGCAGTCTTGTGGATATCTTCTTCACGAATGCGAATTTGGTGATAGCCCATTCGGAGATCGAGCTTTGAGAACACTTTAGCTCCTTTGAGCTGCTCGAACAGTTCATTGATGTTGGGGAGCGGATACTTGTTCTTTATTGTCTTCTTGTTCAATGGCCGATAATCGACGCAAAGGCGCTCCGTGCCTTCCTTCTTCTTGACAAATAAGACACCATAGCCCCAAGGAGACGTACTAGGCCTGATCAGACCCAAACGTTCTTGTTCATCAAGCTGCTTCTTCCACTCCTTCAATTCTCCAGGAGATAGCTTGTACGGACGCCGGCATGCTGGCTCAGTACCAGGCTCGAGTTCAATGACGAATTCCACTTGATAGTGTGGAGGCATGCCTGGAAGTTCTTCAGGAAAGACGTCTTCATATTCGTTTACCACCGGAATTTGAGAGATGGCATTAATCTCGCCCTTGTCATTGAGAGAGAAAAGCCTGATTGTGTTATCCCGAGAGGCGAAGATAATCACGTCTTCATCAAGATGAGTAATCTTGACTTCCTTATTTGCACAATCAATGTGAGCATCATGCTGAGAAAGCCAATCCATCCCGAGGATGAGGTCAATGTCGGAGTTGCCGAGAACCACCGGATTAGCCAGAAAGTGATAATCACGCATGCGAATAGATACATTCGGAGCCCTCAAATTGGAAGTCATGTGTTTGCCCGGAGAGATAATTGACAACTTCTTATCCAGAAATACCGAAGTGAAATTATGCTTGGTGAAGAATGGCCTTGAAATGAAACTGAGAGATGCACCAGAATCAAATAATACTTTAGCAGGAAAAGAGTTAACTGAGAGGTTACCCAAAATCACATCAGAAGAATTTTCCGCTTCAGCTGCATTCATCAGATTCACCCTTGCATGCTTGGGATTATGCTTGACAATAGCTGTGCTGACAGGTGGAGGAGGCGGAAGGCACCTTGGGTTGGTGCACTTGTTGGAATAATGACCCTTCTGGCCACACTTGTAGCAAGTGACCTCAGAAAGTGGACGAGCAGGAGGAACACTTGACTTGGAAGCTTGGAACTGCGACTTGGACTAATTGCCTTGGTTGTGTGGGTGGGAGAAACCACGACCACCAGAGTTCTTGTTGTTGTTGTTGTTGTTGTTGTAGGGAGCTCGGATCACTGGAGGAGGTGGAAGCCAAAACTTCTGTTGCTTCGTGACCACTTGAGATGATGAGGAGGAGTGAACAGCGTCTCTGATCCTCTTTTTGGAAGCTTCCATCTTGAGTTGGGCTGCCTCTTGCTTAAGCGCCATGTTATAGAATTTGTCAAACTCATCAGGCTCGAACAAGGTGAGAGCAAGTTGAAGTTCATCCTTCAGACCACCACGGAACTGATAGATCTTCCTCTTGGCATCTGGTATGTCTTGCTTGGCATAGCAGGCAAGGTTCTGGAACTTGACATTATACTGGTAGACAGTCATAGAGCCTTGCTTCAGGTTGCGGAATTGCTCACGCATGCCCTCGATGACACTTGTTGGAATGTGGTGAGAGCGAAAGTCCTTGCAGAAATCCTCCCAAGAGATCACACGCCCTTCTCTGGAGTCTTTGTACTGCTGCCACCAATCAGCTGCTTGGTCCTTGAGTTGGAAGGCTGCAAACTTCACATAGTCCTCGGGCCTGACGTTACTGCACTCAACATGCTTCTTGATATCAGTAATCCAGTCTTCAGCATCGAGAGGGTCGACACAGTAACTGAAAGCCTTTGGTTGATTAGCCAAGAACTGGTTGAGCGTAGAATGGTGCTGTTGGTTGAAGAAATTGCCTTGGTTCCCTGGAGCACCCTGATTTGCTTGATTAGCTTGCATCTGCTGCATCATCTGCATAAGCATCTGGGTGTTCTGGTTTATAGTCTGCATAATTGCTCTCTAGGCCTCAGGCGGAGGAGGAGGGGAAGGAGGACGATCTGGAACCTCTTCACCCTCTGGGTTAGCATTGGGAACCCGTTTCGGAGCCATCCTGAAAGAGATGACCACCAATCAAAAATTTGAATGAAAGAAGATATAAGCTGAAACAACGGATAGAAATGCAACATAGTCTTCACAAGAATCATTCGAACAAGAGGAACGAATGAAATTCTCAGTTTAATGATAACAACAATCTTCACGAGAAGCCACTGGGAGACAAAAGGTAAATAAGAAAACAACAAGGTGCAGATAGAACAAATACAAGATAGGAGCTTCGTTCGACATCTTTGTGCTGAAAGCTTATGGAACGTGTTACGAAAGGGTTTTGCAATCCCCGGATTAGCATAGCCAAGGATCCTTTAAGATGCAACTCCCGATCAGAACATCGGCCATAAAACCACTTCACTCAATGTAGAACCCCGAACTCCATAACCTGCATTCGTTGGAAGAATTCCTACGAGCTACTGGATGAACCCACCTATTAATTTCCGAAAGTTTCCAGTTATGCAATCAGGTGTTGGGGATACAGGGGAAGGATCGTGCACACAACTCTAATCCTACATCTAGCTGTATCCATCCTTCAACACATAACCAGTCGTTTTCGGGAACCGTCTACCTCGGACCTTCGAAACGCATCTACTATACAAGCTATGGCAATACTCCCGAACTACCTCCCCAGTACTGGGTGATGTCGGGGTTATCTTGCCACTAACCGCATAGGAGAGTTTTCGATGTCGGCCGTCTTATGTACTCTAGAACTGCCGCGATATGTTTGTGATGACAATACTCCGAAGCTCAACTCCCCGAGACACTGCCAGAACCCCTAATATCAGGAGGCATCGAGAACAATATTCTCGTCACAAAGACATCGGAACAATCCAAACAATACTCGCGAGATTCCTAAAAAAAAAATTGTGCAATTTTTGAGAGTAGGAGAGGCAAGAGTAATCGTCAGGAGTCCTCACCAGAATGAAAAGAGATGAGGAGCAAAGAAATCCTACTCTCCGATATAAATATAGGACTCAAAACATTTTAAGTGTGTGCCTAGACTCAACCGTCAACGATTCGATCAATCAGTGGGGGCTTCTAGGTCGGAGAAGGCTCTGATACCAACTTGTAATGCCCAGGATGGGACTATATCTCCTACGTGTCGAGGCACGACTTAAAGATATAAGCCCATTCTGGAATGATCGCAAGTTTGGTACCTTTGCACATCTCATGTAAAAATAGGGATGAAAGAGAAAAGATAGTTGGCTTACACTCGCCACGTCACACAAATTCATTACATGTCCAAACATCATTCAAATAAACATCACAACCCATCTAAGGGTGAAGATCCAAATGAAAGATACCAAACATAACATTAAACCACAGGTCTGAATCGCCCCTAGTAGAAGCTCTACTGATCAACCGGATAGTTCACATAGTAACGGCTACGCTCCTCATCGTACTCCCAGTCTAACTCGGTGCCATCACCTGTGTAGCTCACCATAGTACCTGCATCTGGTGTGGTGAAGTAACTGTGAGCCACAGAGGACTCAGCAATCCCGTTCCCGGGTAACACGACTATCCAAGCCTTGGGTGTGGAACAAGGCTGAAGAAAGAACAAGAGTTTGCAGCAGCACTAGCACTAACTTACGTAAAAGAGAGCGAGAAGAGAAGTGCCTCGGACGAGAGATGATCACGAAGTGATCCTAACTAGCAAGTCAAACATAACCCCACAGTGTTCACTTCCCGAATCCCTTTCGGAAAATGACCGTCACGGTACTCACGCTGGTAGTGTATTGGAACATGGTGTCAAGTTTTCTACACCCGGATATTAACAAAATTCCCGTCTGCCACATAACCGCGGGCACGGCTTTCGAAAGTTCAAAATCCCTGCAGGGGTGTTCCAACTTGGCCCATGACAAGCCCACGATTCGCGGAGTCGCAACTCCAAGGTGGGAAGGCCCGAGTATTCTCAGAATCCCGTGCTCAAGATACTCCGATTAAGGTAAGGCTAATCCAGCAAATCCTCCCAGTGTGCCGACACCCTGACAGTAGCCGCGCGTATCTAGTCTCAGGCCACGACCGGATAGGTCAGCCTACAGGTATATACCAATCCTCGAGTTTCCTCGTGGTGGCCCCGCAGTCTTCCCAGTTTGGACCAACACTCATGTGGAGCACTGGCCCGGGGGTTGTTAATTAAGAACTCGGGTTTGCAAGGCCCTATGCAAGTTTTTAGTTATTAGGCAAATAGTACCAATGTTGGGACTTGCTGGAAAAGACTTAGCACTTAGCGGTTTATCGAGGGGGTCCCATAACCCCAACCGTGTGAGCAACGCATAATCAAGGAACATAACACCGGTTTATACGGTTCCTAAGGCGGCATGAGTGGAACAAATCACCAAGCAAAAGGCTTAGCCTTCCACCCATTACCAATATATAGATGATTTCATTTAATAATTAATATAGTGTGAAATCCCAACAAGCTTCAACAAGAAGCAAGAATGTTCAATCTTCTTCTGCAACTAGCAATGCTATAAGAGGGGCTGAGCGAAGCCTACGTATAGCCAAACAATGGTTTGCATAGGTAGGGTGGTTAGACAGGATCATGGTTACAATAGGAGGCTCATAGGAAAAACATGGGCATCGAGGCAAAAGCTATAGAGCGAGACTTCTAGCAATAGGCAAAGATAGTAATGTTATCGGGGTCAGGTCATCTTGCCTGAAGAGTTGTCGATGGGATCGTAAGAGAGCTCCTCGTTCTCAACCTCGGTAGTAACCTCGTTCTCGCACTCATACTCAGCTCCCGTTTCTACCCAAAACAAAACACACAAGACACGAAATCAACAAGATGCAATGCGCAAACAACAGGATGCATGGCTGATGCACTAAGGAAGCACTACAGATGCACTTAGGAAGCACAGAAAGTCTACATAGGAAGCACAGTGTTACAACACAAGGAGCATGGCAATGTGCATCAAGCAAAATACTTCAAAACATGATAACAATAGGATAATATGATTCTACATGCAAAAACACACAAGTTACATATAGGACTTGCTCAAAACGGAGCAACGGGCTAAAAGATACACCCGAAACAATAAACATGCACAAGCTGAAATTAACAGCCACATAGCAACTTCGGAGCAAGAGATAAATAGTCTACAGCACTCAAACATCATGGCAATGAGCATGGACATAATGTAGACATATCCTACAGCTAACAATTCCATCAGAGCATCTCCAAAGGAGCCATGGATCAATAGCAACAAGCTATGACATTTTGTACTTGACAACAACATCCTCACAGCAGTATTTTATAGCAACTTGGGAGCAAGAGTTAAATATGCTACAGCCACCCAAATAAGCATGTGAGAGCATGAATGGATAGCCAACAAATTATACAACAAGGAATCATCAAGAGTCACCCAAAAACTAGCATGGATTTGCCTAGAACAACAAGCAAACATGGCATCTGGAAATTACAGATTCCAGACTTAGTGAAATTTCACTAAGTGTTAAAACAGTAGTAACATCATGGCATCTTTGTGAGCAAGTTTAAGTCACCTCAAAGCAAAACATGGCAAGTGGTAAGCACCACAGCAAAGTACACATGATGGTGAATCCAAAACATCTAAGCATGCATCAAGGGGACAAACACATCAATAACAACGAGCTCCTCAACTAGGCACCTCGTAACAAGTTTAACGACATAACAGCCACTAGCACTTTTGCAAAGGAGATAAACATGGCAAGATGAAATCTATCATGCAAGCTAAAGCAACCAACATGTAGAGAATTTCATGATGAACATGTGGACATATCATTTGCTTCATTTGGATAAACATGCAACAAGTTATCACATTGCAAACATAGCATGAAAACAACTACTAACAACAGTTTATAACAAGTAGCACTATTCTCATGAAGATTAAGACATCTAGATGACCTCAAACATGCATGGCACAATGGAACAAAATCATAGTACATGTCACCACGATCATTTTGACATATCATTTGCTCAAATCGGACATGCACACAAAAAGTTATCCACAATGCAAAACTGCATCAGAAACTAAAACTACCAGGGACTTAGTGAAAAAATGGAGACTACCTCCAGATCTGGTCAAACGGGCCCCGCGGGTCAATGGGCGCGATCCGGCCCGAAGCGGATTGGCGGAGCGGGCTTGCGGGCTCCTGGGGCGGATCCACCGGGCCGGTGCGGCAAACGGGCCGGATCTGGCCACCGGCCCACTAGGCTTTTCGTCTCAGCAGGGCGAGGGGAGATCCGATCGGGACTCCCTCCCGATCGAGGCGGCGGCGGCGCTCCTTCGATGGCAGCGGGGCGACGGCTTGACTGGCCGGCGGGAGGAAGGCAGGGGAGCCCGGCCGGCGCGGCGACGGGAGGTGGCCGGGCGGCGGCCGGCGGCGAGCTGGGGAAGTCGAGGTGGCGGGGTGCGGCCGGCTCGAGGGCGGAGGAGGGCTGGCGCGGCGAGGGAACGGCGGGGCGGCGAGGAGGAGCGGCCGGCGGGGAAGAAGAACGGCGGCGAAGGAATCCGGCGGCGGCGCGGCTGGAGGTAGAAGATGACCCGGCGCGGGCCCACACGTCGGAGTGGAAGCACCGACGCGACACTTCGGAAGCACGGACGCGGCTGCCGGAAACACGGCGGCGACGGGGTCGGAAGCACACCGTGTCAACGGTGGAAGCACCGCGCTTCAACAGTGGAAGCACCGGCGGCGAACTGTGGAAACATTAGGGTTTCAGACGCGAAAATTGGGGAAGGTGGACGTTTATATAGGCACAAGGAGCTAGGGTTGTCCAAACGAGGGGAGGTTTTTGGCCACGCGATCACAATTGGATGGCCTAGATGAAGGGAGGGGTTTGAGTTGGGTTGGTGGCTGTTGGAGGGGTGTCTTGGGCCTTAAAGAGGAGGTACTTTCAGCCCACGAGAATAACTGTTGGAGCATCAAACGAACTCCAAACGCGACGAGATTTGACAGGCGGGTTACACACACCAAAACAACATCGCACGACAAGTATCACGCTAAACCGGAAACGTTACACGGCCAAACACCAAAGTAGGCCTCGATGATGCCACGGACACGTGAGGGAGCTTCGGAACTCGAAACGGACAACGGGGAGGAACGAGTGGGACCGGATTCAAACGACAACACAAATGAAATGCAATGCACATGACAACATGATATGGATGAATGCACACGCACACGACAAAAAGGACGAAAAACCCGAAAGACGAAGAACCCGGAATTGAATTGATGAAGCCAGATATATATATATATATATATATATATATATATATATATATATATATATATATATATATATATATATATATATATATATATATATATATATTGCCCAAAAGGGAAAGTATTACATCCGGGGCATTACATTGATCACCTCATCAAAGCATATATTCCAACTCCGAGATGCTTGCACCAATCCATAGATGGATCGCTGGAGCTCGCACACTTTGTTAGCACCTTTAGGATCGACAAAACCTTCTGGTTGCATCATATACAACTCTTCTTTAAGATATTCGTTAAGGAATGTAGTTTTGATATCCATTTGCCAGATTTCATAATGATAAAATGTAGCAATTGCTAACATGATCCGGACAGACATAAGCATCGCTACGGGTGAGAAAGTCTCATCGTAGTCAACTCCTTGAACTTGTCGAAAACCTTTCGCAACAATTCAATCTTTGTAGACAGTAACATTACCATCGGCGTCAGTCTTCTTCTTAAAAATCCATTTATTTTCAATGACTTGCCGATCAGCGGGCAAGTAAACCAAAGTCCACACTTTGTTCTCATACATGGATCCCATCTCAGATTTCATGGCCTCAAGCCATTTTGCGGAATCTTGGCTCATCATCGCTTCCTCATAGTTCGTAGGTTCGTCATGGTCTAGTAACCTGACTTCCAGAACAGGGTTACCATACCACTCTGGTGTGGAACGTACTCTGGTTGACCTACGAGGTTTGGTAGTAACTTGATCTGAAGTTTCATGATCATCATCATTAGCTTCCTCACTAATTGGTGTAGGAAGCACAAGATTTCTATGATGAACTACTTTCCGATTCGGGAGAAGGTTGATGAGGACATCAATACCATTGTTACACCCACTCACTACAAAAAAAATACACTTCCGTGATGATACGTGTTTGTCACAGTAGGTCACGTTTTCTGTCATGCATGTACATTCATGAAAAATTTATGATAGAATCAAGATAGTCATACATGTGCTATCGTAGAAGTGTTCCATGAAATTACCAAAATTATCATCACGGAAGTGTCCACTTCCATGACGATAAATCGCGCGTCACAAAAGTGATTTCGTCAAGGGTGACCGACACGTGGCATCCACCGTAACGGAACGCCGTTAAGCTATCGGGTCCGGTTTTGTATCAGATAACCCGTTAACAGCCCCGACCAATGGGGATTTTCCACGTGTAAAATCATCATTGGCTAGAGGGAACACGTGTCGGCTCGCCGCTTGGACAGATGTCATCCACTCATTGGACCCAAAGCGCCTATGATACGTCGACACATGGCACGACCCAACAGAGGCCCATTCCTGTGAAAAGACCGGCCCGTTTGACTTGGTCAAAAGGTGGCGGGCCGGCCCACGGCAAGCCTGTTAACGGCATGTTCGGATATAGCCCATTTACAGCCCGCTAACCCAGGGCCCATTTAAGGCCTATCCGAATTAGGCCCAGCAGCGTCATCTGGCCCGTCCAATATAATTCCAGCCCGTTTTATCTTCCGGTCCATGTATGGCCAATGACGTCTTTCGCCCCATATGAGGCCCTTAGTAACCCTCGACCCATTAACGGCCCGTGGTAAAACTGGCCCGTAATGAATAGTGCCCAACAGAGGTCCATTCATGTGAAAAGGATGGCCCGTTTGACTTGGTCAAAAGGTGACGGGCCGGCCCACGGCAAGCCTGCTAATGGCCTATTCGCATATAGCCCATTTACAGCCTGCTAACCCAGGGCTTGTTTATGGCCTATTCGAATTAGGCCCAGTAGCGTCATCTAGGCCGTCCAATATAATTCCAGCCCGTTTTAACTTCCGGCCCATGTATGGCCCATGACGTCTTTCGGCCCATATGAGGTCCTTAGTAACCCTCGGCCCATTAACGGCCCGTGGTTAAACTAGCCCGTGATGAACAATGTTTCACTTTATACCCATTAACGGCCCATTATTCCGTTGGGACGTTTCCAGCCCATGTTATCTTTCGGCCTTCTCAGGGCCCATTTATTCTTGGGCTCATTTCCAGCATTAGTTTACTTTCGGCCCGTTACTATCATTTTCTGCTTGTGGGCCAAATTCAGCCCGTGGTTACAGTCGGCCCGTTTGTGGCCCGTTAATACGTTGGGCCATTTTCATAGCGTCATCAAATATGGTCGATTAACGACGGCCCGTTATGGTCGGCCCATGAACGGACGATTTCAATTCTAGCCCATTTACGGCCATAATGTGGTCTGTTATTGGCCCATGTTTGGCCAACCGATCATACGGCCCGTAGAAGGCCCATTGTGTCTACGACCCGTATAAGGCCCATTGTTTCTATGCCCCGTAGAAGGCCCATTGTTTCTACGGCCCTTAGAAGGCCCATTGTTTCTGTGGCCCGTAAGAGGCCCATGTTAACTACGGTAAATATGTAGCACATGGTTAATGTGGCCTAGTTTTAAAAAATAGGCTATTGCGGCCACTAGCAAACCATGGAAAAAGAACTGCACTGACTACAAGAAAACAAATAAACAAGACAATAAGGAAATAAATAGGCAAGCAACTTACGCTAGGCTATCACGGCTATTACACATATTACATCCACTGCGCATCAAAGTTCGCCACCAGTGCAAATATAGGGAACAAAGCAGCATATAAACGCCGCAGCAAAACAAGTCCAGAACTGAAACCACTTCAGAAGAGCTCAAGAAACAATATCCTGGGTACCCATAATGCTGGAAAGATGCATAGCAAGCTTATTAACTTTCTCTTGTTTGGCGCTTAAATCCTCCAGCACTTGCTATTGCACCAAAAAGTATGCATCTAAATTCTGCAGGTACTTCCTCAGTCCTTCGGCTTCCTTTCGCATAACATCTGATCGATGTCTTTTAACTTGAAGTTGAGACTCAAGAAGCCGAACTGATTCAGGCAGGGAGTTCGAAGAGCTGGTGCCAGCAGTAGTAGCCAGTAACTCGAACACTACATCAAGACATGACTTTGGGGTTGTCTCAGTGTCTTCAATATAGTTTTTATCAGCTTTCTTGCAGACCAACAGGGATGTCTCACTATCTTGAACCTTATCTGCATTACTTCCTGTACCATTGCATAACGAGGTACTCTTCTCCAATATTTTATCCGCATTCTAAAAGAGAAACAAACAAACACATCATAGGTTTACAATGTAGTATATGGAACTCATTTTGGTAAACCAGTTCAGTAGTAAGGTGGATAGGATAACAGCTTGAAACAAACATATATATATGTAGTATGGTCACTGTATGGTCTATATCATTCTAGTTTATGTTGCCAAATCAAGATGGATACAGTTCAAACCATATCTATTTAAGACAAAGCAGCTTAGACAAAATATAAGTGTAGGAAACTACACAACAATAACAACACTTGTAAGGTGCATGGCATGCGAATATAACTGTTTATTCAATTGAAACTGAAATCAACATAGAGCAAGTTACAACAGCAAACACGTTAAAGAAACATGTTTAAAACATACCTGTTGCGCCATTGGAGTTTCAATTGCATCCTTAAAATTTGAAATTAGTTGGTATGAGTAAATACAGTGGTGCAAGAGCAAAGTAGTATGAACCATAGCTACGGAACCTGACCTGAGAACAATTCTTCTTCTGCTATAAGCGTTGAGTTGGGGTTCGAAGTGGTGGTCCTCGTGCTTTGGGCACTGCAGTTGCCTTACTAACTGCTCGTGTTTGGGTGCTCTGTGGTGGAGACGGTGTTGTGTCAACGGGAACTGGGTTACTCTCTGCTGGGGTTGGGTTTAGAAGGGGTGTAGCTGGTTCTCTGTCCAACTGGGTAGGGGTACAATCTGCGTGAGTCTGGGTTATGTGTGGTGGGGCTGGTTCTTGGGCAAATACAACCGTGGTTCTATCTCCATCGACAGGTAGAACGATCTTTTCTAAAGACCGTGTTTTTACTCCCACAGATACTGCCATCACCCCCTCCAATTGAAATGGTTGATAAACAAGAAAAGTAATTGAATGTACATACATTGTAAGATAGACAGGTGCAATGGATAGTAGGGAAGAAAACAGGGCATGAAATAATTCACATTTATGTTGTCTAACCAAACATAATAACAGGACATAATTTCACATATATGATGGCTAATTAAACAGGATAGCATGACACAATTTCACATGTATGATGGCTAACTAAACAGGATAGAATGACATACTTCAAAATATGATGACTATGTAAACAAGATGATATGATATAACTATATGATGTGTCTATTAAAGTGGTTGGCATGGCATAAATCACAAACATGCCGTCGATGGAAACATGATGGCATGATATAATTCATGGATAGAATGACATAATTCAAAATATGATGACTATGTGAACATGATGAGATGATATAACTATATTATGTCTTTAGAAAATGGATTGGCATGCCATAATTCAGATACACGCTGTCTATGTAAACATCATGGCATGATATAATTCAAATATATGATTTATATACTAAGGAAGTGAGCAGAGGGCAATCGCATATATAATGTGTCAACTAAGGAGATGGCATTCAATATCGTGTATATGATGTAAAAACTAAGCATTGCAATACAACATATGCATGATATGAGTAATATAACCCTGCCAAGTTTGAGCATACACCTCAGAGGGATAATAGGACTGGTCATCTGCCTCTGAATCCTCCTCTGAAGAGCTATCTGTAACCAACAAGATATCTACTTCACCAGGTAGCATTATCTGCTCTGAAGACCTTGTTTTCACTCCAGATTTCTCCATCACCAATTGAAATGGCTGATGCATGGGAAGAGCAGTTGAATATACAAACATTGTCGACAAAAGCAATGAGAAATACAAAAAAAAGACAGCATGATATAATTCACATATATGACACTTGGCTAAACAGCATGGCATTGCATAATTCACATATATAATGCCTTGCAACAAGATAGCATTGCATAATTCACATATATAATGTCTTGCAAAAAGATGGCGTTGCATAATTCACATATATGATAATTAGACACTAAACATGTGGCATTCACACAAATCATGTCTAAACTAAGCAAATGACATAGCAATGCAAGATACAATACACACAATATGAGCAACATAACCCTGCCAAGTTAGAGCATGCACCTTGGGGGGAATAGGCCTGGTCATCTGTCTCTGAATCCTCCTCTGAGGGTTATCTTCCTCTTAATTACAATCCAAAATGGGTGGAGGGGGGGGGCTGCCTTTGCGCCCACCATGGAGCGACGTCTGCATGAAATTTTATTGCCACGCAAGGCTTGTCTCTTTTGCTCTACATGTTCAGTTCCATTGTGTACAATAACTGACATGCATAGGAATAAAACATAGTGAGATTATGTAAGGAGTGCATGCACAAATCCAGAGTGAAGGTAGCAAACTGTGGATAGACCCAAAACCAATGATAGCAGGCAGATAATAGCTTTAGTTAAAAATACAGATAATGGCTCCTTTAATGTTTGTTTGCACCCAACATGAAACTCATAGTAGACACCCGAGATTAACCAGATAGTAGACAGGTAGTAGTGATTGCTGGCCCAATATGTACCCCACAACCATTTAAAAACTCAAGTTTCAGCATAAGATTGGACATGAGTCAGAGTCTAATAGGTGAACACGACGATAAAGTAGCATGTCATCATATTAAGCGATGCATAACGTAAGCAGACACAGAAGAGTGCGACCTCTATCACGGACCCGTGTAGTCCTCAAAGGTCATCTGCTCAGTTGATGATGGTAATGCAGTTGTCGTGCCTGCCGGCGGCGGGGAAGAAGATCTGAGGCGGCGAAAGACAGTCTGGAGAGCGGATCCCTACTGTGGTGAACCCTTCCGTCGTTTGAGCAGCTGAGCTGGGGTGGAACACAGCACCGTAGGAGCAGGACAAAGCACACAAGGTTTTCTTTGACACATATCTGTAACATAAGTAATTGTGTAAGGGCTTGTTTGAATTTGAGGATTCTAACAATGCAGGGATAGGAAATATACAGGAATAGGATAGGACTGCACATGCAAAACAGAGAACTTAAAAACACAGGATTTCTGCCAATCTGGGTGTTTGGTTCACAAGAATTGTAAGATCACATGATGCAAAGAAGCAGGGTGAGATTAAGTCAAACCACAAGAAGTGTACAACCTCTTTGGCGAAGCCATGTCGATCTCAGCGTGATTGGGTTGTCCGGTGAGGATGCTCCGGCTGACTTGGCTGTCGGAGGAGGGGAAGAAGATCTTAGGCATCTGGAGATGGAGCCCGAGGTACTGCTCCGCTGTGATGGAGGGTTTTGTCGTTGGAGCAGCTCCGGTGAGTTGTACGACGCCGAGGCTGAAGCAGGACAAGAGAGATAACGTTAACCTGAGTGGAATTCTAATAGCATCTCCAATAGATGACGTAAAATACATAACCACAAAGTTCTAGATGTATACATCAGCCGCTCATCTCAGAACTTAACCGTCGAAACTGAATTTAACTGTCGAAACTGAAGTTAACTGTTGAAACTGAATTATGCTGTTGAAAGAGACTTTAACTGCCGAAACTGACCTTAACTGTCGAAACTGAATTTTGCTGTCAAAACTGAATTTTACTTTTGAAACTGAACGCACTAGAGGTGAGGCTACACGTCAGTCGACTGACTTTTAAATCTCTGGTCAGTCAATTTTGCAGCCGTTGGATACGAAATCAAGGGCATGCAGTTCATCTTCAACCTCCACCCCCCTGAGCCGCTAGCCACCACCAGCCAAACAGCCGCCCCCGGCCGCCCGCGGCCGACAGTGTGCTGCCCCGGCCGCCCCGAAAACACTCCCCACCGCCGGTCCGCCGCCGCCCCGGCCCGCCCTGTAGGCCCCCCGTGTCGAGCTTTTTCTCCGGCAATCCCCACGCCACCGCCCCACCACCGCCGGCGACCACCGCCCCCACCCTGAACCCTAAGATAGATAGTGGGGTACCTCTCCGGCGAGCCCCCCCTCCTCGATGTGGCTGGTTCTTCCTTAACTCCGGCGGGCCCCCCACCCCCTGAAAATCGACTGACCCAAAAGTCGATTCAGTCGACTGAAGTGTAGCAAAATCGAAGCAGCACCGCAAGTAAGAGCAAGAGCGAGAGTAGCAGTGCGAGCAAGAGCAAGAGCAAGAGCGGACCAGGCAGGGGACCGAGAGCAAGAGCAGAGCAGCAGCGCGAGCGAGAGCTAAAGCAGCAGCAACTCCTACTGATGTGGACGTCGCCGCAGAGGGAGCGACGCCATGGAGGAAGTGGCCGGCGACGCTGCCGTGGATGGAGCCGCGCCGTGTCGGCTCGGGACCGAGCGCCGGCGGCACTGTGAGATCGAATCAAGAAGAAAATGCGGCGATTAATGTACAACCTCTTTGGTGGCACCGATTAGGCCGCAACTTCATCCGAAGAAACGGTGATGATGATGCTCTTCCGGTGGTGCAGGTGAAGACGACGGTGTGGGAATGGAGGTGGCGCGAAAGACGAGGGGAACGTCGGGGCAGCTCCTTGGAGGTGGAGGACGGGGTGGCTGAACCGGCGGGACGAACATATCGACGACGGATCCTCATCCGGTACAGTGGATGAGGGACATCGAGGTGTTGCTGTGGACGACATCCTCGGGGAAGAGGCTCCGGCTGGGTGGCGGACTGAGGAGGGTATGGGGCTTCGCGGGTTTTGCCGGCCTCGGTGTACGAATGGGTGGGCGGATGGGATGGGAGTGGGGAACCATGGCTTAGTGATACGTCTCCAACGTATCTACTTTTCCAAACACTTTTTCCCTTGTTTTGGACTCTAACTTGCATGATTTGAATGGAACTAACCCGGAGTGACGCTGTTTTCAGCAGAATTGCCATGGTGTTGTTTTTGTGCAGAAATAATAAGTTCTCAGAATGACCTGAAAATACACGGAGAATTATTTTGGAAAATATAAAAAATGCGTGCAAGAAGATCCAGACCAGGGGGCCCACACCCTGTCCACGAGGGTGGGGGGCGCGCCCCCTACCTCGTGGGCCCCCTGGTGCTCCACCGACGTATCACCAGATCCTATATATTCACTTCCGTGGAGAGAAAAATCAGAGAAAAAAGATTTATAGCGTTTTACGATACGGAGCCGCCGCCAAGCCCTAATCTCTCTTGAGAGGGCTGATCTGGAGTCCGTTTTGGGCTCCGGAGAGTGGAGATCATCGCCATCGTCATCATAAACCTTCCTCCATCACCAATTCCATGATGCTCACCGCCGTGCGTGAGTAATTCCATCGTAGGCTTGCTGGACGGTGATGGGTTGGATGGGATCTATCATGTAGTCGAGTTAGTTTTGTTAGGGTTTGATCCCTGGTATCCACTATGTTCTGAGATTGATGTTGCTATGACTTTGCTATGCTTAATGCTTGTCACTAGGGCCCGAGTGCCATGATTTCAGATCTGAACCTATTATGTTGTTATGAATATATGAGTGTTCTTGATCCTATCTTGCAAGTCTATAGTTACCTACTATGTGTTATGATCCGGCAACCCCGAAGTGACAATAATCGGGACCACTCCCGGCGATGACCGTAGTTTGAGGAGTTCATGTATTCACTATGTGTTAATGCTTTGGTCCAGTACTCTATTAAGAGGAGGCCTTAATATCCCTTAGTTTCCAATAGGACCCCGCTGCCATGGGAGGGTAGGACAAAAGATGTCATGCAAGTTCTTTTCCATAGGCACATATGACTATATTCGGAATACATGCCTCCGTTACATTGATGAACTGGAGCTAGTTCTGTGTCACCCTAGGTTATAACTTCTACATGATGAATTGCATCCGACGTAATTTCCCATCACTGATCCAATGCCTACGAGCTTTTCACATATTGCTTGTTGCTTATTTACTTTTTCGTTGCTACTATTACAAAAACTACAAAAACAACACCATTACTTTTATTGTTGTTACCACTATCTCCATATTACTTCGCTACTAAACTACCTTGATGCAGATACTAAGTTTCCAGGTGTGGTTGAATTGACAACTCAGATGCTAATACTTAAGAGTATTCTTTGGCTCCCCTTGTGTCGAATCAATAAATTTGGGTTCAATACTTTACCCTTGAAAACTGTTGCGATCCCCTACACTTGTGGGTTATCAAGACTATTTTCTGGCGCCGTTGCCGGGGAGCATAGCTCTATTCTTTAAGTCACTTGGGATTTATAACTATTGATCACTATGAAGAATCTGAAGGACACAAAAACCAAGATCTTACCCTCAACTACGAGGGGAGGTAAGGAACTGCCATCTAGCTCTGCACTTGATTCACCATCTGTAATGGGTAAATTTACGACACCTACTCATGCTATTGAATCTGATATGTCGTATGTTCTTGATGATGACACTTCTGCTATGTATGATGAAACTACTTCTATGTCTGATAATACTGTGCCACTAGGTGAATTTCTAGATGATCAAATTGCTAAGGTTAGGGAGAATGCAAATATTGAAACTGATAATATTTATGAAAGTGATGATGAAGCTTCTCCCAATAGATATGAATTGCTGGTTGTTCCTGAGGGTTATGTTATGGATGAAGAAACTGCTAGAGACTTTCTTGCTTGCAACGATAGATATGATCTTAAGAAATTATTAGCTAAGCTGAAAGAAAAGTCCTTGAATGCTAGGATGAAACATGACCCTGCTTTCGCTACTTCACCTATCTGTGTTACTGATAAGGGTTATGAATTCTCTGTTGATCCTGAGTTATTTACTTTGGTTGAATTTGATCCTTTCCATGGCTATGAGTCTGAAACTGTTGTGGCACATCTTAGTAAGTTGAATGATATAGCCACCCTATTTACTAACGATGAAAAGATTCGTTACTACTATATCCTTAAGCTATTTCCGTTCTCGTTAAAGGGTGATGCTAAGATTTTGTTTAATTCTCTTGATCCTAGTTGTGTGCGTAGTCCCCAGGATATGATGTATTACTTCTCTGCTAAATATTTTCCCGCTCATAAGAAACAAGCTGCCTTACTAGAAATTTATAACTTTGTGCAAATTGAAAAAGAGAGTCTCCCACAAGCTTGGGGGAGGCTTCTCCAATTACTTAATGCTTTGCCTGATCATCGTCTTGAGAGGAACGATATACTTGATGTCGTAGAATCGTCACGGCAGATGTCCTAGTGTGAGGACTTAGTCGCGAGGCCAACACATCTATGTGGTAGCTTGAGAGGGGTTGAGCGGAATCGAGAGACGCAACGTAAGACAAGGATTTAGACAGCTTCGGGCCCCGGGAAACATCATCCGGTAATAGCCCTACATGTTGTTTGAGGCTAGATCTCATTATGACCCTCATGGAGTCGCCGGTAAACCGGCTCTCCTTTAGTTGTGTCTAGCCCTAAAGAATATGGCGCCTCTAACTTGTGAGAACTTGTCCCTCTTTGGGGAGCCCTGCCCCTCCTTATATATGTTGAAGGGGCGGGTTATATGACTAGTCCTAGTAGGATTAGGATTGCTCTATTACAAGTGGAGTCCTAGTCTTGCTTCCTTTGTAAGAGAATATTCCTTGTGCTTTTCTCATAAACCGGCCCACCATAACATGAACCGGCCTTCTGGGCCTTGGGCCTTGTCATCCGTCCTCCGTCCGACGTGTTACTAGTGAGTCATACTAACCAGGCAGGTTGCATGTAAACCGTTTGGTCAGGGCGGGTCGCTAGTGAATCGCCAAGTGTAAACCGGGTCTCAAGTAAAACGCCAAGTCCGGCCGGGTTACACCGCGGGGTATATCCCCGACATTAGCCCCCAGTTTAGCTTGGATTTATCCATGGTAAACTTATGCTACAAAATAAACACAAGAACAAATTTGACAGGTTGTGCTCCGGGTTAAGAATTCTTGTAAACCAGCATCTGACCATCCTTAAGTCCTTGTCCTTTCCTTCTTCTAGAAAATTCGGGTCAACAGACCAGCTCCATAATCAACTTGCATGCATAAGAAATATTGTAAATCCAGAATCCATTTGAATCGGCCTTCAACGATCTGACTTGAAAAAATATTGGTCTTTGAAATATTCAACTGATATCCAGCCGGCTTGAGGATGCCGGTTTATGATTACCACCATTGCCAGGTTATAAAAACTGATAATTCCGGGTAATGACTGTTTATAGATGCCGGGTTATGATTGTTGCCAACGCCGGGTCACACAATTAATCTTCCTAATTTGCCCAAAACTGAGAATTTGAAGATGTTCCTCCTTTATATGCATATTACCTGTAGCCCCCAAGTCTTAAGAGGAGAACATAGTGATAGCTTAAGACTTGTTTCAGTATAAATGTTGCAACCTTGAAGAAATCCAGATTGTTCATCCCAGTCACTAGTAAAAACTGAATACTCCATATTATGTAGCCCCCAAGTGCCGGGTTGTCATTCTTGCAACAACCTGGGACTTGTAATTGCCTGATGCTCCAAAAACTTCAACCAGTGTAGCCCCCAAGGGTCGGGTCATTATGCAATAATGAGCAGGGACTTTGTATATACTTCATTGATAATAACATTATATAATGTAACTCCCATCATGGGGTTTGAACCCACGTCTACAAGGTTAAGAGCTTTGTGCTTTGCCAACTAAGTAGTGGACCCTTCAATATAATGGATCAAAACTTGTGTACCTTGAATTGTTGATAGGAGCAATTGGTAGCCCCCAAGGGCCGGCTCATTACAATGTGATGAGTCAGGTCTTCAATAAGGTGAGCAAAAAATGACTTTGCATTAGCCCCCAAGTGTCATGGTGCATACTTGCAGCGACATGAGACTTGCATATTTGATGTAATCTCAACTTGAATAATGTAGCCCCCAAGTGCCGGGTCGTAAGCCTGCAGCGACTCGGGACTATTCCTTCAATTGTAGAATAAATCATTTCCATTGATAATATGATAGCCATTGCGCTGAAGCGACTTTGAAAACCCAATCATAATATTGGTTATTGATAACCATAATAAACATCCAGCCATGTTGGCTATTTAAAGATTTGAATTATATAACCCGGTTTGAAGACCGGTTCCAATGATGTTTGATCACACGGTTGGTTTTACCAAGCCAGTGTAGTAAGGATGATAACCCAAAATTTGAACATTGGTGATTATCATTGATTGCCGGTTTATTAACAAAACCAGGCCGGGTTAATAAACACCGGTCATTGTCTTATCTCATACTGGTGACTTATAGTCAAAAGCCAGACCGGGTTAATAAACATCGGTCCTTGTCTTATCTCATACGGGCGACTTATAGTCAAAAGCCAGGCCGGGTTAATAAAGACCGGTCATTATTTCATCTCATACTCGCGAATTATAGTCAAAAGCCAGGCCGGTTTAATGAACACCGATTTAACTATAGATAGTACTCGCGATTTATAATCAAACCAGACCAGGTTCTGTAAACGCTGGTGCATTGTAGTGGCAACTTATAGTCATCCACTCCCTGAATTAATGGACTCGGATAAACACAAGTGACCTTGAAGATAAAAAAATTAAGCAAATATCAAAAAGAGATGTTTGTCAAATAAGACCGTGTAGTCGAGGCTTTTTGCGAACTACCAGGCTCCAAATTCGAGGTTTTTTATTAGCTGCCAGGCTACTGACATTAACCATTTCACAAAGCCTGTTAAGATGGTCCTCAATCCTTAACCAAATCATCAATTTTAACGTTACCAAGTTCAAGGTCTGTAAAGATTGACTTGTGTATACGCTCGATGATTGTCAATTCCAAGTTCAGGGTCTGTAAAGATTGAATTGTGTATACGTTCGACGGGTCGTACCAGGTTTACCTGGGCGGAGTGACTTACTTAATGCAGGCAGGCTAATCGAGGGTTTTAGGTGTATACACCAGGCTTCCAAGGCATGGCTTGATAGCCTACTACAAGGGTTGTCAACTCGTTGATGCTATGCATCAGGAGCCCCCAGGTAGCATTTGAGCTATGCTCGTCAGGGCCTATGTTTGAGTTGTGCTATGCATCAAACTCTCTTTTGCCCCTCATCATCATGTGGGCTTTAATAGCCGGATTACCGAAGCAACCAGAGCTATGCTCTTATGATGGTCTTGGTGTAGCCGCCGGTTTAAGAGGGCCATAGGAACTCCTTTGCACACAGAAGCCCCCATGTGAGATATTTCTGAGCTGTGCTCGCCAGGTGCCTATGTTTGAGTTGTGCTGTGCAACAAACTCTCTTTGGTCCCGTTAATTTTTCCTGAGAACTCGAACTTGCGAGAAATTATTCTTCTTGAACCGGATGTTAAACCGGATATTGAGAGCTTCAAAGCTTTGTGGGAGACATCTTTCCCTTGCATCGGATTTTAAACCGGAATCTTCATTTTCAGCCGGAATGTTTCTGACGGCCGTTAAACTCGAACTTGCGAGACATTAATTCTTTTTGAACCGGAGATTCTTAAACAGATTTGAGAGCTTCAGAGCTTTGTTGGAGACAAAATTCCCTTGAACCGGATTGTAAACCGGATATTTGAGTCAGGTCATCGTAGCCCCCGAGTCTTGAGACTACTTGAGGAGTTGGCTTGAGACTCTCCATATTTGATCATAGCATAAGGTGTCCATCATTGTTGTTGACCGTGCGATATGAATCCATAGAAAATTAAGGTGACTGCGGCGGTTTATCAATGATCCCGTATGAGCCGTGTCAGCAACTCGGCCAATGGTTCCTTCCAACTGGCGACTTGAAGTTTAATAAAATTATAATGGCGGTGATTTGTACGCCTGCCCATTGAGCCACCCAGTGCCGACGACGGTTGATGGTATATGATAATTTGCCTCCATTTTGTTGAAAGAAAACCGGGCTACCCAAGCTGTGACTTTCTCATACTCAATAAACAGCTCATGTAGACAGGTGAAGCCCGGTATGTTGATGTAGACCAGGCCGCAAGAGACCGCAGCATTATAAGCCGGCGCGGACGGGCGAGTCAATCATAGGCGAGGTCCCGACAAGTTGATGTAAACCGGGCCGTAACGGCGGCGTCTTGCACGCGTCCATTCACCGTGTAATGTGGCACAGACGAACGCCGGGCAGGACGTTGTCAGCGCGTGCTTCGTACCCATGATATAAACCATGTTTATAATAAATAATTGTCCTGCATAAAATATACAGATCAAAGTAACTATTTTCTTGATAAAAACAATATATACCAAGAAAATAGATTTAGATGGATATCACCTGATGTATTTGGACCTTAAGATCCTCATTGGTGTCCGTTAGCCAACCCGGCATGTTGAGTAGGCCGGACCGCAGGGCGGACAGTAAAACGATCACATCATTAGAGGCAGCACAGATACATGAATCGGCCGCAGTGTTGTAAACCGGCACAGACGAGCAAGCTGTCCTCCGCTTTATAAACCGGTGCAGATGCGTGAACCGCCAGGAGGGCAGATGAGCGAGTCGTCAGTTGCGTTGTAAGGTAGTATGGACGCGGACGAGTCGCTACCGCTCTTACAGTGATCAAATCTCCTGCATAAATAATATCATAAACCGGAGTAATTATTCTCTAAAGAATAAAAATGTATCAATTAAAATTGATTGGATTGATTTCACCTGACATATTTGGTCAGAAATTATCCTCCACAGAGTTGATGATCACCATGGTGAAGCTGAAATCAACCACGTCCGAGTCGGCCGCGGGAGCAGACAGACCAGTCGACCGTGACGCTGTAAACCGGTGCGGACGAATAAGTTGTCCTCCGCATTGTAATTCGGCGCGGACGCGTGTACTGGCCGTCCGTTCATTAGGTAATGTGACACGGAGGAAAACGCCGTTGTAGAACGTTGCCAGTGCGTGCTTTATAACCGCAGTATAACAATAATTTTACCTGTATATAACAAACACCAATAGGGCAGTGTAATGTTGCTCAGAGGAATTAAAATGTCCTGATAAAATATATAGGAGGGATAACACCTGATTTGCTCGAACAACAGATGGGTCGGCCGGCGCCAACGGGCTAGTTGTCCTCCTCGTTGTAAGCCGCGCGGTCACGAAAGACGGCCACGGTGTTGTAAACTGGCACGGTCGTGAGAGACGGCCACGGCGTTATAAACCGGCGCGGTCGCCAGAGACGGCCAAGGCATTTAAACCGGTGCGGGAGTCCGTTGAGTAACGACAACCACTTGTGTCGAACGATGTTTGGCGTGCCTCCATCTCCGTGGTATAATGCTACTTTGTAATGATTAATTCTCCTGCATATAAAATACAACAGGGCAAAATAGCTTTGCTCGGATGAATAATATGTACTTAGAATAAATAGGGTAAATAGCACCTGATTTTTTTATTTTTAATTTTTCGTCGGATCCAAAATGAGGCGCGGCGACGGCGGCTCAACGGGGTCCATCAGCGGCAAGCACCGTGGCTCAGCAGCGTTGTCTCAAAGCCGGCCACCATGGAGTCCGAGTCCATCCATATCCAGGTCGCTACCCCTCCTTTTTTTAAATTGAAAATGCTTTAGCGCATGCATCCGCAGCCTGCTCATGAGGCATAACGCCCGAGACTGTAGCCTTGAAATTCGTGCCAAGCTAAATAATTCCTTTGTGGTTGGCTGCCATCAATCCCACGGTTCTGCACGATTGACTTTGTTTATTTGCAACGGATCCTAATTTGCTTGGTACTACTTCGGGCTGCAGCTTTTCCTGTGTTCCCCACGCGGTGAGTCTTCGGTGGAGGCGTGGCTGGCGGCTTGCGATTGGGGCAAGAAAAAAGAGAGCCACAGTCGTGGCTTAGGCAGAGCACAACATCGACTGTGGAAACCTCGGTTTTAGTAGACGAGGACATCCCGACAAGGTGAAACTGATTGGTGCGGGGTACCCGGCCGCGATCGGAGGCAGAGCCGGCAAGTGCGGCAGGACGGATTGAGGCCGCTGGCTATTGCCTTGTTTATTCAGTAAATACCCCAACAAAGAATCCGACCAGGACTGGTGACTCACCAGCGTTTGATGTTTTTCTTAGCACGTAATGACGGCCATTGTAGCACATACTGATTTGTCTTCTGACTCGTCGGATCACCACGGTGCTTACGGCGGCCGCGTAAAACACAACCCTAAAATTCTCTTGATCTCAAATCTCACGGATTGTAAAACCTGGACCGATGAAACTTGAGGCCTATGCAAATCCCTCTCCGAGCTGAATCTTTCTTCGTTCGAAAAATTGTGAACTTCTTGATCCCTAGAAAGATCCCTCCAAGAACTCAACACCACCGTGCGCAGGCCCCACGGTGGGCGCCAACTGTCGTAGAATCGTCACGGCAGATGTCCTAGTGTGAGGACTTAGTCGCGAGGCCAACGCATCTATGTGGTAGCTTGAGAGGGGTTGAGCGGAATCGAGAGACGCAACGTAAGACAAGGATTTAGATAGCTTCGGGCCCCGGGAAACATCATCCGGTAATAGCCCTACATGCTGTTTGAGGCTAGATCTCATTATGACCCTCATGGAGTCGCCGGTAAACCGGCTCTCCTTTAGTTGTGTCTAGCCCTAAAGAATATGGCGCCTCTAACTTGTGAGAACTTGTCCCTCTTTGGGGAGCCCTGCCCCTACTTATATATGTTGAAGGGACGGGTTATATGACTAGTCCTAGTAGGATTAGGATTACTCTATTACAAGTGGAGTCCTAGTCTTGCTTCCTTTGTAAGGGAATATTCCTTGTGCTTTTCTCATAAACCGGCCCACCATAACATGAACCGGCCTTCTGGGCCTTGGGCCTTGTCATCCGTCCGCCATCCGTCGTGTTACCAGTGAGTCATACTAACCAGGCAGGTTGCTTGTAAACCGTCTGGTTAGGGCGGGTCGCCAGTGAATCGCCAAGTGTAAACCGGGTCTCAAGTAAAACGCCAAGTCCGGCCGGGTCATATTTCCGGCCAGGTTACACTGCGGGGTATATCCCCGACACTTGATGTTTTTTATAATGGACTAACTGGTGCTTCCAGAGACCACCTGGATAGTTGTGCTAGTTGTGCTTTCAGGGAAAGAATAGTTGATCAAGCTGAATTACTATTGAATAATATGCTGGCCAATGAAAATAAATGGACACTTCCTGAACTAGCCCCTATACCAACTCCGAAGAAAAGAGGTGTTCTATTTCTCAGTCCTGAAGATATGCAAGAGGCAAAGAAATCCATGAAAGAAAAAGGTATTAGAGCTGAAGATGTTAAGAATTTACCACCTATTGAAGAAATACATGGTCTTGATAACCCGACACAGGTAGTAAAGGTAAATTCTCTTTATAGATTTGATGAAGGTGATATACCTCGTTATAAGTCTGCTAGCCAATGCTTAGATGAGTTTGACAATTTTATTGTGAAACAAGAAAACTTCAATGCATATGTTGGCACACAATTGCAACACAATGCTTATATGATTGAACGCTTGAGTGATTATCTTTCTAGAGTTAAAGGTGAACTGAAACTCATTAGTATACATGCTTCTATGGTTACCACTCAAGTAGAACAAGTACTTAAAGCTCAAAATGATTTGCTCCATGAATTAAATAGTAAGAATAATGACTATGATGTTAGAGTTGCAACTAGAGGTGGCAAATGACTCAGGAACCTCTGTATCCTGAAGGCCACCCTAAGAGAATTGAGCAAGATTCTCAGAGAGCTAATTTAGATGCACCTAGTTCTTCTAAGTAGAAGAAAAAGAAAAATGATAGAATGTTGCATGCTTCTAGTGAACCTGTAGCTGACACACCCGAGAATCCCAATGATATATCTGTTTCTGATGCTGAGACACAATCTGGTAATGAACATGAACCTTGTAATAATATAAATGATGATGTTCATAATGATGCTCAACCTAGCAATGATAATGATGTAGAGATTGAACCTGCTGTTGATCTTGATAACCCACAATCAAAGAATCAACGTTATGATAAGAGAGACTTTGTTGCTAGGAAGCACGGTAAGGAAAGAGAACCATGGGTTCAGAAACCCATGCCTTTTCCTCCGAAACCATCCAAGAAAAAGGATGATGAGGATTTTGAGCGCTTTGCTGAAATGATTAGACCTATCTTTTTGCGTATGCGTTTGACTGATGTGCTTAAAACAAATCCTTATGCTAAGTATATGAAAGATATTATTACCAATAAAAGAAAGATACCTGAAGTAGAAATTTCCACCATGCTTGCCAATTACACTTTTAAAGGTGGAATACCTAAGAAACTAGGAGATCCAGGAGTACCTACTATACCTTGCTCCAGTAAACGAAACTATGTTAAAACTGTTTTATGTGATCTTGGAGCCGGTGTTAGTGTTATGCCTCTCTCCTTATATCGTAGACTTGACTTGAGTAAGTTGACACCTACTGAAATATCTTTGCAAATGGCTGATAAATCAACTGCTATACCTGTCGGTATTTGTGAGGATGTGCCTGTCGTAATTGCAAATGTTACTATTCTAACGGACTTTGTTATACTTGGTATTCCCGAGGACGATAGTATGTCTATTATCCTTGGGAGACCCTTTTTTAATACTGCAGGGGCTGTTATTGATTGCAACAAATGCAATGTCACTTTTCATGTCAATGGTAATGAGCATACAGTACACTTTCTAAGGAAACAAGCTCAAGTCCAGAGTATCAATTATATTGGAAAATTTTCAACTATTACTATTGAAGGTTTTGAATTTCATCTTCCTACTGTCAAGAAGACATATGACATCCTTATTGTTGGGGACATACATATCCCTATTGAGGTAACCTACTGTTATTCGAAAATTCTCCGGTTTCATGTTATTCGGAAAGAGTTTTTTAACAAGACCTGATCAACCTTGTTAATGGATTCCTTTTGATGATCATGAGATAGGTGAATCTAGATAACACAACCTTTTGTATCCTCCTTTTACTTTCTGTTAAAATAGAATAAATATAGCAAAAATAATATTTTCTGTCTGTTTCCAGACTTATCCGTGCAATAAAAAATACCCCAAAAATAAAAGTTCTCCAAATGCCCTGAAAATTAAATATGATTTTTTCTGGAATATTTGAGAAAATACGGCACATAACACACATCGAGGGGAGCCAGCACCTGGCCACGAGGGTCCAGGGCACGCCCCCCCCCCTCACAGGGTGCGCCCCCTGCCTCATGGGCCCCACGTGGCCCCCCTCCACTTATTCATGCACCCACACTCTTCTTCTTCCTCCCAAAAAAATCACCAACCAGCTCAAACCCAAGTTCTAGCTCATCTTGCTGCCATTTTTGATCTTCTTGCTCAAAGCACCATTCACCAAACTGTTTGGGGAGATTGTTCCTTGGTATGTGACTCCTCCATTGGTCCAATTAGTTTTTGTTCTAGTGCTTTATTTATTGCAAATTTTTGCTGTTGTGGTGACCTTGTTCTTGAGCTTGCATGTCAAATTTTATTGGTCCCAAGTAGTTCTAATGCATGATATAGTCCCTAGGCACTAGTAGGAGTTGTTGCTATCAATCTTGTTGAGTTTGGTTAAGTTTTATTTTGAGTTACAAAAAATTTCAGATAAATGCATAGGAAAAACTTCCAAGGTGCTTCTTCAAGGAAGCAAGAACCGAGGCTCGCGTTTCGAGAGCCGGACGATGAACTACCGAGGGATGCTGACGTGCGGCCTTGTGAATGGCCGTCAGATAACTTTATGGATCAGGTTGGCATCAAGGATGAATTTTACGCATATGTGCGCAACCTTGACCTCGAGGGCTTCATACAAGATAAGTGCCCTCAATACCGTGGCTTAACTGACACCTTTATGAGAAGGTTTAAATTTTTGTCTTCACGCAATTCTCACACTGTCCTGTTTGACCTGTATGATAAATCTTACACCATGGACTTAGAGGATTTTAATGATGTCTGTAAGCTCCCACAATGGGGCAGTATGGGTGATCCTCGCAAATCTGAATATAGAGAGTTTCTTGCTAGTATCAGAGTGGGGGAATCTAGAGAAATCACACACGCTACCATAGGGAGCATTCATTTTCCTGCTATTCATTACTTTGCTCTCTTTATTGGTAGATGCATAAATGGTAAAGATGAGGCTTGTCACATGTGTGTTCCAGATCTCAGTGTTCTCAAGAGTGTTGTACTAGGTGATACGTCCAAAACGTATCTATAATTTCTGCTTGCTCCATGCCACTTTTGGGTGATATTGCTATGATATTCATACACTTCCATACACTTTTGATCATATTTGGACTAACTTACTAATCCAGTGCACCCCAGTGCCAGTTTCTGTTTTCGGCTGTTTTTGTATTTCAGGTTTTCACGTTTCGAGAACTGCCCAGAAAAATCCAGAAAAATATATAAAAAATCAGCGTTCCAGGAGCTACCGTGCGGCCAAAGTACAGCCGGGGGGACCCACAGGGGCTCCAGGCGGCCTGTGCCCCCCCTGGGCCGCGCCGGGGGAGCGCCTGGGCACCCCTGACCCCCTCTGGTGGCCCCCTTTGGCATATATTTAAAGCGTGTCGAGGAAACCCTGATTCCGGACCCCTTTACTCAAGACGTGTTTCCGATCTCCACCGCCATCGCCATCAAGCTTCGGGGGACCAGAATTCCTGCGCCGGCACCCTGCCGGGACGGGGAAGTGCCCCCGGATTCATCTCCATCGATGTTGCTTCCTCCCTCCATGATGCGGGAGTAGTTCCTCCTCGGGGCTGAGGTTCTTACCAGTAGCTATGTGGTCAACTCTCTCTCCCATGATGTGATCTTCGTTGTGATCATAGGCTATGTTAATCTAGGGTGTTTCCCCTTCCTCTATGTATTGGATTGATGTACTCACTTGTCTTTATCTAGTATAATCCCCGAGACCAAGGTGACAGCGGTCTATTGGACATGGATTAGAACAATATTTTCATGAGTGATTTCCTTTCTCGTGTGTTGATTGAAGATTGAGAGTCTCTTGGTGCTTGTCTTTGACTATCCTTTAGATATGTTATGGTGATTGTGGGACTCTCTTTGGATGGCCGCGGTGACATTGGGAAATCCTTAGATCGAGAACTACGAACTTTGAGGTGTGCTTTTGTAGCCCTACATAATTCTCATCCTCTCTTGACCACGAAGGAATGATCTCCGAGTGTGTCCCCTTTGCATGTTTTATGGGAAATATCATGTGATTCGATTATGTTAATGTTGTTGGGAGTTGCCGCTAGTGAAAGTATGAACCTTAGGCCTTGTTTCTACCATTGCAATACCGTTTGTGCTCACATTTACTACTTGTTTGCTTGCTGCACTTTTTATTACATATTTGTATTACCTTGTTTTGCCATCCATATCACTTGCCATTTAACATCTCTTCGCCGAACTAGTGCACCTATACATCTGACAAGTGTATTAGGTGTGTTGGGGACACAAGAGACTTCTTGTATCTTAGTTGCAGGGTTGCTTGAGAGAGACCATCTTCAACCTCTACTTCCCCGAGTTCGATAAACCTTAGGTCATCCACTTGAGGGAAATTGCTACTGTCCTACAAACCTCTGCGCTTGGAGGCCCAACATAGTCTACAAGAGTAGAAGCGTGCGTAGACATCAAGCTATTTCTGGCGCCGTTGCCGGGGAGGTGAGCGCTTGAAGGTATATCTTTAGATCTTGCAATTAAATCTTTTTGTTTCTTGTTTTTTATTATTTCACTAGTTATGCTTATGGAAAACCTTGTTATTGGATCGTTGCTTGCAGGAGGACACCCCACACCTGTGGTGGTTGCTCCTCCTCCTACTGAAATTGTGCCCTATAAAATACCGGTTGGTATTATCAATTATGTTTTGGCTAATCGTTATGCAGGAGACAGACGTCCCGGTGAACACTTGCTATATCTGTCACAACTATGTTCATTATTTAAGCTTGCAGGTGTATCGAGGGAGTTTGTCATGAGGAAATTATTTGCCTTGTCACTGAATGGAAAAGCATTGGAATGGTATAGGCTACTAAATGACTCTCACCTGCTGGAATGGGAAGAGATCCAGTCTCTCTTTCACTCCAAGTTTTATCCTCTTCATGAAGTCCATGAGAATAGGAATTATGTTTATAATTTTTATCCTCATGACGGAGAGAGCATAGCTCAAGCTTGGGGGAGACTGAAAACGTTAACGCTAAAATGTCCTAACCATGGGCTCCCCAAAGATATTATTATTACTAACTTCTATGCGAGGCTCTCTCGACATGATAAAGATTTGCTCGATGCTTCCTCTATGGGTTCTTTCACAAACAAAAATATTGATGCTAAATGGGAACTCCTTGAAAGAATTTAATGCAACACTGAAGATTGGGAGATCGACAAAGGTAAAGAGTCAGGTATAATTTATGAGTATGATTGCATTAAGTCCTTTGTTGAAACTACAAGTTTTAATAAGTTTAGTGCTAAGTTTGGGCTTGATTCTTAACTCCTTGTTGATTTCCTCAAATCTTTTGCTTCACATCTTAATATGCCTAAGGAGGATTGGATCAAGTATCATAAACCTTATAAAGAGATTTGCAAAGAAAATGAAATTGTTCATGATGATTGCAACATGCATGATCCAATTCCTAAAAATGAAGTTTTATATAAGCCTGTTAATTTTTGTGGAGTGGATAGACCTTGTGAAAGGCCTATGATTGAAGAAGAGAAGTATTGTAAGCAACATAAGCATGAAAGAACAATCACTTGGGTCAGAGATTTAAATGAAATTGCTAGAGAATTGTGTGACCTTTATCCTTTTACTTGTGAACTTTGCCGTACAGAGGGTCACTTTAATTTTCAATGCATGAACTTTCAAAACATAACTGTTAACCGGTTGTGTGATGACATGATCACCTCTGATCTTTATGATGAGCTTATGTTATTTTTGATGCGTGAAGAGTTATCAAAAAAGACTTCTTGGCTGGATGATAATGCCATAGGAATAAAAAACACTTTGCAAAATTGCCATCTCTATTGGGTTGTTAATTGCCATGAAAATGATTACATAAGTAAGATTAGAAAGGAGGGAACTTTACCAAAGTATAAAAATGTCTCTTATATTTCTGCTAATAAAAAGGAGAGTTTCTCCCAAGTTTCCCCTATTGTTTCTAATGATAAACCAGGATATGTGGAGAAGCTTCATCTCCAACCACCCCCTCCTAAGGTGAAGAAGAAGAAAAAGAAGAGGAGGAGGAGGAGGAGGAGCAAGAAGGAAGAAGAATGGGCATCAACCTGGCCTGGGCATATTCCTCCTATCAACTTTTATCCTAACGGTTGTAAGTTTAAAGAAGAAGGTGAAGTTTATTGCCTTAATTATCATCTTGATGATACGTCCGTAGGTACTATTGAAGATGATTTTGATTATGATATGCATGTTACTTATTGTGATGGGGAAAATGATGATAATACTGCTTATGATCTTGAAAATCTTTTTGGTACCAACTCTGAAAGTGAAGATATGGGAAGCTCTAAGCTTGGGGATGATAGGATTGCAAATCCTATTCCCACTAGTGATGTGATAATTGATAATTCTCTTGCTAGTAAGAATAAAGACAACATGTTTACAAATATAGTTGCTAGCAATGATGACGCTCTTCTCTACCATGATGATGTGATAACTCCAATCTATAGTGATTATAAAGGTACCTATGACATAAGGAGAAATTATCCTTATGAAACTTGTCATAATCATGAAGGGAATTACTCCCTTGTTGAACACCACCCTCCTAATATACAACTAATCTATAGTGTTCAAGTTGTTTATGAAAGTCCTACTCCCACTATTACCAATGAGAAAAATTATGCTTATGTGGGGAGTGAGAGTACCTTTTTGCATGTGGATCATGATAACAATGCTTTATGTGATGCTTATATTGTTGAGTTCATCCATGATGCCACTGGAATTTATAATGATAGAGGGAGGCTTGGTTCTAAATATCTTAATAATAAGAAGTTTCCTCTCTTTATGGTGAGTATTTTGAAGTTATGCTTGTTTTGCCTTCCTATGCTAGTTGCTTCGTGCTTCAATGAATTATTCTATTGCAATATTCCTATGCATAGGAAGCATGTTAGGCTTAAATGTATTTGGCATTTGCTTCTTGATGCCCTTTTTGTTCTTCAGCTCTTATTCTTGCGAGAGCATCATTAAAGTCCTATGCCTAGCTTAAAGGCATAAAAGAAAGCGCTTTTGGGAGGCATCCCACATGAATAATTTTTTTGCTTTTGTTGTGTCCTGATGTTGTTTACTGCTGTAGCATCATCATTGTATCTTTGCTTTTCATATTTGTGCCAAGTATAGCCTCTGATTGCTAGAAAGTTCAAAAGTTGTGAGGTGCTGTCCAGGAAACAGATTCTGTCCTTGGATAGAAAAATTCGTATAAAATCATCAGTTCATCTTTTTGGTCTAAATTTTTTCGACAGCGTTCTCTATATAATTGTCTTTCGTGCGTCAGTTCTGAGTTTTTTGATATGAGTTGCATAAGTATCCCGAAAAGGTCAATTACTGCCTGCTGTTCTGTTTTTCACAGATTCTGTCCCGTTTTGCCTTACCTTCACTTTGCAAATTGAGAACTTGCTTTTTCTTTGCAAAAACCTTTTGGCAATCTTGAGAAACAGTAGAACTTCAAGAATATCCTTATTTCCAGCAAGGTATAATTATTTTATTAAGGGTACTAACCTCGCTAATCAGATTATGATGAGTTATGTATGAAGGGAGTTTTCAAGTGTGCGAGGGAAGATGATAAAAAGATTCAAGAGTGTCAAGCGCTCAAGCTTGGGGATGCCCCCGTGCACCCCCAAGAAATATTCAAGGAGACTCAAGCGTCTAAGCTTGGGGATGCCCCCGTGCATCCCCTTCTCCATCAACACTATCAGTTCGTCTTTCGTTTCGCTATATTTTTATCACTTCATGTGTTATGTGCTATGCTTGGAGCGTCTTGCTTTTAGTTTTCTTTTAGTTTTTCATAACGAGTCGGAACCCAGCATTCCTTTATGTGGGAGAGAAACACGCTCCACCTCTACCTAGAACATAACATAGAATTTTCATGTTTATCTATGCTGTGTGTGTTCTTTATCTTTTAATAGCTACTATCGTGCTCTGCTCTTAGTATTCATGCTTATCTTTTCAAAGAGCTTTTGTTTAGTTGGTTGCTGGAACTCTCTTTAATTATCATGCTCACCACATTAAGAGAGTTTGCTTCCGTTGCATTGGTTAATGTGTCTATGATAAAGATGCTACTTGCATGATGGTGCTTAGTAGTTCAGGTTTTCTTATGGATAATCTTAAATAGCTGGGGCGTTCCCAATGTGTTATTGGAGTACCAACTTGATTTGTTTGCCTATGATGTTGTATGGTTTAGTAATATCTTCCTTCGAGAATTTATTTTGATTGACTTGGCGTATGCTCACGCATATTTAAGACTGTAAAGAAAGTCTGTCAAGCCTTGATGATCTTTTGTTTCTGAGTAGCAATATAACTACCATGCCTGATTCAATATTGGTTTGTCGCTCTACATGATTATGACCGTCATTGCTCTCTTAGTTGGTCGCTCCCAGTCTTTTGCTAACCTCCACCTGTACTAAGCAAACTAATCATGCAATACATAGCTCATGGGAAAGTAGCCTAAAAACTATTGTGGTAAAGAATATGTTGCCTATGTATCTTATTTCTTATAAGTTGCTTGCTGAGCGGTAACCATGTTTCTGGGGACGCCATCAACTGTCACACTTTTGTTGAATATCATGTGAGTTTCTATGCATGTTCGTCTTGTCTGAAGTAAGGGTGATTTACCGTGGGTTGAATAACTATGCATATTGTTAGAGAAGAACATTGGGCCGCCAACCAAAGCCATGCATCATGGTGGAAGTTTTAGCTTGGACCTTAATCCTCAATATCTTATGAGAATATGCTTATGCATTAAAGAGGAGTCCATCATCTATTTTCTATGTTGTCCCGGTATGGATGTCCTCAAGTTGAGATCTATCAAAAACGAGAAATCAAATGCGATCTATCTCCTTGGACCTTTGTACAGGTGGCATAGAGGTACCCCTTTGTGACACTTGGTTAAAACATATGCAATGCAATGATAACCCATGGGGATCCGAGCTAATTAGGACAAGGAGCGAGCACTATTGGTATTCAATGCATTAGGCTTGCAACTTATAGGATGTCTTATGCATGACACATATGAAGTACTACTACCGTTGACAAAATTGCTTCCATGTTTTCAAAATAAAAAGCTCTAGCACATAACCATTATTTTACTTTTATGTTGAAGCACCAACTACTAAGAGCATGATTGTCATTCTGAGTGTAATGTGCATTGTCCCAAAGTAGCATTGTCTTTTGCATGATTGTGATATCGTTTATTTTGAAATCATTGTATCTAGTCATCACTTAAACCTTGAAGGTGCCCCTGCATTTATGTTTTGCTTCACTAAAGGGGGCAAGCTAGATATCACTTTATCATATTTGCACATCATGTTCATTGCAAATCATTTTGATGTTTCAGTTTCATATTGTAAAACTTTCAGTCATTTGTGATTTTCTCATGAGGCAACTTAATTACTATAGAATCATTGTCTCAGTAAGCTTTTGTCATATGACTATGAGAAGTCCTATATGGTTAATAGCATGTCACCACAGAAATTATTCTTGTTATCATTTACCTACTCGAGGACGAGCAGGAATTAAGCTTGGGGATGTTGATACGTCCAAAACGTATCTATAATTACTGCTTGCTCCATGCCACTTTTGGGTGATATTGCTATGATATTCATACACTTCCATACACTTTTGATCATATTTGTACTAACTTACTAATCCAGTGCACCCCAGTGCCAGTTTCTGTTTTCGGCTGTTTTTGTATTTCAGGTTTTCACGTTTCGAGAACTGCCCAGAAAAATCCAGAAAAAATATATAAAAAATCAGCGTTCCAGGAGCTACCGTGCGGCCAAAGTACAACCGGGGGGGGGGGGGGCACGGG
>LR738711.1:735330525-735414756 GCA_902687465.1 Secale cereale
GGGCACAGGGGCTCTAGGCGGCCTGTGGGCGCGGCCCCCCCTGGGCCGCGCCGGGGGGGCGCCTGGGCACCCCTGACCCCCTCTGGTGGCCCCCTTTGGTATATATTTAAAGCGTGTCGAGGAAACCCTGATTCCGGACCCCTTTTCTCGAGACGCGTTTCCGATCTCCGCCGCCATCGCCATCAAGCTTCGGGGGACCAGAATTCCTGCGCCGGCACCCTGCCGGGACGGGGAAGTGCCCCCGGATTCATCTCCATCGACGTTGCTTCCTCCCTCCATGATGCGGGAGTAGTTCCTCCTCGGGGCTGAGGTTCTTACCAGTAGCTATGTGGTCAACTCTCTCTCCCATGATGTGATCATAGGCTATGTTAATCTATGGTGTTTCCCCTTCCTCTATGTATTGGATTGATGTACTCACTTGTCTTTATCTAGTATAATCCCCGAGACCAAGGTGACAGCGGTCTATTGGACATGGATTAGAACAATATTTTCATTAGTGATTTCCTTTCTTGTGTGTTGATTGAAGATTGAGAGTCTCTTGGTGCTTGTCTTTGACTATCCTTTAGATATGTTATGGTGATTGTGGGACTCTCTTTGGATGGCCGCGGTGACATTGGGAAATCCTTAGATCGAGAACTACGAACTTTGAGGTGTGCTTTTGTAGCCCTACATAATTCTCGTCCTCTCTTGACCACGAAGGAATGATCTCCGAGTGTGTCCCCTTTGCATGTTTTATGGGAAATATCATGTGATTCGATTATGTTAATGTTGTTGGGAGTTGCCGCTAGTGAAAGTATGAACCTTAGGCCTTGTTTCCACCATTGCAATACCGTTTGTGCTCACATTTACTACTTGTTTGCTTGCTGCACTTTTTATTACATATTGTATTACCTTGTTTTGCCATCCATATCACTTGCCATTTAACATCTCTTCGCCGAACTAGTGCACCCATACATCTGACAAGTGTATTAGGTGTGTTGGGGACACAAGAGACTTCTTGTATCTTAGTTGCATGGTTTCTTGAGAGAGACCATCTTCAACCTCTACTTCCCTGAGTTCGATAAACCTTAGGTCATCCACTTGAGGGAAATTGCTACTGTCCTACAAACCTCTGCGCTTGGAGGCCCAACATAGTCTACAAGAGTAGAAGCGTGCGTAGACATCACTAGGTGATAGACAATATAACTTGGGAGCCATTGTTGCATGTAGGCTACACCATAATGGTTTGCATGGAGATTTATTTGGTGGGATCTACGCCACTCGCATAGCTCGCCGTCTTGGTGTGCCTGTGCACGAGAATGATGAACCTTTACCTCCTACTCATTTGGATTGCCATGCTATGACTAGTCACCAGTCTATAGAGAGGGATGATCAATCCCTCAAATATCGACTAATCTTGAACAGGCGTCATGCCATCCCTATTGTTCTTGTTGCCCCTACTTTGTTTGACTTTCAGGCAAAAGGGAGATACACTATAACCATGGAGGAGGCAAATGCGTATCATAATTTGGCGGAAGCAGCCCGCCTTCGAGATGTAGCTCAGCAGGCAGTAGCTGCCGCAACCCAGTACAACCTCAACTACGAATTTGGATATTCGTCAGGCCAATACTAGCCATAGACCAACTTAGGCCAAAAGCCTAGGCTTGGGGGAGTACATGTTTCTCGCCGACTTTACATTCATGTACACACACTTATTCTAGTTGTCGGTGCTCACACTCTTTCATTGTACCATCCATGCTTAGTTTCAATTCTTTTTAGTCTTTTTCTCGTGTGTTAGAAAAACCTGAAGAAAAACAAAAAATATTAGTTGTAGCTTCTAGCTAGTTTACTTTCCTTATAGTAGTAATTAAAAGAAAAACCCAAAAAGATTTCCCGTTCTTCTTTTGTTTGTTGGGAGCTCTCCCGTGTAAATAGTTTCTTTTCTTTTCTTTGGGGGTCAAGAGTAGAAGACCATGATTAAAATGCTTAGTGGCTCTCATATGCTTTACTGTTGATTTAACCATGAGCCATATTACCTTGCCTTCTCTCTTGTATTTAAATGCTCGCAGATTCTAGCTTAGTCCAATGCATGTGTACTATTATTATTATCCACACCGTTCGGTCGTGCGAGTGAAAGGCAATAAGGATGATATATGATGAACTAATTGAGATGAGAAAAGCTGGTATGAACTCGACCTCTCTCTTTTTTATAAATATGATAGTTCATCGTTCCTGATTCAGCTTGTTATGAATGAAATATGCTTGCAATGACAATTAGAGATCATAGTTGCTTATGCCATGCTTAATTAGCTAAGAGTTTATAATGGTCTATCTTGCGTGCCCACATGATATTAAAATGGTTGTGATGTAGTATGATGGGGTGGTATCCTCCTTTTGCATGATTCAAGTGGTCTGACTTGGCACATGTTCATGCATGTAGTTGAAACAAATCAACATATCCTCCATGATATTTATATTCATGGTGATTTATATCCTACACATGCTTGCATTCATTGTTGATTAATTTTAATGCATGTTCATGATCGTTGTTGCTCTCTAGCTGGTCGCTTCCCAGTCTCTTTCTAGCCTTCACATGTACTAAGCGGGAATACTGCTTGTGCATCCACTTCCATAAACCCCAAAGTTATTCCACATGAGTCCACCATACCTTCCTATATGCAGTATTTACCTGCCGTTCCAAGTAAATTTGCATGTGCCAAACTCTAAACCTTCAAATGAAATTTTTTTTGTATGCTCGAACAGCTCATGTATCAACTAGGGTTGTCTATATCTTCCATGCTAGGTGGGTTATTCTCACGATGAGTGGACTCCGCTCATCATTCATGAGAAAATGGCTGGTAAGCGGGATGCCCAGTCCCATGCTCAAATCATAATAATTAAACAAAACTCCTCCAGGGCTGTTGCTTGTTAGGGCGGTACCCCGTGGATTCGGATGGTCGTGGAGTGTGCTTGTTGGTGGTTGGGGGAGTATAAACTTTACCATTCTGTTTGGGAACCACCTATAATGTGCGTAGCATGGGAGATATCGAGATTCTTGGTTGTTATGTTGACAATGAAAGTATACCGCTCAAAATGTTATTCATCTTTATTTAAAAATCGAGCTCTGGCACCTCTACAAATGCCTGCTTACCTCAGCGAAGGGCCTATCTATTTACTTTTATGTAGAGTCATCATCCTCTTATAAAAAGAGCACCAGTAGGAGAGCACCTCTGTCATTTGCATGCATTACTATTAATTTGCAATGAATATGATCATGACTAGATCTCTTTTACCATGAATTGCAATTTCTAGTCAGTCCTTGATCTTTAAAGGTGCTCTGCATTTATGTTTTGCGGTCTCAGAAAGGGCTAGCGAGATACCATCTTGTTATATCATATCATGATTGTTTTGAGAAAGTGTTGTCATCCGAGGTTTATTATTATTGCTCGCTAGTTGATTATGCCATTGATGTGAGTAGACTTGAGACCTGAAAGTTATTGTGAATGTGGTTAGTTTATGATCATTGCGGAAAACCTGAATGCTGGCTTACATATTTAGAACAACAAGAGAAAACAGAGTTTGTCAAAGTTTTTCTTTATCACTTTCAGTTTATCAACTGAATTGCTTGAGGACAGGCAAAGGTTTAAGCTTGGGGGAGTTGATACGTCTCCAACGTATCTACTTTTCCAAACACTTTTGCCCTTGTTTTGGACTCTAACTTGCATGATTTGAATCGAACTAACCCAGACTGACGCTGTTTTCAGCAGAATTGCCATGGTGTTGTTTTTGTGCAGAAATAAAAAGTTCTCGGAATGAGCTGAAAATCCACGGAGAATTATTTTGGAAAATATAAAAAATGCCTGCAAGAAGATCCAGACCAGGGGCCCACACCCTGTCCACGAGGGTGGGGGGCGCCCCTCCCCTAGGGCGTGCCCCCTGCCTCGTGGGCCCCCTGGTGCTCCGCCGACGTATCCCCAAATACTATATATTCACTTTCGGGGAGAAAAAAATCAGAGAAAAAAGAATTATCGAGTTTTACGATATGGATCTGCCGCCAAGCCCTAATCTCTCTTAGGAGGGCTGATTTGGTGTCCGTTCGGGGCTCCGGAGAGTGGAGATCGTCGCCATCGTCATGATCAACCTTCCTCCATCACCAATTCCATGATGCTCACCGCCGTGCAAGAGTAATTCCATCGTAGGCTTGCTGGACGGTGATGGGTTGGATGGGATCTATCATGTAATCGAGTTAGTTTTGTTAGGGTTTGATCCCTAGTATCCACTATGTTTTGAGATTGATGTTGCTATGACTTTGCTATGCTTAATTCTTGTCACTAGGGCCCGAGTGCCATGATTTCAGATCTGAACCTCTTATGTTTTCATGAATATATGAGTGTTCTTGATCCTATCTTGCAAGTCTATAGTCACCTACTATGTGTTATGATCCGGCAACCCCGAAGTGATAATAATCGGGACCACTCCCGATGACGACCGTAGTTTGAGGAGTTCATGTATTCACTATGTGTTAATGCTTTGGTCCGGTACTCTATTAAAAGGAGGCCTTAATATCCCTTAGTTTCCAATAGGATCCCGCTGCCACGGGAGGGTAGGACAAAAGATGTCATGCAAGTTCTTTTCCATAAGCACGTATGACTATATTCGGAATACATGCCTACATTACATTGACGAACTGGAGCTAGTTCTGTGTCACCCTAGGTTATAACTTCTACATGATGAATTGCATCTGACATAATTTCCCATCACCGATCCAATGCCTACGAGCTTTTCACATATTGCTTGTTGCTTATTTACTTTTTCGTTGCTACTATTACAAAAACTACACAAACACTACCGTTATTTTTATTGCTGTTACCACTATCTCCATATTACTTTGCTACTAAACTACCTTGTTGCAGATACTAAGTTTCCAGGTGTGGTTGAATTGACAACTCAGCTGCTAATACTTAAGAGTATTATTTGGCTCCCCTTGTGTCGAATCAACAAATTCGGGTTGAATACTTGTCGGTGTACTAAAGTAGGGGTACCTTAGTATCCCGAACTTGTGCACGGGCAGTTGCAGCGTCCCGCGGCAAGGCCTGCCGGGCGACCACCGAAGTCCTTTATGGTTCCTTTGGAGCCATTCAAGAACAAAGTATCCAAGGCAAGGAGACAAGGCCCCGGCAAGAGGAGCTTGCCGGGAAGGCCACTCAAGGCACAAAACCACTCAAGGGCCGAGACCCTGGCAAGAGGAGCTTGCCGGGAAGGCCCTCCGAGGCGTCTCAAGAAACTTGCCGCAACGCGCCACGCGTCCCGGCAAGGCCCTGTGATCGACAATTTCCCGGAAGCGACAAGATAGCGACCGCGGTAAGGTGCTTGCCGCGGCAAGCTTCCACTCAGTACCCGCACTCCAGCACATCCACCCACGTGTCGCTCTGGGACCTTTCCAGGCGCACATGGCGGAAGGCTGTGCAGCCAGGGGTACACGATGGCAAGCAGCGATGACAAGACTACCGTCGTGGCGGACGGTGGCGCCCCTGACGGTCACTTTTTGCACTGTTTGGGCGACGGTGATGGGCATTTAATGCTCTTGTCCCCTGCCGTCGGGATTAGGTATGGAACACTGTTCCAACTACCAAGCTTTTTACATTTTTACCCCCAACTGCGCTGCCACCTGTCGGTGACCCCTTGAGCATATAAAAGGAGGCCCATGCGCACGTAGAAAGGGGATCGATCATTCTCACGATCGGTCTTGCTAGCGGTTAGAGTGTACTGTAGCTCTCTTCGCTCTCGAGCAAGAACTCAATACAAACCAAAGCAGGAGTAGGGTTTTATGCATCCGTGCGGCCCGAACCTGGGTAAACTGCTCGTGTGCATGCCTCGATCTGCTCTTCATGCATCCTCCGCCCCCTGCCGTACCGAAAAGGGGCTCCGGTCCCATAGGTGTTCGTGGGCGATCAGTTTCCCCGACATCTTTGGCGCGCCAGGTAGGGGGTGCGTCGAGGTTGTGTGAACCTGATCCAGCCTGCACATGGGCTAGACCTTCAACTTTTTCATCAACATGCCGCCGAAGAAGAAAGCTTCGGAGGCAGCGGGTCCGTCCGCGTCGATCCCACCACCGCCGGAGCCAACGGTTGGTGGGGTAGACGCCGGCGGAAGAACGGACGTCGACGAGGGAACTTACGGCGCCGCCAAGTCCAAGGACAAGGCAGACGACCGGGTGCACTCCAAGACCTCGGCGTCCGTACATGCACCACACCCGTCTCAGGAGGTGCGGGACCGGCAGCGTCATGGTACCCACGGTACCATACATTTGCTGGGCCAAGGCCAAGCCGGCGGATCTCGGGACGCTCAAGGCCAGCATGCACACCAACGTGCCAGCACGAGCAAGGCACGGTCGCCTGGACGGGATGCTGCTCCTTCTAACACGGTTAGAAGTCCGAGCATGTCCCGCTCCTCGCACCGTTCCCACCGCTACCCGCCACTCCAGCAGAAGCCCTAGCACGAGCTCAACTGCTCCTAGACTTCCCTCCAGCGGCAGACAAGGCCGACGACTGGAGGGCCACCATTCAGAGTCTCATCGCATTCGCCAACGGCGACACTCCGCAGCAGCCGAGCACGTCGCGGCCGCGACAAGTGAGCCAGGCGCGGGCTGATGGCGACAAGGCCGGTGGGGGTGCAACCACCGTGCACTCTCCGCCCCGAAGGCCAAGATCGCCGACTCGCCAGGTCAACCTCGATAGCGACTCCACCGCGTCGTCGGATCCGCGAGCTCGTCGCGATCAGCGCCAAGTTCTTCAAGATCGCCGACATGAAGATGCTCGTACTCGCATCGAGCGCCGAAGAGAAGCGCGGCGTTAGTCAGACCAGCGCGCTGGGCCCACTGTTGACATGCAATCGCCAGGGGGACCAGGCGACTTGCCTTATGCGGTAGATTGTCCTGCGTTCACTCGTGAGCTGCGGCAAGTCCAGTGGCCCAGCATGAAGAATTTCAAACCAGATGTTCCAGAGAAGTACGATGGCAAGACGCTGATACGTCCAAAACGTATCTATAATTTCTGCTTGCTCCATGCCACTTTTGGGTGATATTGGTATGATATTCATACACTTCCATACACTTTTGATCATATTTGGACTAACTTACTAATCCAGTGCACCCCAGTGCCAGTTTCTGTTTTCGGCTGTTTTTGTATTTCAGGTTTTCATGTTTCGAGAACTGCCCAGAAAAATCCAGAAAAATTATATAAAAAATCAGCGATCCGGAAACAACACTGCGTCCGAAGGGCAGCCTGGGGGGGGGGCCACCAGGGCTCCAGGCGCCCTGGCGGCGCGTCCCCCTGGGCCGCGCCGGGGGGGGCTCCTGGGCCCCCCGAAGCCCGTCTGGTGCCCCCCTTTGGCATATATTTAGAGGGACCTCCGAAACCCTCAGAACAGGAACTCTTTTCGCGATCCCATCTCTGTTCCGCCGCCGCCGCCGCTTCCAAGATCGGGAGCACTAGGAGAACTCTTCCCGGCACCCTGCCGGAGGGGAGGATCACCACCGGGAGCTTCTCCACCACCATGGACGCCTCCCGGATGACTCGTGAGTAGTCTCCCTTGGACCATGAGTCCATGACCAGTAGCTATGTGATGTTCTCCTCCCGTTCTTGTGCTTCACTAATTAGTCCTCGTGAGCTGCCCTACATGATCGAGGCACCTATGTAATCCTTATGCTGTTGCTATGTTGAGTTTGCTGGGATCCGATGGATTATGAGATTATGTTCAGATTGATCTTGAGAAATATATTTGATTCACCTCTTTTATATTTTAGTTCATAAGTAATTCTTGCATGTTCTCCGTTGTTATTTATTGCATTGGCCGAGTAGTAGGTAGTGACTCCAAGAGGGAACGTTATGCTTGATTGTGGGTTCATGCCCCTCGATGACTAGCTTGAGTGACAGAAACATGAGTCTAGGGGATGTGATGTTGCCACAAGGGGGAAAACAACGGTGCTTGTGCCCGCGGGTGCAAGGATTGTTTACTTTACGCAAAGTTCTTTTAATGCAGTTGTCTGTTGCATTGAGTTTACACTATGGGTGGGACTCGCAACTTAATACCAGTGAGATATTCTGGATAGATATCTCAAGGTGGATGATTAGTAGTAGATATTGATGGATTTCGGTCTACTTACTTTGGCGTACCGCCCATGCTTTGAACCTCAACCTTTCTTGCAATGTAGTCAGCATTGGTTTGCGTTCGTGGTCCTGTCAATTGCCCAACTGTAATTTGTTTACCTCACATAGCTGTTTTATCGTCTTTTGGGAGAGAGACATCACTAGTGAACATCATGAGACTCCGGTCCATATTACCATCATTGATCACATCCACTATTTACTTTCCGTTATTACTTACTATTACAAAAACTATCTATCACTACTATCATTGCTTTTAACCCTTTGTGAACTACAAGGCCGGAGAGATTGACAACCTCTCTGTACTCGTTGGGAGCAAAGTTATTTGTATCTGTGTGCAGGTCCACGTTGATTGCTACTAATCTGGCGCCGTAGCAATTGACACCTACTTGTTGAACCTAGGAGTCTTTGGGGATTCGATCCTTGGTATCTTTGCTAAGGGAAAACACTTCTACTTACTGCATCTTACACCTTCCACTTGGGGTAACCAACGAGGGGTTCGAGGCCCATCAAGGAGTATTTTCTGGCGCCGTTGTCGGGGACTCCACTCTTCAGGATAGGGGAGTTGCATGCTATCTTTTACCTTTGCTTTTTAGTCTTGTTAGTTTACCTTTCATTTTTGCTTTAGTACCTTTTTATCGAAAATCACAAAAATAGTTATCTTGCTTGCTTGCTACTATGGGTTCCACCGAGAACACCAAGTTGTGTGACTTCACTAGTCACAACAACGATGACTTTATCAGCACACCTATCACTACACTTGCCACATCAGCACCTTCATATGAAATTAAACCTGCTTTACTGAACTTAGTTATGAGAGAACAATTCTCCGGTGCTGAAGATGATGTTGCTTTACACTTGAACAACTTTGTTGAACTTTGTGATATGCAAAAGTACCAAGAAATAGATGGTAATATTGTTAAGCTTAAGCTTTTTCCTTTCTCTTTGAGAGGAGGAGCTAAAATTTGGTTTCAGTCTTTGCCTAGAAATAGCATAGATTCATGGGACAAGTGCAAAGATGCTTTAATTGGAAAATACTATCCACCTGCTAAAATTATCCAACTTAGAAGTAACATAATGAATTTTAAACAATTGGATAATGAACACGTTGCCCAAGCTTGGGAACGTATGAAATCTCTTATCAAGAACTGCCCTACTCACGGTTTGACTACTTGGATGGTTATCCAAACTTTTTATGCAGGCTTGAACTTTACCTCGCGGAACTTGTTAGATTTGGCCGCGGGAGGAACTTTTATGTCAACTACACTTGGTGCTGCCACAAAGCTTCTCGATGAGATGATGACCAACTATTCCCAATGGCACACCGAACGCGCTCCAACAGGTAAGAAGGTAAACTATGTCGAGGAGATTTCCTCCCTTAATGAAAAAGTTGACTTGATCATGTCTCTACTTTCGAAGCAATCTACTATTGATCCTCGTGATGTTCCTTTAAATTCTTTGATTGCTCAAGAACAAGTAGATGTGAACTTTATCTCTAGAAACAATTTTAACAACAATGCTTATAGGAGTAATTTTGGTAGCAATCCTAGACCGTTCCCCTCTAACTCTTATGGGAACAACAATGCTTATTCCAGTACCAAGAACTCCAATACTGAACTAGAGACTATGCTTAGAGATTTCATCACTACCCAAAAAGCCTTTAATAAGAATGTAGAAGAGAAACTACATAAGCTAGATGATCTTTCTTTTAAGGTAGACCACTTAGCCAATGAGGTAAAATTGCTAAAAACTGAAACCGCTCCTGTTAAGGAGAGGGAAGTCATCCCTATTAATGCTACTCAAGTACAAATTAATGAAAAATTTAGGATGATGGCTAAGCTTAAAGAAAGATGGGCTAGAGAAAGGGAGGAAGAAGAAAGAATTAAGAGCCTTCCTACTCACCACACTGTTGCTACTATCCAAGTGATTGAGGATATTCACACTCTTAGCACCCAATGTACTCCTGGTCCCAATGGACCTATTAATGGTGATGCTATAACTATAGAAACTACCAACCAAGTGAACCTTATGGACACCACTACCACTTTACTTGATGCTCATGACCTTGATTTTGATAATTGCACTCTTACAGAAGTTATTGATTTCCTTCACAAGATGTCTAGAGATCCCCGCACTAGCACGCTTAACCTTGCCTTCACAGAGCATATCACTAATGCTCTCATCAAAGCTAGGGAGGAGAAACTTAGAGTAGAAGCCTCCATACCTAGATAGCTAGAAGATGGTTGGGATCCTATGATAAAAATTAATTTGAATGACTTCTCTTGTTATGCATTATGTGATGTTGGTGCTAGTACCTCTGTTATGCCCAAAAGACTATATGATATGCTTAAATTGAAACCTTATGATCCTTGTTCTTTTGGTGTTCGTCTCGTTGATTCTTCCATAAAGGAACCTTTGGGGAGGATCGACGATGTTCTTATCGTTGTCAATGATAATTATGTGCCCGTTGATTTTACCATTATGGATATTGAATGTGATCCTTCATGTCCAATTATTTTGGGACGTCCCTTTTTACGCACCGTTGGTGCTGTCATTGACATGAAAGAGGGTAATATAAAATTTCAGTTTCCTCTCAAGAAAGGGATGGAACACTTCCCTCGAAAGAAGATCAAGTTACCTTTTGAGTCCGTTGTACGGGCTAGTTATTCTTTTACTCTTGATAAAACTTGATCTATGCATTATGCCTAGCTTAAAGGCATAAAAGAAAGCACTTTTGGGAGGCAGCCCACATGAATAAATTTTTGCTTTTGTTGTGTCTTGATGTTGTTTACTGCTGTAGCATCATCATTGTATCTTTGCTTTTCATATTTGTGCCAAGTATAGCCTCTGATTGCTAGAAAGTTCAAAAGTTGTGAGGTGCTGTCCAGGAAACAGATCCTGTCCTTGGATAGAAAAATTCGTATAAAATCACCAGATCATATTTTTGGTCTGAATTTTTTCTACAGAGTTCTCTATATAATTGTCTTTCGTGCGTCAGTTCTGATTTTTTTGATTTGAGTTGCAGAAGTATCCCGAACAGATCAATTACTGCCTGCTGTTCTGTTTTTCACAGATTCTGTCCTGTTTTGCCTTACCTTCACTTTGCGAATTAAGAACTTGCTTTTTCTTTGCAAAAACCTTTTGGCAATCTTGAGAAACAGTAGAACTTCAAGAATATCTTTATTTCCAGCAAGTTATAATTATTTTATTAAGGGTACTAACCTCGCTAATCAGATTATGATGAGTTGTGTATGAAGGGAGTTTTCAAGTGTGTGAGGGAAGATGATAAAAAAGATTCAGGAGTGTCAAGCGCTCAAGCTTGGGGATGCCCCCGTACACCCCCAAGAAATATTAAAGGAGACTCAAGCGTCTAAGCTTGGGGATGCCCCCGTGCATCCCCTTCTCCATCAACATTATCAGTTCGTCTTTCGTGTCGCTATATTTTTATCACTTCATGTGTTATGTGCTATGCTTGGAGCGTCTTGCTTTTAGTTTTCTTTTTAGTTTTTCATAACGAGTCGGAACCCAGCATTCCTTTATGTGGGAGGGAAACACGCTCCACTTCTACCTAGAACATAACATAGAATTTTCATGTCTATCTATGTTGTGTGTGTTCTTTGTCTTTTAATAGCTACTATCGTGCTCTGCTCTTAGTATTCATGCTTATCTTTTCAAGAGCTTTTATTTAGTTGGTTGCTTGAACTCTCTTTAATTACCATGCTCACCTTATTAAGAGAGTTTGCTTCCGTTGCATTGGTTAATGTGTCTATGATAAAGATACTACTTGCATGATGGTGCTTAGTAGTTCAGGTTTTCTTATGGTTAATCTCAAATAGCTGGGGGGTTCCCAATGTGTTATTGGAGTACCAACTTGGTTTGTTTGCCTATGATGTGGTATGGTTTAGTAATATCTTCCTTCGAGAATTTATTTTGATTGACTTGGCGTATGCTCACGCATATTCAAGACTGTAAAGAAAGTCTGTCAAGCCTTGATGATCTTTTGTTTCTGAGTAGCGATATAACTACCATGCCTGATTCAATATTGCTTTGTCGCTCTGCATGATTATGACTGTCATTGCTCTCTTAGTTGGTCGCTCCCAGTCTTTTGCTAACCTCCACCTGTACTAAGCAAACTAACCATGCAATACATAGCTCATGGGAAAGTAGCCTAAAAACTATTGTGGTAAAGAATATGTTGCCTATGTATCTTATTTCTTATGAGTTGCTTGCTGAGCGTAACCATGTTTCTGGGGACGCCATCAACTGTCACACTTTTGTTGAATATCATGTGAGTTGCTATGCATGTTCGTCTTGTCTGAAGTAAGGGTAATTTGCCGTGGGTTGAATTAATATGCATATTGTTAGAGAAGAACATTGGGCCGCCAACCAAAGCCATGCATCATGGTGGAAGTTTTAGCTTGGACCTTAATCCTCAATCTCTCATGAGAATATGCTTATGCATTAAAGAGGAGTCCATCATCTATTTTCTATGTTGTCCTGGTATGGATGTCCTCAAGTTGAGATCTACCAAAAACGAGAAATCAAATGTGATCTATCTCCTTGGACCTTTGTACAAGTGGCATAGAGGTACCCCTTTGTGACACTTGGTTGAAACATATGCAATGCAATGATAACCCATGGAGATCCGAGCTAATCAGGACAAGGAGCGAGCACTATTAGTATTCGATGCATGAGGCTTGCAACTTATAAGATGTCTTATGCATGACACATATGAAGTACTACTACCGTTGACACAGTTGCTTCCATGTTTTCAAAATAAAAAGCTCTAGCACGAAACCATTCTTTTACTTTTATCTTCAAGCACCAACTACTGAGAGCATGATTGTCATTCTGAGTGTAATGTGCATTGTCCCAAAGTAGCATTGTCTTTTGCATGATTGTGATATCGTTTATTCTGAAGTGATTGTATCTAGTCATCACTTAAACCTTGAAGGTGCCCCTGCATTTATGTTTTGCATCACTAAAGGGGGCAAGCTAGATATCACTTTATCATATTTGCACATCATGTTCATTACAAATCCTTTTGATGTTTCAGTTTCATATTGTAAAACTTTCAGTCATTTGTGATTTTCTCTTGAGACAACTTAATTACTATAGAATCATTGTCTCAGTAAGCTTTTGTCATATGACTATGAAAAAGTCCTTTATGGTTAATAGCATGTCACCACAGAAATTATTCTTGTTATCATTTACCTACTCGAGGACGAGCAGGAATTAAGCTTGGGGATGTTGATACGTCCAAAACGTATCTATAATTTTTGCTTGCTCCATGCCACTTTTGGGTGATATTGCTATGATATTCATACACTTCCATACACTTTTGATCATATTTGGACTAACTTACTAATCCAGAGCACCCCAGTGCCAGTTTTTGTTTTCGGCTGTTTTTGTATTTCAGGTTTTCACGTTTCGAGAACTGCCCAGAAAAATCCAGAAAAATTATATAAAAAATCAGCGATCCGGAAACAACACTGCGTCCGAAGGGCAGCCTGGGGGGGCCACCAGGGCTCCAGGCACCCTGGCGGCGCCCCCCCCCCTAGGCCGCGCCGGGGGGCGCCTGGGCCCCCCGAAGCCCGTCCGGTGCCCCCCTTTGGCTTATATTTAGAGGGACCTCTGAAACCCTCAGAACAGGAATTCTTTTCGCGATCCCATCTCTGTTCCGCCGCCGCCGCCGCTTCCAAGATCGGGAACACCAGGAGAACTCTTCCCGGCACCCTGTCGGAGGGGAGGATCACCACCGGGAGCTTCTCCACCACCATGGACGCCTCCCGGATGACTCGTGAGTAGTCTCCCTTGGACCATGAGTCCATGACCAGTAGTTATGTGATGTTCTCCTCCCATTCTTGTGCTTCACTAATTAGTCCTCGTGAGCTGCCCTACATGATCGAGGCACCTATGTAATCCTTATGCTGTTGCTATGTTGAGTTTGCTGGGATCCGATGGATTATGAGATTATGTTCAGATTGATCTTGAGTAATATATTTGATTCACCTCTTTTTATATTTTAGTTCATAAGTAATTCTTGCATGTTCTCCGTTGTTATTTATTGCTTTGGCCGAGTAGTAGGTAGTGACTCCAAGAGGGAACGTTATGCTTGATTGTGGGTTCATGCCCCTCGATGACTAGCTTGAGTGACAGAAACATGAGTCTAGGGGATGTGTTGTTGCCACAAGGGGGAAAACAATGGTGCTTGTGCCCGCGGGTGCAAGGATTGTTTACTTTACGCAAAGTTATTTTAATGCAGTTGTCTGTTGCATTGAGTTTACACTATGGGTGGGACTCGCAACTTAATACCAGCGAGATGTTCTGGATAGATATCTCAAGGTGTATGATTAGTAGTAGATATTGATGGATTTCGGTCTACTTACTTTGGTGTACCGCCCATGCTTTGAACCTCAACCTTTCTTGCAATGTAGTCAGCATTGGTTTGCGCTCGTGGTCCTGTCAATTGCCCAGCTGTAATTTGTTTACCTCACATAGCTGTTTTATCGTCTTTTGGGAGAGAGACATCACTAGTGAACATCATGAGACTCCGGTCCATATTACCATCATTGATCACATCCACTATTTACTTTCCTTTATTACTTACTATTGCAAAAACTATCTATCACTACTATCATTGCTTTTAACCCTTTGTGAACTACAAGGCCGGAGAGATTGACAACCTCTCTGTACTCGTTGGGAGCAAAGTTATTTGTATCTGTGTGCAGGTCCACGTTGATTGCTACTAATCTGGCACCGTAGCAATTGACACCTACTTGTTGAACCTAGGAGTCTCTGGGGATTCGATCCTTGGTATCTTTGCTAAGGGAAAGCACTTCTACTTACTGCATCTTACACCTTCCACTTGGGGTAACCAACGAGGGGTTCGAGGCCCATCAGACGCATCCGTCGGACTTCCTCAGCATCTACACCATTGCGGTGCAAGCTGTCGGGGGACGAGACGACAAGATCCTTGCCAACTACTTTCCTCTGGTACTCAAACCCAATGTCAGGTCCTGGCTCATGCACTTGCTGGACAACTCCATTTCTTCTTGGGCAGACTTGTGCCATCAGTTTGTCGGCGCCTTCACGGGCGGCTACAAGCCTCATGGCCAGGAGAGTGACCTTCATTTGCTCGCTCAGAAGGAAGGAGAGCCCCTGCGCAAGTACATCCAAAGATTCAGCCGTGTCCAACACAACATCCCAGACGTCCACGCTGCCGCGGTTATCAGCGCGTTCCATCAGAACGTGCGTAACCGCAGGATGAGGGAGGATATGGTGATGTGCAAGATCCGAGACATCAGTGAGCTTTATGCCCTGGCCGACAAGTGTGCACGCGCTGAGGAGGGGAGGAAACTCCCCGGAGAGGATACAGTCGCAGGAGGATTTGACAGTGAGGAAGCCGCCCCGGCAAAGAAAAACCGGCGGCGGAACAACAGAAAGAAGAAGAACAAGGAAGTGCTAGTCGTTGAGCAGTCCGGCAAGGAGGCTGGCGCCAAGAAAGCCCAAGTTGGTAGCTCCGGCAAGGAGACTGCCGCATGCACCAACTGCCAGGCTGTGGCAGCCGCCGACAAGCAGGACGGCACCGACAAGCAGTACTGCAAGATCCACCACACCAAGGGTCATGATCTCCAGAACTGCAAGAGGGTCGAGCAGCTTGTCGAGCAACAGAAGGCTGAGTACGAGCGGCGCGACAAGGAGAAGACCCAAGGAGGCGGTGAGGGATCCGGCAAGAAGCGGCCATTCAATGGCCGGGGAGGACGCCGCGGCAAGGCCAAGCAACGGCAAGGAGACAGACCTCCCCGCGGCTGCGACAAGGACGAAGACGACAACGACGACGAAGACATGGATGATGCTGAGAACAGTGAGCAGGAGTTCTAGAAAGCCACAGAAGTTTTGTGCGTCGACGGCGGTGCTTCGCTGCATACTTCTCACTGCCAACTTAAACAATGGGTGCGGGAAGTTAATGCGGCAGAACCACCTGTCGAATCGCGCAAGCTTCTGAAGTGGTCCAGCACGCCTATCATCTTCGATATAGAGGACCACCCTGATCGCACAACTGCGGTCGGGTGCTTGCCGATGTTGGTTTCACCAACCATCCGCGACCTCAAGGTCACAAAGATGTTAGTTGACGGCGGGGCCGGCTTGAACCTGATCTCCTCCGTTGTGCTTCACAGACTCCAAATCCCTGACGGCGAGCTCGAAGAGACCGGCACATTCCAAGGAATAAACCCGGGAAGGAGCAAGCCGAAGGGGAAGATCACGCTGCCAGTGACGTTTGGCGGGGAGCTAAACTTCAGGATTGAGAAAGTCACTTTTGACGTTGCCGATTTTCCATTGCCTTACAATGGAATACTTGGCCGTCCAGCGCTCGCCAAGTTCATGGCGGCCTCCCACTATGCGTACAACATGTTGAAGATGCCCGGCCCGATAAGCGTCATCTCTGTCCCTGGCGACAAGAAAGACGCTCTTACCTGCGCCGACAAGATCTACCGGGAAGCAGCAGCCGCAGCAGATCGCAAGACACTTGCCGCTGAAGCTCCCGGGGGGAAGGAGAAGACCAAGTCCGGCAAGTGCTCTGGGGCCCACTCCGGCAAACGCACCTCTTCGGAGTGCTGCGCTGTCGTTGAGGACGTACCATCGAGCTCCACCGGCAAGTGTAAGAAGACGATGGCAGCTCCGCCAGAAACCAAGAAGGTGCCCGCCAAGGAGGACGACACTGGTGGTACTTTCACCATCAGTGCCACGCTTGACCGTAAATAGGAAAGCGCGCTCGTTGCTTTCCTGCGGGCGAACGTCGATGTGTTTGCATGGCAACCGTCCGACATCCCCGGTGTTCCCAGAAAAGTGATTGAGTACAAGCTTGCTGTCTGTCCTCACGCGCGGCCCATCAAGCAGAAGGTCAGAAAACAAGCAGGCGAGCGCCAAGAGTTCATCGCAGAAGAAATCAAGAAACTGGAAGCAGCAGGCCTTGTTAGAGGAGTGCTCCATCCTACGTGGTTGGCCAATCCTGTAGTCGTGCGCAAGGCAAACGGGAAGTGGAGGCTTTGTATCGACTTTACCGATGTCAATAAAGCTTGTCCAAAGGATCCATTTCCCTTGCCGCGCATTGACCAGATTGTTGACTCCACAGCCGGATGTGATTTGCTTTCGTTTCTTGACGCATACTCAGGATATCATCAGATCTTCATGGCTGAAGAAGATGAAGAGAAGACCGCATTCATCACTCCATGTGGCACGTACTGTTTCATAAGGATGCCTTTTGGTTTGAAGAATGCTGGTTCAACATTTGCAAGGGTGGTCCATATAGCTTTTGAGCCACAGATTCACAGAAATGTAGAAGCATACATGGATGACATAGTGGTCAAGAGAAAGGACAGAGCAACCCTGATACAAGATTTGGAAGAGAACTTTGCAAATCTGCGCAAGATCCAGCTCAAGCTCAACCCCGAGAAGTGCGTGTTTGGAGTCCCCTCCGGCAAGCTTCTCGGGTTCTTTGTGTCTCAGAGGGGAATTGAAGCCAATCCCGACAAGGTCAAGGCCATTGAGCAGATAGAAGCACCGAAGCGCGTCAAGGATGTGCGAAGACTTGCCGGTTGCGTGGCTGCCCTCAGCAGGTTTATCTCTAAGTCAGCTAAGCGCGCCCTGCCGTTTTTCAAAATTTTGAAAAAGGCGGGTCCAATGAAATGGACTCCGGAAGCGGAGGCTGCGCTGCAAGACTTGAAGAGGTACCTGTCCTCCACTCCAATACTTGTCGCACCTAAACCACAAGAGAAGTTGCTGCTGTACCTAGCGGCAACAAATCAAGTGGTTAGTGCTGCGTTAGTAGCGGAGAGGGAGGCAGATGACGAGCCAGCAACCGCGGCAGGTGCATCCAGCGACAAGCAGGGGGCTTCCCCGACAAGCTCTGGTCCCGACAAGGACAGATCTGCGCAGATGCAAGAGGAGGTACGGAAGAAAATGGTGCAGCGCCCAGTTTACTTTGTCAGCTCCCTTCTCCAGGGGGCTAGATCAAGGTACTCTGGTGTGCAGAAGCTGCTTTTCAGCCTTCTCATGGCCTCGAGAAAGCTGTGCCATTACTTCCAAGCACATGAGATAACAGTTGTCACTCGCTTTCCGCTGAAAAGGATATTGCAAAATCCAGAAGCAACATGCAGGATTGTTGAGTGGGCACTGGAACTGTCAAGCTTTGGCCTCAAGTTTGAAAGCACTTCAACTATCCAGAGCAGAGCATTGGCAGAGTTCATAGTAGAGTGGACGCCAACACCAGATGAAGAAATTCCAGAAACGAGCATTCCCGTCAAGGAAGCAAGCAAAGAGTGGCTAATGTACTTTGATGGTGCCTTTTCGCTACAAGGCGCCGGTGCTGGTGTGCTGCTTGTCGCACCCACCGGAGAGCACCTCAAGTACGTAGTCCAGATGCACTTTCCCAAGGAGCAAGCAACAAACAATACTGTAGAGTATGAGGGTTTGCTTGCCGGTCTCAGGATCGCGGCAGACCTTGGGATCAAGAAGCTCATCATCAGGGGTGACTCGCAGCTTGTCGTCCGCCAAGTGAACAAGAATTATCAGAGTCCGTTAATGGAAGCTTACGTCGATGAAGTGAGAAAGCTCGAAGAGCACTTTGACGGCCTGCAGATGGAGCATGTACCAAGAGCTCAAAACGACATCGCCGATGGCCTGTCAAAGTGCGCCGCACTTAAGTTACCTGTGGAACCAGGGATCTTTGTGCTCAAGCTAACTCAACCATCCGTAACACTATCGACTGGGCAGAGCAAGAAGAGGAAGTTGATCTCTGGCGACTATCTTCCGGCAGAGCTTCCCGAAGCCGCCGCCAACAAAGTCCCCAAGATCAACACTAAGAGTGCTGAGGAGCAGTCTGCTCCTGCAAGCCCTAGGGTTTGTACAGTTGAAGCAGACGCTCATGACAAGTTTTGCTCCGGCAAGCTTGCCGGGGAACATCAAGCTCCGGCTGAGACACAAGTTCTCGCCGTAGAAGCGGATGTTCCTGCAGCAGCAGATGTGCCTTTAGTTCTTGTTATCGAGCCACAAGCTCCAGCATGGGCACAGCAGATTGTTCGTTTCCTTCAGACAGGAGAGCTTCCCGAAGAGCAAGAAGAAGCAGAGAGAGTAGCCCGGCAGTCAAGTATGTACAAGTTTGTCGACAACACACTGTACAGAACACGACTCAACGGTGTGAAATTGAAGTGTATTCCCCGAGAAGATGGACAGAAGCTGTTGGCGGAGATACACGGAGGCATATGTGGCCATCACATTGGTGCAAGAGCACTTGCCGGCAAAGCATTCCGGCAAGGTTTCTTTTGGCCGGAAGCCCTCCAGGATGCAACTGCACAAGTAACCAAGTGTGAAGCGTGCCAGTTCCATTCCAAGCAGATACACCAGCCAACTCAAGCTCTCCAAACGATCCCTTTATCCTGGCCATTTTTGGTCTGGGGGCTCGACATCCTCGGCCCCTTTCCCCGCGCAGCCGGGGGTTTGAGTACTTGTACGTTGCAATCGACAAGTTCACAAAGTGGCCAAAAGTGGAGCCAGTGAGAAAGGTGACCGCACAGTCAGCAGTCAAGTTCTTCAGATCGATTGTTTGTCGTTTCGGGATCCCTAACAGGATCATCACTAACAATGGTACGCAATTCACGAGCCGCACCTTCATGCAGTACGTCCAAGATCTTGGCACCAAGGTCTGCTTCGCTTCTGTTGCTCACCCGAGAAGCAACGGCCAAGCGGAGAGGGCAAATGCTGAAGTGTTGCGTGGCCTCTAGACCAGAACTTTCGACAGGCTGCACAAGTGCGGAAGAAACTGGATCGAGGAGCTGCCGGTGGTTCTTTGGTCGATCAGGACGACGCCAAATCGAGCCACTGGTGTCGGTGTACTAAGGTAGGGGTACCTCAGTACCCCAACTTGTGCACGGGCAGTAGCAGCTTCCCGCGGCAGGGCCTACCACGTGCTTGCCGGAGACCTTTCTGCTCCATATAAAACCATTCAAAAAACAAAGTATACAAGACAGAAGATCAAGACCCCAGCAAGTGGGGCTTGCCGGGAAGGCCGTCCCAGGCTCAAGATTTCCTTATCAACTCAAGGCCCTGGCGAGTGGAGCTTGCCAGGAAGACTAGAAGATTGTACTTCAGAAGACATGCCTCGGCGCTGCATGCGCCCCGACGGGGCCCGGGGAGCGACAAGCTTCAGAGCCCGACAAGCTTCCGGGCCCGGCAAGGTCAAGGCCCCGGCAAGGTGCTTGCCGGGGAGAGTTACGCTGTGTGCCAGCGCTCCAGCTCATCGAACCACGCGTCGCCCTGGGGCCATCCTAGGGACGCGTGGCGGATGGCTGTGCAGCTTAGGGGACACGGTGGCACTCCACGGTGACGAAGCCATCGCCGTGGCAAACGGAGACACAAGGGCGGGCGCTTTTGGGGTCGACGGCGACGGGCATTAAATGCTCTTGTCCCCCACTGTCAAAGTAGGTGATGACCACTATTCATGCACTGTTCATCCACTGTTCCCGCACTGTTACAACTACCACCACAATTACGTTTTTACCCCTTTTCCTATGTTGACACCTGTCGGTGACCCCTTGCACTATAAAAGGAGGCCCATGCACAACGTAGAAAGGGTTCGAAACCTGGATCGCTCATTTCGCTCGGTGTAGCTAGTTCTTCAAGCTCCCGAGCTCCCCAACTCAATACAATCTAAGCAGGAGTAGGGTTTTACGCGTCCGTCGTGGCCCGAACCTGGGTAAACTGCCCGCGTGCTCTCCACGATCTGCTCTTCGTGCTCCCTCCGCTCCCTCACCGCAACGACAAAGGGGCTCCGGTCCCATAGGTGCTCGTGGTGGACAGTTTCCCCCGACATCTTTGGCGCGCCAGGTAGGGGGCGTCGAGGTTGTGCGAACCTGATCCGGTGTTCACGCGGGCGCATTCTTCATCAACCTCTCCAGCTACTTCAGCTTCCTCAGCATCAACAGCATGGCCCCGAAGAAGAAGGTTTCGGAGGTCGCAGGCCCGTCTGCGTCTCATCCTCCGCCACCGGAGCCAACGGTGGGCGGGGGAGACGCCGTCGGAAGGGTGGTCGCCGGCGAGGAAACTCGCGGCGCCACCAAATCCAAGGACAAGACGGACGACCGAGCCTCGGTCTCTGTGGATGCGCCACGTCCATCTCAGCAAACGACAACTCAGCAACGCCATGCCACAGGAGGTGGCATTCGCTTGCTGGGTCAAGGGCAAACTGGAGGCTCGCGGGATGCTCCGGGCCATCGTCCTGGCACGAGCAAGGCGCGGTCGCCGGGGCGGGACCCTGCTCCTTCTAACCCCGTTAGGAGTCCGAGCATATCCCGCTCCTCGCACCGCTCGCCACCGCTCCCCTCCTCTCCAGCAGAAGCGCTTGCAAGAGCGCAACTGCTCCTCGACTTCCCTCCAGCGGCAGACAAGGCCGAAGACTGGAGGGCCACCATCCAGAGCCTGATCGCCTTCGCCAACAACGATACGCCGCAGCAGCCGGCGACGTCGCGGCCGCGGCAAGTCGAGAAGACGAAGGTCGACGGCGATAAGACCGCCGGGGGTGCAACCACCGTGCACTCCCCGTCGCGGAAGCAGAAGACGCCTCCCCGCCGGATCAACGTCGACGACGACTCCACTGCGTCGTCGGATCCGCGGGCTCGTCGGGACCAGCGTCAGGTCCTTGACGACCGGCGACAAGAAGACGCTCGAACAACGATCGAGCGCCGCCGAGAAGCTCGGCGACAATCAGACCAGAGAGCTGGGACCGCTGTCGACACGCACGCGCCCGGTGAACCAGGCGACTTGCCGTACGCGGCAGGTTGCCCTGCGTTTACCCGTGAGCTGCGGCGCGTCCAGTGGCCCAGCATGAAGAACTTCAAGCCCGACGTACCGAAGAAGTACGACGGCAAGACGCACCCCTCAGAGTTTCTCAGCATCTACACAATCGCAGTGCAGGCTGCCGGGGGGCCCGACGAGAAGATATTGGCAAATTACTTCCCGCTCGTGCTTAAGCCGAACGTTCGTTCTTGGCTTATGCACTTGCCGGAAGGCTCCATTTCTTCTTGGGCAGATCTTTGCCACCAGTTTGTTGGCGCCTTCACGGGCGGCCACAAACCCCACGGCCAGGAGAGCGATCTCCACATCCTGGCCCAGAAGGAAGGAGAACCCCTGCGCAAGTACATCCAACGCTTCAGTCGTGTGCAGCACAACATCCCCGACGTCCACCCTGCCGCGGTTATCAGCGCGTTCCATCAGAACGTGCGTAACCGCCGCATGCGTGAGGAGATGGCCATGACCAAGATACGGGATGTCAGCGAGCTCTACGCTCTAGCTGATAAGTGCGCGCGCGCCGAAGAGGGGAGGAAACTCCCCGGGGAGGATGCTGGCGCAGGAGGAAGCGACAGCGACGACGCCGCCCCGGCAAAGAAGAGCTGGCGGCGGAACAACAGAAGGAAGAACAAGAAGGAAGTGCTTGCCGTCGAGAAGTCCGGCAAGGAGGCTCCCGCCAAGCAAGCACAGGCTGGTGGCTCCGGCAAGGAGCCTGCCCCTGTAGCGGCAGCCGACAAGCAGGACGGCTCCGACAAGCAATACTGCAAAATCCACCGCACCAAGGGCCACGACCTCTCCAACTGCAAACGCGTCGAATACCTCGTCGAGCAGCAGAAAGCTGAGTACGAGCGGCGCGACAAGGAGAAGGCCCAAGGTGGCGGAGGAGAACCAAGCAAGAAGCGGCCATTCAATGGCCGGGGAGGACGCCGCGGCAAGGCCAAGCAGCGGCAAGGTGACCGACCTCCCCGGGGCCGCGACAAGGACGAAGAAGACGACGACGATGACATGGAGGATGAGGATAACAGCGAGCAGGAGTTCCAGAAGGCCACGGAGGTCCTGTGCGTCGACGGCGGCGCCTCTCTGCACACTTCCCACCGCCAACTCAAGCAGTGGGTGCGGGAAGTGAATGCAGCGGAGCCACCCGTGGAGTCGCGCAGGCTCCTCAAATGGTCCAGCACGCCCATCATTTTTTATCTTGAGGATCACCCTGACCGCACCACTGTGGTCGGGTGCTTGCCGATGCTGGTCTCACCCACCATCCGCAACCTCAAGGTCACCAAAATGTTGGTTGACGGCGGGGCCGGGCTGAACTTGATCTCCTCTGCTGTGATCAAGAAACTCCAGATCCCAGATGGCGAGCTCGAAGAGACCGGTTCGTTCCAAGGAATAAACCCGGGAAGGAGCAAGCCCAAGGGGAAGATAACTTTGCCGGTGACCTTTGGCGGGGAGCTCAACTTCAGAACTGAGCGCATCACATTTGACGTCGCCGATATCCCATTACCATATAATGGGATACTCGGCCGTCCCGCCCTCGCCAAGTTCATGGCAGCTTCCCACTACGCCTACAACGTACTCAAGATGCCGGGGCCGATAAGCGTCATCACTGTCCATGTCGACAAGAAAGATGCGCTTGTCTGCGCCGACAAGATCTACCGGGATGCAGCAGCCGCAGCAGAGAAAGACACACTTGCCGCTGAAGCTCCTGGGGGGAAGAAGACCAAGGCCAAGTCCGGCAAGTGCTCTGGGGTCCACTCCGGCAACCGCACCTCTTCGGAGTGCTGCGCTGCCGTCGAGGACGTTCCATCGAGCTCCACCGGCAAGTGTAAGAAGGGGATGGCCGCTCCTCCGGCAACCAAGAAGGTGCCCGCCAAGGAGGACGGCACTGGTGGTACCTTCACCATCAGTGCCACACTTGACAGCAAATAGGAAAGCGCGCTCGTTGCCTTCCTGTGGGCGAATGTCGATGTGTTTGCCTGGCAACCATCTGACATCCCCGGTGTTCCCAGGAAGGTAATTGAGCACAAGCTTGCTGTTTGTCCTCATGCGCGGCCCGTCAAGCAGAAGGTCAGAAAGCAAGCCGTGGAGCGCCAAGAATTTATTGCCGAAGAAATCAAGAAACTAGAAGCAGCGGGCCTAGTTAGAGGCGTGATCCATCCGACGTGGTTGGCAAACCCAGTTGTCGTGCGTAAGGCCAACGGGAAGTGGAGACTGTGTATAGACTTCACCGATGTGAATAAAGCATGTCCCAAGGATCCATTTCCCTTGCCGCGCATTGACCAGATCGTTGACTCCACTGCTGGATGTGAGCTGCTCTCTTTCCTTGATGCATATTCAGGCTACCATCAGATTTTCATGGCCAAGGAAGATGAAGAGAAGACTGCATTTATCACTCCGTGTGGCACGTATTGCTTCATACGCATGCCATTTGGATTGAAGAATGCAGGCTCAACCTTTGCAAGGGTAGTATACATAGCTTTTGAGCCACAGATCCACAGAAATGTAGAGGCTTACATGGATGACATCGTGGTGAAGAGCAAGAGCAAGGATACACTGATTCAAGATTTGAAAGAGACATTTGAGAACCTGCGCAAGATCCAGCTTAAGTTGAACCCCGAGAAGTGCGTCTTTGGAGTCCCTTCCGGCAAGCTTCTCGGGTTCTTTGTGTCACAAAGGGGGATTGAAGCCAACCCCGACAAGATTAAAGCCATCGAGCAGATAGAAGCCCCGAAGCGCGTCAAGGATGTCAGGAGGCTTGCAGGTTGTGTGGCTGCCCTCAGTAGGTTCATTTCAAAGTCTGCGGAACGCGCCCTTCCTTTCTTCAAAATTTTGAAGAAGGCAGGTCCTATGAAATGGACTCCGGAAGCGGAGGCAGCGCTGCAAGACTTGAAACGGTACCTATCTTCTACTCCAATACTTGTCGCACCTAGACCACAGGAGAAGTTGCTGCTGTACCTAGCGGCAACCAACCAGGTGGTTAGTGCTGCGTTAGTAGCGGAGAGAGAGGCCGACGAGGAATCAGCACCACCGGGAAGCGAATCCAGCGACAAGCAGGGGGCTCCCCCGACAAGCTCTGGCCCCGACAAGAACAACTCTGCGCAGGAGCAAGAAGAAGTGCGGAAGAAGATGGTGCAGCGCCCAGTGTATTTTGTGAGCTCTCTTTTACAAGGGGCTAGATCAAGATACTCTGGGGTGCAGAAGTTGCTTTTCGGCCTCCTCATGGCCTCGAGAAAGCTGCGCCATTATTTCCAGGCACATGAGATAACAGTGGTCACTCGCTTTCCGCTGAAGAGGATATTGCACAATCCAGAGGCAACAGGCAGGATCGTTGAGTGGGCACTGGAACTGTCAAGCTTTGGTCTCAAGTTTGAGAGTACCTCAACCATACAGAGCCGAGCTTTGGCAGAATTCATAGCCGAATGGACCCCAACGCCCGATGAAGAAGTTCCAGAGACAAGTGTACCCGTACAAGAAGCGACAAGTGAATGGGTAATGTACTTTGATGGTGCCTTCTCGCTGCAAGGCGCTGGAGCCGGTGTGGTACTCATAGCACCCACCGGAGAACACCTCAAGTATGTTATCCAGATGCACTTTCCCAGGGAGCAAGCGACAAACAATACTGCTGAGTATGAAGGCTTGCTTGCCGGTCTCAGGATTGCGGCCGAACTTGGGATCAGGAAGCTGATTGTGCGGGGAGATTCTCAATTGGTGGTCCGACAAGTTAACAAGAGTTACCAGAGCCCTTTGATGGAAGCTTATGTAGATGAAGTGAGGAAGCTTGAGGAACACTTTGAAGGTCTGCAAATGGAGCACGTCCCGAGAGCTCAGAATGACATTGCAGACGGCCTTTCAAAGTGTGCTGCGATGAAGTTACATGTGGAACCAGGGACCTTCCTGCTCAAGCTGACTCAACCGTCCGTTACACCATCAATTGGGCAGCCCAAGAAAAGAAAGTTGGTCTCCGGCGACTACTTGCCGGCGGATCTCCCCGAGACCGCCGCCAAGGTCCCCAAGATCAACGACCAGAATGCTGAGGAACAGTTTGCTCCTGCAGATCCTCGGATCTGTACAGTTGAAGCAAGCGTTCCCGACAAGCCTCGCCCCGGCGAGCTTGCCGGGGGACCGTCCGCTCCGGCAGAACCAGAGGTTCTTGCCGTGGAAGCTGGGGTTCCCGCAGCGGCCCTCGAGCCTTTAGTCCTTGTCGTTGAGCCTCGGGCTCCGGCATGGGCGTAGCAGATCGTTCGTTTTCTGCAAACTGGAGAACTTCCCGACGACCCAGAAGAGATAGAAAAGATAACCAGGCAGTCAAGTATGTACCAGTTCGTGGATAACGAGCTATACAGAAGAAGGCTCAATGGTGTCAGGTTGAAGTGCATCTCCAGAGAACACGGACAGAAGCTGTTGGCAGAGATACACGGAGGCATATGCGGCCACCACATTGGCGCAAGGGCACTTGCCGGGAAGGCTTTCCGGCAAGGGTTTTTCTGGCAAGAAGCCCTCCAAGATGCAACTGCACTAGTAACCAAGTGTGAAGCGTGCCAGTTCCATGCAAAGCAAATTCATCAGCCAGCTCAAGCTCTCCAAACAATCCCGTTGTCCTGGCCCTTCTCAGTCTGGGGGCTCGATATCCTCGGCCCTTTCCCTCGTGCTGTCGGGGGCTTTGAGTACTTGTACGTTGCAATCGACAAGTTCACAAAGTGGCCAGAAGTGGAACCGGTGAGAAAGGTGACAGCACAGTCAGCGGTCAGGTTCTTCAGGTCGATTGTTTGCCGTTTCGGAATCCCTAACAGGATCATCACCGACAACGGTACACAATTTACTAGTCGCACCTTCGTGCAGTACGTCCAAGACCTTGGTGCCAAGGTCTGTTTCGCTTCTGTTGCTCACCCGAGGAGCAATGGTCAAGCGGAGAGGGCCAATGCTGAAGTGCTGCGCGGACTCAAGACAAGAACCTTTGACAGGCTGCGCAAGTGCGGAAGAAACTGGATAGAGGAGCTACTGGCGGCTCTTTGGTCAATCAGAACGACACCAAGTCGAGCCACCGGACAGACACCCTTTGCTCTAGTCTATGGAGCAGAGGCAGTTCTCCCCACGGAACTCGTATACGGATCTCCTCGAGTGCTCGCTTATGATGAGCTCGAGCAAGAGCAACTGCGACAAGATGATGCATTGCTCCTCGACGAGGAACGTCTCCAGGCTGCTGTACGAGCTGCTCGATACCAGCAAGCCTTGCGCCGCTATCATAGCCGCAAGGTTAAAGCCAGGAGTCTCGAGGAAGACGACCTTGTTCTTCGGCGTGTTCAGTCCGCCAAGAATTCCAACAAGTTGACGCCGAAGTGGGAAGGCCCTTATCGGGTGAGACAAGTAACAAGGCCCGGCGCTGTCCGCCTTGAGACCGAAGAAGGCTTACCGGTGAGCAACTCCTGGAACATAGAGCATCTTCGCAAGTTTCACCCATAAGGCGCGGTTGCCGTGATCCGCTCCGGCAACCACCTTTTGTACAAGCTTTGCCGCTGTTGCATGTAACCCTTTGTACAAAGTCGGGCGCAGACCCCGTGCATCAGTAAAGCTTTCGTGTTTTGCGCTATTTGCCTTTTCCATGCTTTTCTCCGCTATTTGCATGCGTTATTTGGCATTTCTTGTGCAACACACGTATCCGGTAAGCATTAGTAAGCCGAAAGGCCATATACTTGTTTCCCTCTTCTTTTTCTTTCCCTCTTAAGCAGAAGGAATGTTCCTCGCGCACAAGTTTGCCGGGGGGGAAGGAGATGGAAGATGAACCAAGTGCTGTTCAAGAAAGAGAAGCCTTCCCGGGAAGCAAGCGATATATGAAAGCTAAGTTACCAGGATTTGAGCAGTTCAAATTTTTTAAAAAAATTAGTTGTCTTCCTTGAACAACCACACTTTGTATGGAAAACCTGTGCGCGGAGGAACCTACCCGTGGCTAGCCGCACCCTTATCTTGTTTTCGAGTACACTCAACGACTTAAGTGAGCTGCGACAAGTGTCGCGCCCTTGCTTCGTTTCCGAGTTCACTCAGCAAGCTAAGTGCGTTGCGACTAGCTGCGGCAAGGTTGCTTCCCGGTAAGGCCTTGGCCGGCAGGCTGCTCGGAGTCCAGTACTCGGCGCTCGCGGCAAGGGCCCCTTGCCGGCAAGTTCCCTGGAAGAGTAGGGTTGAAAGCATACAAAGTAAAGGACTAAGACAAGGGAGATAACATTGCACTGATTGATCAAAATAAAGATAATATATTACAAGGGATAACTTGTCGCAATGACTAATAAGTTCATGGCACACTATGCAGCAACAAAAGAGATAAAGAAAAGGGGGCCTAATCTACGCGGTCGCCCTCAATCCTAGAGATCTTGTTCACTTTGGCGATAATGTGGGTGACCTGCGCCTTCAGTGCCTCCATATCCGCGTCGGCCGGCAAGCTGCGGAGAACGTTGGCGAGGTTTATACCAGGATTGCGGTATACTATCTTCGTCAGGACGCGCTCCAAGGTTCCCGCGCAGAGCTGGCGTGACTCCTCGGCCAGTTGCGCGGCGAGCTTCTTCTGAAGATCTGCAAGAGCCGGCGCGATCCCCCTGAAGAAGAGACTGAGCTTGGCGTTGTGGGGGGAGGTTTGGATCCGGAGAGTATATGAGATGCTCAACCCTCAGCGCCATCAGCTCCTTGTCGATGCTAGCTGCAGAGGCCACCAAGTCTTCGGTCCATACCTCGACGGTTTGGCGGAAGTTGTTGGCCGCTGTGGTGGCGCTCTCCACCAAGCCTCGCTCCTTGCGGAGCTCTTCCTTCAGCTTGGTTTCGCGGTCCCGGACGGCGTCAAGAGAGTTCTTCAACGTGGAAACCTTTAGTTCCAGATCTGCAATTGAATCCTTGGCGGCCTTCAGCTCGTCGCCCTGCTTGGAAAGGCGCACCTGGAGTTCAGAGTTTGTGTGGGCATCCTTCTCGCGCTCTATGTTGAGCGCGGTGACCCTCTCCGTGCTCGCCCTCAGGAACTCCTCCAGCTGCGCAACCTTGGCCTCGAGGTCCTTCTTGGCGGTCTCTGCTGTGGCGGCGGCGGCCTTCGCCTCCTTCAGCTCTCCACCAAGGGCCTGCTCCCGGGCGGTAAGGTCTTCCTCGTGAGCATCGAGGTTGACCTTCCGTTGGGTGAGCTCGCCTTCTCGCCGGGACAGCTCTTCTCCGGCGAGTCGCTGCTGCTCCTCGGCCTCGGCTTTCTCCAGGAGCCACTCCTGGTACTCCCCGGCGAGCCTCTCGCGCTCCTCCGCCACGTCGCGGAGGGCCGCCTGGTTGGCGGCGCGGAGCTCCGCCGCGCGCTTCTCCATGTCAGCTGCGGCCTTGGCGGTAAGGGCCTCCCGAGACGCGAGCTTCGCCTGCCTGGCCCGGTAAAGGGCCAGGAGCCGGTGGAGCAACTTCTCCTCCTTGGGCTCGTCACTTCCGCCGGGCGCCTCGACAATCTTCAGACCCGCGGAGGCGAGGACCTCCCCATCAAAGGCCTCTCCCTCCGCGGGGGCTCGCGACGAAGATCCCCACGGCACCTGGATGTAGACGCCGTTGGGGGCCTCAATGTAGTAGGCGGACTGCTCCTTCTCGGTGGAGGGGTCGGCGGCCGGCGCAGCGCTCGACGCTCCTGCCGCCTCCGGGCCGGCAGTATGGCCGCCGTCCCCCTCCCCGGCCGCTGCGTCTGCGGTTGGAGCAGTCTCCTCCGCAGCCGGCTCGGCGGCTCCCGCCGTGTCCTCAACGACAGGGGCGTTGCCGCCGTCGCCCTGCGCGCCCTCCTCCACGACGATGGTTTCCGTCTCCATCTGTTCTGGGGGAGGAGGATCTAGAAGAAGAAGAAAAAGAAGAAGAAGTTCAAGCAAATATCCAAAAAAGACGAATCCAAAAAGACAAGATTACAAAACTTACCTTGACGGACTTCGTCGACGGCGGGCTCCCTCGCCGGGGAGCTCTGCCTTGGCGGGGTGGCCGCCCTCGCCGGGCTGCTCGCCCTTGGCGGGGTACTCGCCCTTGGCGGAGTACGCTCCCTTGGCGGAGCACTCTCCCTTGCCGGAGAGTTCATCCTTGGCGGGTGTCGTGGAATTAACACGGCAGATGTCCGGTTTAACGGACTTGATGATGGAACCATCGCACGGGTTAGCTTGAAAGGGTTCATGGCGCACAAAGGACACAAAGGATTTTATACTAGTTCGGCCCCTTTGAGAAGGTAAAAGCCTACGTCTAGTTGGTTTGGTATTGCTTGGGCGTCGGTTTACAGGGAGCGGAATCGCTTGCCTGCGTCTCGACGTATCGATTGTTGCTTGTCCTTGAACCGGTGCCGGGTCGTCCCTTTATATAGAGGTGACGCCTGGTCCGATTTACAGAGTCCCGAGGCTGGCTCATAATCGTGTCCGCCTCGGTCTCTGTCCTTTCTTTCTTATCTCTCAAGTTACATCTCCTTGGCGGTTTACAACCGTATTTCTATACATGGGCCTTGAAATCTCATAGGCCGTAATCTCTACTAAAATAATGAACCAAGTATAATATAACTAAACCGGTTTACAATATCCGGTTTATACCTACTAACCGTATCCCTGACATTAGGCCCCAGAATGATTTGAACTTGTTCATATCAGTCTTCATTGTCTTCCGCGACCTTTCTTCTGTCTTCATTTTTTCCTGTAAACCGGCTCTGACGTCATCTTCCAAAATCATTAACGTCTGACAATGACATCAGCTCCGCATTTATCGCCGCGAGCTGTACTGTAGCTTATTTTTAATGGTTATCCCGAGAATCGAGGCGTTCAACGGATCTTTATCCGATTTTCTTCCTTGATTACCGGACCTGCCGTTTCACATCCGCCTCTTCGTCTATAAGTACCGCTCTGCTCCATTCATTATCCCCTCTCGCGTCGTCTTCCTCCTTTCTCCTCCTGACCCTCTAGAACTCCATTGCTGCCTGAGCCCGAGAACGCCGCCGACGACCACCGGATCTTCCGTCTTCGACCGGCCGCTGCATCAACCTGAACCTTGACCAGATTTTCTGCGCCGCCGATCCTCACCGTCCCTGGTATGTTCTTCCTCCTCACTGTAGATCTTGTCATATTCGCCATTGCTTCGCCCGTGTTCTTCCGCCATTAGAACTCCCGATGAAGCTCCATTCTTTTGCAGATACTTATATCATAGGAATCTCGTAACCCTTTAAGCCTTAATCTGTAGATCTCACTTAACACCAGATTGGATCTTGCTGTAATGACTCTACTGCCTTTATCCGTTCCACCATTAGGGTTCTTCACAAGCTTTATGCTGTTCATTTTCTGAGACCTGCAACTTCGTAATATTTTTACCTTCCTGATCTTACCGCAAATGCGTCTGGTATTTTAGATCTTGCTGCTTGTATTTCTGTTGCCACCTGCTTTAAATCTCCTTTTTATGCACATCCTGTAACCTCATCTGCTCTGAATTGGTCCTTAGTAGATTTCCCGTGTAATTTTTGTTTCTTTATCTCATTATGCTCAGATCTATTCTTCCTTAGCAACGCATTGAAAACTTGTTTTTCCCTTCAATAAATCTGCTAAGTATGCTTCGGTTTAGATCACCATATCATAAACCGGAAATGATGTAAACTGATGTAATGACGTAGCTATTCCTCTTCAACTGCCATTTTTAAACCGGAAATGATACATCTTGTATTTATGATTGCCGGTTTAACTTTGCTAGATAGTTCTTACCTCCCTTGCGCAATACACATATATAGGTCCCAGATCTTTTGTATATTCATAATTTGTTCTGTACCTTCTTTTCTTCAGTACTTTGTTCAAATGGCTGCCAAGCAATACGTTTCGTGCGACTGGGTTCGTTCAGCTGTGACTGAAGAAGATTTAGTCAAGCTGTCGAGTATTGGTACGTTAGGTCCTCGGGCCGAGTTGAAATGGCGCGCTCCGGGTAATGAACGCCTTCCTGCTCCCAGGTCCGGAGAGGTCATAGTATTCATGGATCATATCTCCAGGGGTTTCTCTCCCCCCGGTTCAAAATTTTTCCGGGACGTCCTTGCCACCTTCCAACTGCATCCACAAGACATCGGACCAAATTCCGTTTCCAATATTTGTGACTTTCAAGTTTTTTCTGAAGTGTATCTGCAAGAAGAACCTTCAGTTGATCTATTCCGGGATTTCTTCCATGCGAACCGGCGCACTGAATTCACTAGCGGGCCTCACCAAGAACTTGGTGGTATCAGTATTCAGAAAAGAAGGGATGCAGTTTTCCCGCACGCCTCTTTACACACTCACCCCAAGGACTGGAACAAGTCTTGGTTTTATTGCATAGACACATCTCCTGAAGGTGAAAATCCGTTGCCGGGTTATCGTGAGACTCGCATCCCGGCGAATCATCCTCTGCCGCAACGGTTAAGTGCTACTGAACGGATTCAATTTTCACCTCAACTTTCCAAACTGAGAGCTTTCATGGCTAATGGACTTCTTGGAACCGATTTTCTTCGCTGCTGGTTGTCATGGAGCATTCTCCCCTTAAGCCGGCGCTCTGACTTAATGTGCAATTATTCCGGTAAACCGGAAGATCCTCAGAGGTTTACTAAAGAGGAACTTTCTGAATCGGAGGTGATAGAATCGGCCAAAAAGATTGTCAACCCCGCTTTAACAGACTGCTCCAAGGTTGGCTTGGCCCCATACTTTAAGAGGAACACACAGCCTGATGTAAGTTTTCCTTAACCCGTGCTTCATAAACCGTCCTTCTCTGAACCGTCCTTTACTTGCTTTTGCTTTTTATTCAGGCTGATAACCCCTTCTGGAGAAGGAAACTTCAGGACAAACCTGTAAAACAGACTCGCCGGAAAACTCCTGCAAACAAGAAAAGGAAGGCAGTCGTTGACGCCGGTTCTCCTTCTGAAGATGATGATCCGGACTCCGAGGTATGCTTTACTCCGGTTTACATTTGCCTTTATATACTTGTCCATATCTCTAATGATGCCCTTTTCACAGGATCCACTCGAAGGCGATAACCCGGTGGAGATTGAGGTAACCCTTATTTCTTCCGATTCAGAACCCCCTCCTCAAAAGATCCGTCGGACTGTTAGAAAGTATCAATTTTCTCACCCTTATGCTAAGTTGGATCCCAATTTTGATTTGAAGAAGCAACAGCACGAAGCCTTGCGCCGGACCACCCGCCATTCCGGTTTAGCAGTTGAATCCTCTGGAATCTCCTTAACCCCGGCTCGGAAACGCCGTGCTGAGGTGATACTTTCTCCAACACTTCTTCATCCCAAGGCCGGTCTTATTAGAAAACCACTTAAACCGACTGATCCTGATTATCAGGAAACTCCACTATCTTCATCTGGCGAATCAACTGCGACACAGCTTCCACCCTTGAAGACAGCCCCAGGGTGATTCTCTTTACCTTTTTCGGTTTATATCCTTCCTTTTTCTTTATAATGCTGACCTATCTTTGTTCATTTCTCCAGTAAACCGAAACCCAGCAAAAAGGCTAAGGGTAAGAAGCCTGCTGTTGATCCTTCTGCCGATGAACCAGCAATCGAACCGTCGACAGCTATCCCTCCTGAAGGTACTCCTGTTACTCCGGTTCAAGAACCTGTTCCTGATATTCCTGCCACTGATGCTGCCCAAGATCCACCAAGCCCAGCCCGGGTTAGCTCTCCTCAAGTTAATCCGGGCTCTCCTGATCCGGCTCAAGATAAAAATATTCCTCCCAATGCACCTTCTTCCCCTGACGTTGTGGTTACTGGCGCTGCTTATGTTGCGCCAGCCGAACCCACCGTTTTAGCAAAACACACTGCTAAAACGGAGAAGGTAACTCAGGAAAAAGGGAATTTAAACGCTGATATCTCCAGCCTTTCCAGCCTGAGTCCCCAGGATATTTATTCCGGATATCTGAACCGGCTCCACAGCAGCCGTGACTATGAAGCCAGCCTGGTGAACCTCATGAGAGAGAAATACGAGGTAAATTTTCCTGTTCTAACTTTGCTTTTTTCAACGCATCTTTACCTTATAACAGCCCCCAAGTTCCGGTTTATCTGCTTTACAGCAGGTGATCCGGAACTTTTGTAGGCTTGAACTGCTGTCTAATACATTAGCCCCCAAGTATCAAGTAGATAACTTGATTATGTAGTTGATACTTGTAAAAAATCTTGCCTCTGACGCATTGCTTCAACTGCCATTAGCCCCCAAGTGTCAAGTAGACAACTTGGTTGTGTGCTTGAGACTTGCATTTCATCTTTGCCGGATTACTTCAACTGCCATTAGCCCCCAAGTGTCAAGTAGACAACTTGGTTGTGTGCTTGAGACTTGTATTTTCTAACTGTGTTTTTGAACTTGTCTGCAGGCTGAGTTAAACCGGAACGCTGTAGAAAATAGCGAACTTCGAACCCGGCTTATGGAGACCGAGGCAGCTGCTTCAAAGGCTAAAAAAGAACTTAAAGTAAGTTTGAAAACTGCTGAAGACTTGAAGAAGTTCTTTGATGAGGAACGGACTGCTTTTGAAGTCCAGAAGAAGGATCTTGAAAAGCGTGTTCAAGATGCCGAAGGAGCTCTTAACCCGGTCACTGAAGAATTGGCCGGTTTAAAGCACCAAGTTAATTTGATGATTTCTGCTATCTTTGGTAATCATAACTGTAACTTTCATTTGTTTATCTTTGCAACCTATAACCTGCACCGGTTTAACTTTTTCTTGTTGTATGTAGGACGCCGCGTCTCCCATCTTGGAGATGACGTACGGAAGAAACTGAAAGCTTGTTATACTTTGGTGGAGCAATTATATTCTGGGGCGCAAAGGATCATCAGCGCTACCTCTTTTGGTAAACCGGCTCCTTCAACCATCAAGGCCACTTTGAACAGTTTGTCAATTCTTCCAACCCGTCTTGAAGAGGTGAAGAAATCAGCTGCTCGAGGAGGTGCTCTTCTGGCCTTGACAAGAGCTAAGGCTTGGGTTCCAGACATTGATCCGGCAGAAGTGCTAACCGGGTTTCCAGACACAAAGGAAGACGGTTCAGCTTTTGGTGAGAAAGATCTGTATGTTCTGACGAAGGAAATGCGTCCACTCGCGAGCAAGATAGCGGTGGAAGCTGACTTATCCCGGTACCACCCTGCGTACAATCTTCAAAACGAGCGTGTGGAACGTCCGGTCTATGATGTTTCAAACTTAACTCCGCCGGTTCGTCCTCACACTTATGCTCCTGATATTGAACCTACCGAGTTGATCAACGATGAAGTGTATTTCCGTGCTTTGGCCAAGATTGACTGGCGTGCACCAGATTTCCCTCCGCTTCATGAGGAAGAAGATGTTCCGGAACCAGATGGTGGCCAGTCATCCCGGCAAGGAGGAACGGAATCTTGAACACTTATTGCTGTAATCGTACTCGTTATTCCATAAACAATGCTTCCGGCTATTTGGCTTTCGTGCCTTGTAATAGGCTTAAACTGAAATTACAATGTGCTGTGATCCGGCTTTTGGCCATTTTATAAATATTCTGTTACTGACTTGTTGATTGATGCGAATCTCTTGCCCTGTTCAAAAAAAAGATGAAGAAATATGCCCTAGTAGTATGACCACCGGACGGATTAACTTGCTCTTTTGATATGATAAACAAGTATACCTTTGATAAATAACTTAGATACCTTAATTGCATGCAGCCAAAACACCTTAAACCGGCAAGATGTTTAAAATTACCTTAATAAGTATTTGGAACTCTTCAACCCTAACTTGTCCATGAATTTTCCTTTTCTTTGTCCAGCAATTCGTAACTTGTATCTGACCCCGTGCTGCCAATTGTCAGCTCATAATGGTACCAGGCCGGTTTAATAAACACCGGTCATTATACCTGATCCTATACTGCTAATTTGTTAGCTCGTCAGGAAGGTCGATTCGGGTTATGATACACACCGGTTTAATTCTCGCTGGTGTTCATGACCCAGACTTATGATGTTATAAATAGGTGGTCAACTTCTGGAGCTGTTCCACTCGGTTGAAAATGTCATAGAACACAAAACACCAAAAAACACACAATTTTTGTAAATCAAACTATGTAATCGAGGCTTTTTCAAAGAGCTGCCAGGCTCAAAAACTGTCGAAAGAACCAAGCCATCATTTTAACGTGTGTTGATACCGACTGCGGATTGATACCGACTGCGGATTAATACCGACTCCGGATTGATACCGACTGCGGATTGATACCGACTCCGGATTGATACCGACTGCGGATTGATACCGACTCCGGATTTTTACCGACTGCGGATTGATACCGACTCCGGATTTTTACCGACTGCGGATTGATACCGACTCCGGATTTTTACCGACTGCGGATTGATACCGACTCCGGATTTTTACCGACTGCGGATTGATACCGACTCCGGATTTTTACCGACTGCAGATTGATACCGACTCCGGATTTTTACCGACTGCGGATTGATACCGACTCCGGATTTTTACCGACTGCGGATTGATACCGACTCCGGATTGATATTGACTTGTTTGGGAAACCCAAAACTTCATAATATAACCATTCAAGAGGTATGTGGACGATACCACTGTCCTCAGGGGCCTTTGACATTCCTCCTAATCCGGTCCGGGGTTGTTTCCTTGAACCGGATAGGAGCTCATATTCCGGTGAATTCTGCCGCTCCTTCACACACCCTGCAAAGGTTAATTTCTAAAAACCAGCCAACATTGAAATACGATTCTTTCATAATAAACTGATATGGACATTTGCCGCAAATTCGATGTATGTGGAAAAAAGGGCTGAGCCCCCGGTTTACCGAGGGTGCCGGTTTATTCATTATTTCATAATATATATATATAGGATACATGGGAGCCTATGGCTCAAGTGTAATATGGCCGTAGATGGGCAATGTTCCATGGCCTTTTCGTCTCCTCTTCTGATGTCCGTGAATCTTTGTGCTCTCGAATATCCACCAAATAGTATGACCCGTTGCGTAAATTTTTGCTGATGACAAAGGGCCCTTCCCACGGCGGGGATAGCTTGTGCATGTCCGTTTGATCTTGGATAAGCCGGAGCACCAAGTCACCCTCCTGGAATGTCCTTGTTCTGATCCGGCGGCTGTGATATCTGCGCAGGTCTTGCTGATAAATCGCCGACCGTGCTGCAGCTATGTCACGCTCTTCATCCAACCGATCCAAACTATCCTGCCTTGACTCTTCATTGATGGCTTCTACATAGGCCGCCACCCTTGGGGAATCATGGCGTATGTCGCTTGGAAGAACTGCTTCTGCACCGTAAACCATGAAAAAAGGTGTGTAACCTGTAGACCGGTTTGGCGTAGTGTTAATACTCCAAAGTACAGATGGTAACTCTTCAACCCAACATCCTGGGGTTCTCTGCAAAGGTGTCATAAGCCGGGGTTTGATTCCTCGCAAAATCTCCTGATTTGCCCTTTCTGCCTGTCCGTTGGACTGGGGGTGAGCCACAGAAGATACATCCAAACGGATATGCTCTCGTTGACAGAACTCTTCCATCTCACCCTGAGATAAATTGGTGCCATTATCTGTGATGATGCTGTGTGGAAAACCAAACCGGAATATTACTTTTTTGATGAACTTAACCGCTGTGGCTGCATCACACTTGCTTATAGGCTCCGCTTCAACCCACTTCGTAAACTTGTCCACTGCCACTAGTAGATGAGTCTTCTGATCTTGGGATCTCTTAAAAGGACCAACCATATCAAGCCCCCAAGTTGCAAAAGGCCAAGTTATTGGTATCATCCGGAGTTCTTGTGCTGGAACAAGGGCACGTCTTGAGAACTTCTGACAAGCATCACACTTGCGGACCAAATCTGCCGCATCTGCATGTGCCGTTAACCAATAAAAGCCATGCCGGAAAGCTTTAGCCACCAACGATTTTGACCCGGCATGATGACCACAATCCCCTTCATGAATCTCCCTTAAAATCTCACAACCTTCCTCAGCTGAAACACACCGTTGAAATACTCCAGAGGTGCTACGGTGATGTAGCTCTCCGTTGGCAATTGTCATAGACTTGGAACGCCGGATTATCTGCCGTGCTTCATCTTCGTCCTCTGGCAATTCCCCCCGGCCTAGATATACCAAATAAGGTAACGTCCAATCCGGAATAACATGGGTTGCTGCAACCAACTGTGCCTCTGGATCTGGAATAGCTAGATTATCCTCTGAAGGTACTTGAACCGAGGGATTGTGCAACTCATCTAAAAAGGTGTTTGGTGGTACCGGTTTACGTTGCGAGGCTAGCCGGCTTAAAGCGTCAGCTGCTTCGTTCTTCCGCCGGTCTATATGCTCCACCTGATATCCTTTAAAATAACCTGCGACCGCTTCAACCTCTCGTCGATAAGCCGCCATGAGTGGATCCCTTGAATCCCACTTGCCCGAAACCTGCTGTGCCACTAGGTCTGAATCACCCAGGCACTTAACCCGGCTCAGATTCATCTCTTTTGCCAATCTCAAACCGTGAAGTAGTGCCTCATATTCTGCTGCGTTGTTAGTACAAGGAAATAACAACCGGAGTACATAACAAAATTTATCACCTCTGGGGGAAGTTAAGACAACTCCGGCCCCCGATCCCTCCAACTGCTTTGAACCGTCGAAGTGGATCGTCCAATAAGTAAGATCCGGCTTCTCCTCAGGCGTTTGCAATTCTGTCCAGTCGTTGATGAAGTCAACCAGTGCCTGAGATTTTATAGCAGTTCGTGGTACATACTTCAACTCATGTGGACTGAGCTCAATGGCCCATTTAGCTATCCTGCCTGTTGCTTCTCTGTTCTGGATTATATCTCCCAATGGAGCTGAACTAACCACAGTTATTGGATGCCCTTGGAAGTAATGCTTCAATTTCCGGTTTGCCATAAACACCCCATACACCAATTTCTGCCAATGAGGGTATCTTTGCTTGGACTCGATGAGTACTTCACTCACATAATAAACCGGACGCTGAACCGGATGTTCTTTCCCTGCTTCCTTGCGCTCAACCACAATTGCAACGCTAACTGCCCGTGTGTTTGCAGCAACATATAATAGCAAAGGCTCCTTGTCTATAGGGGCAGCTAAAACCGGCGGCTTCGCTAGTTGCTGTTTCAGTTTCTCAAACGCTGTATTCGCTTCATCGCTCCAAATAAACCGGTCCGTTTTCTTCAACATTTGATAAAGCGGGATCGCCTTTTCTCCTAAGCGACTGATAAACCGGCTTAACGCCGTGATCCGGCCGGCTATGCGCTGAACATCATTTATGCAAGCCGGTTTTGATAAAGATGTGATGGCCTTGATCTTCTCCGGGCTGGCTTCTATTCCCCTGTTCGAGACCAGGAACCCCAAAAGCTTACCGGCCGGGACACCAAAAGCACATTTCTCCGGGTTAAGCATCATCCTGTAAGCCCGAAGATTATCAAAGGTTTCCCTGAGGTCCTCTATCATTGTTCTTTCCTCCTTTGACTTGACCACAATGTCATCCACATATGCATGTACGTTCCTTCCTATCTGCCCTTTCAAACAATTCTGAACACAACGCTGATAGGTTGCTTGCGCACACTTGAGCCCAAAAGGCATAGACACATAGCAAAAAGCACCAAAAGGGGTTATGAATGCCGTCTTCTCCTGGTCTTCAACTGCCATTTTGATCTGGTGATAACCTGAGTACGCATCCAGAAAACTCAGCCGCTCACACCCTGCTGTAGCATCAATAATCTGATCAATGCGAGGAAGAGCAAAAGGATCAGTTGGGCAAGCTTTATTGAGGTCTGTGTAGTCCACACACATCCTCCACTTCCCATTTTTCTTTAGAACAAGCACCGGATTGGCCAACCATTCCGGATGAAAAACTTCCACTATGAATCCTGCTGCCAAAAGCCTGGCCACTTCTTCTCCTATAGCCTTGCGCCTCTCTTCGTTAAAGCGGCGCAGATATTGTTTTACCGGTTTAAACTTCGGATCGATATTCAACTTGTGCTCAGCGAGTTCCCTCGGTATACCTGGCATGTCAGAAGGTTTCCATGCGAAGATATCCCGGTTCTCACGGATGAACTCGATGAGCGCGCTTTCCTATTTGGGGTCAAGGTTAGCGCTGATAGTGAACTGCTTGGACGAATCTCCTGGCACAAAATCAACTTGCTTGGTCTCCTCTGCCGATTTAAATTTCAAAGCCGGATCATGCTCGGTAGTGGGCTTCTTTAGCGGAGTCATATCCGCCGGATCAACATTATCCTTATAGAACTTTAACTCTTCCGTGGCACATACCGCTTCTGCATAGGCTGCATCACCCTCTTCGCACTCCACTGCTATCTTACGACTGCCATGCACTGTAATTGTGCCTTTATGACCCGGCATCTTGAGCTGCAGATAAACATAACATGGCCTAGCCATAAACTTAGCATAAACCGTCCTCCCAAACAAAGCATGATACGGGCTTCTGATTTTAACAACTTCGAAAGTGATCATCTCTGACCTGGAATCATGCTCATCCCCAAAGGTAACCTCTAAGTCAATCTTACCAACTGGATAGGCTGACTTACCTGGGACCACCCCGTGAAACACTGTGTTTGATGTCCTCAGTTGTTTATCTGTCAGACCCATACGGCGAAAGGTCTCGTAATATAATATATTGATACTGCTACCTCCATCCATGAGTACTTTAGTAAACCGGTATCCTCCCACCTGAGGTGCCACTACCAAGGCTAAATGTCCCGGATTATCTACCCGTAATGGGTGGTCTTCTCTGCTCCAAACAATGGGCTGCTCCGACCATCGTAGAAACTGTGGCGTTGCCGGTTCTACCGCATTGACGGCCCGCTTCAAAACCTTCTGGTCTCTCTTGCATAAACTCGTGGTGAAGACATGATACTGACCGCTACTTAACTCCTTCGGATTACTCTGGTATCCGGATTGATGTTGCTGTTGCGGACGCTGCTGCTGCTGATTTCCTTGGTTACTATGACCCCCCTGGCCCTGTTGCTGATTATTCTGATTGTTGTAACCACCTTGATGATATGATTGATTCCCCTGACCCTGATAACCACCTTGATACTGATTTCCTTGACCATTGTAGTTTCCTTGAGTACTCTGGCCACCCGGCCGGGGTTGATAACCACCACTGTTCCCTTGATAACCGCTGTTGCCCCTATATCCTGAACCGGAGCTGTTCCCTTGGTAACCCGGACCATAAAACCCGGGCCCCGAACCGCCACTTGGGGGCCGGCTAAAAGGATTAAAACGGCTGTTCCCTGGACCCATGCACTCTCTTCCAGTGTGCTTTGCAGGCCCCCTTGCTCCGCTATGCCTTAGACAGGGTTGATCCGGATCCTGCTCCCAACCCGGGTTTCCTCCCCCAACTTGGCGAGTGGGACCTTGCTGGTTGACCCGAAAACCACCTTGAACCTGTGTATTAGCCACAAAATCGGAGCTATTCTCTGCCTTCCGTTTGCCCAAGAAGCTTGAAGTAACCGGATTAACCGGCGCCGGTTTACCAGACTTGCTGGCCTTCCCTGTTTTATCTCCTTCTGACTCCGGGTACTTAGTATTATCTGAGTCCCCGTACTTCACCAGGGCGCTCATCAAAGTCCCCATATCATTGCACTCCCGTTTGAGCCGTCCGAGTTTTAATTTCAAGGATTCAAACCGGCAACTGTTCTCCAATGTTACAATCGCTGTGCTCGGGTTAATGCCGTTTGAGGAGTGCAAGATTTCTGCCACTCTGCGTACCCACGCTGCTGTAGACTCCTGTTCTCCTTGCACACATGCTGCTAAATCTATTATCGACATAGGTTGCTTGCACGTATCCTTGAAATTTTTGATGAACTGGCTGCGCAGCTCTCCCCATGATCCGATGGAATTCGGTGGTAATGCCTTTAGCCAAGTCCGGGCCGTGCCCTCCAGCATCATAGTGAAATATTTAGCACAAGCCGACTCATCCACATCCAGCATCTCCATGGCCATCTCGTAACTCTCCACCCAAGCTTCGGGTGGTAAATCGGCGGTGTAATTAGGCACCTTGCGAGGTCCTTTGAAATCTTTCGGCAGCTTGACGCTCCGCAGGGCAGGGACAAGACATTGTATCCCAAAACTGCTCGCTGTAGCTCCAGCCCCCGTAGCGCCGGCGTAAACCGGCGTCGACTGGCGGATCTCCTCCCGGGCCTCCGATCTAGGCCGGTTTTGATCTGGGGCCGGTATCTCTGCCCCTGCCGGATTATTCTGCCTACGCTGATGCCTCCTCCGTTCACTGCTGGATACTTCAGGCTCCTCCCAATGTCTAGAGTAACTTCGATTGGGACGCGGTGTTGAATGCAACCTCTCCCTGCTGTGAGAATACGCTTGATGCTGTATTAATGCCGTATTCAGCAGCTTCTGGGCCCTGCGCGCTTCTATTGCCACCGGAGATGTTCCTTCAGCAGGTAAAGCGGCCAACCGTGCGGCCGCAGCAGCAATATTATCCACAGGGTTTGAGTAATGTCCTGGAGGGACGGGCACATAAGGCACCGACGTAACCCGTCGCTCCCGTTCGGCGGTGGGCTGCAGAACTGGCTCCTCCTGAACCGGCGGGCTCCTCCGGTTTAAGGCCGGATTATTGCTGGCCCCCGTTCCCGGGGTTCTAAACAAATTCGCAGATTCGTAACCCGGCGGTAGGCGGGATCGGTACTTTCTCCCCCTGACTGCCTCCACTGAAGCTTGCTCCATCCTCAAGTGAAAAGCTTGATCATCCAACTCTGCTTGTCTGATAGCTAACATCTCTCCTTCTGCTTTTAAATCCTCCTTCAATTGATTGATCCGGGCCGTTAACTGAAGAAGCACTGCATCATGCTGCACCTTGTCTGCTGGAGCCACGACCTCTACTGCTTTAGCTGCGAGCTCTTCGATCAAGGTGGATAGAACTTCCGTGAGGGGGGGATTTGAACCGCTTCCCCCTGCACCGGCTTCCGCTGTTGTTCCGTTCACCGGGGGTTGTGAACCGGCCATGAAGACCGCCACCCGGTTTGGCGGGTCAAAGGGGTCCGGAATACTGTTTCCATCGGACTCGCCCTCAGACCGGCCGTCCCGCAACTGATACAGAGATTCAGTTTCCCCGGATGAAGACTCGTCATCTGAGTAGACGACTGTTGCCCCATCAGATTCCGAACCATCCTCGGTTCGACCTCCGTGAACTGCCCCCACAAACACATGCCTCATGGCTGGCCGGATCCGGGGCGATCTCGCCCGCTGAGCCGGCTCGACGATGCTGGGGAGGGTGTCCGGCTCAGGTCCCGGTTCGCCAATTTTGCCGATGAAGACTTGGATGCTGCCGAAGGGGACCCGGTACCCGTATTCGATTGAATCGGCCTCCGGTCCCCAACCCGCGTCGTCGATGTAGATCCGGCCGCGACGACTCTTGGTCATCCGGCCGACTGCGTAACCCTTTAACCCTTCGAAGCCGCCTTTCAAGAACTCGAAACCATCGTGCGCGAGCCCCACGGTGGGCGCCAACTGTCGTGGAATTAACACGGCAGATGTCCGGTTTAACGGACTTGATGATGGAACCATCGCACGGGTTAGCTTGAAAGGGTTCATGGCGCACAAAGGACACAAAGGATTTTATACTAGTTCGGCCCCTTTGAGAAGGTAAAAGCCTACGTCTAGTTGGTTTGGTATTGCTTGGGCGTCGGTTTACAGGGAGCGGAATCGCTTGCCTGCGTCTCGACGTATCGATTGTTGCTTGTCCTTGAACCGGTGCCGGGTCGTCCCTTTATATAGAGGTGACGCCTGGTCCGATTTACAGAGTCCCGAGGCTGGCTCATAATCGTGTCCGCCTCGGTCTCTGTCCTTTCTTTCTTATCTCTCAAGTTACATCTCCTTGGCGGTTTACAACCGTATTTCTATACATGGGCCTTGAAATCTCATAGGCCGTAATCTCTACTAAAATAATGAACCAAGTATAATATAACTAAACCGGTTTACAATATCCGGTTTATACCTACTAACCGTATCCCTGACAGCGGGGACGGCGGGACCTGCAGCTCCTCGGGAGTGATCTCCGGGTGCTCTTGTGGCTGCGGCTCCGCCTCTGCACAAGACAATCAAAGCAAAACAAGAACAGCAAGGTGTTAATATAAGCAAGTTCCTCAAGCGCGCCCGACAAGTGGAAATATCGAGCCCAGACTTACGCTGGGGGCTGCGCTGGGGGCTGCTCCTCGGAGCAGCGCTCGGGTCCGGCAAGCTCGTCGCTGGGGTGTCCCCTGTCGCCGCGACGGGCGAGTCGTCCTCGACCTCGACGACGGGAACCTTGGCCTTCTTCGCCACTCGCTGGGCCAGGGTACTGAAATCAAAGCAGAAAACAAGATCAGAATCATCGAAAGGAAGAATCAAGACAAAGTAAAAGAGATACAAAACTTCGAGTCCTTACTCCTGTTCCTCGTCGTCGTCGTCGCTCAGGGCGGAGAAGTCGAACTCCACCTGAGGCGCATCTGAGCGAGGAGCAGGAGGCGAAGGCTCCCTCGGGCGCTTGGCGGTCCCCGGGGCCGGGGGCTGCGAAGACCCGGCCCCTGTGGGCGCCGAGGCCCGGGGAGCAGGCGGAGCAGCCGCTCCGCTCTGTGAAGACCCTCCTCCGCTTGGCACTAACGTGCGGAGCGCCTCCGCCGTAGCCTGTGTGCGGGGCGCCTCCGCCGCGGTTGGTGCGCCGGGCGCTCCCGTCGCGCCTTGGCTCTCCCGGGTAGCTCGCGTCGCCCGGCGAGCTGGTTGTTGTCGGGGCGCCTGCGCCCTCGTCCCCGTCATCGCCTTGCGGAGGCGCTTCAGCGGAGATCGCCTGGGACTTGCCCGGGGCGGGGAGGTCTCCGATGACGAAGAAAGGTCATCGTTGTAGAGCCCCAGAGATCCATCGGAGTCCTCGCCGGCCCCGACGTCCTCCTCCTCCTCCTCGGCCAGCTCGCTGGGCCCGGCGCCCTGCCCTACGGCCGTGCTCCCTCCGGCGCCTCCGCTCCCTCCGGCGCCTCTGTTTCCTCCGGCAGCCTCGCCTCTCGCCGCGGCCTCGGTCACAATTCCGGGGATCCCAGCGTGTCTCAAAGAAGGGACCCCGGCGAGCTCGTCGGGAGGAAGCTTCAGCAGCCTGCGGATCTCCGCCTCCTCTGCTTGGCAGGACGCATCCGCAGCTTCTGCCTCTTCGATCGTGAATCCAAACTCTCCTGCCGCTGCGGCTGCGGCGGCCTCTTCTACCCGGGAAGCTATATAAGCAACCTCCTGGTCAGTGGTTTCCCGGGTGAGCCCCTTGATCTCCTCCTTGTTCTTCGGCACCTCCACCAGGTTGTCGAAGAAGCTCATGATGTCTGCTGGTTTGGGCGGTATCCATGTGCGGTCGACGCCATGCGAGTCGCACGCGGGCATCATTGCGCGAAGGGGATCTCGGGCCGTGCTGTTACATAGGGGCACCACTCCCCGGGGAGCTCTAAACCACTCTGGGTGGGCCGGGTCGTGCTTAAAAAGTTCCCGGACCATCCCCTTCAGCTCCAGCGACGTGAAGTTGAAGTTTAGCCCTGGGCGCAGTCTCATTATGTCCGCCGCGTTGCCGTACTCCCACGCCGGCCTCTTCCTATCCTGTAGAGGGGCGATGCGGCGGCGGAGGAAGTCTGCTCCTACTTCTCCCATGGACAACTTGGCTGCCCGAAGACGAAGAATTCTGACAAGGGCGACGTTGAGCTTGACGTCGTCCGAATCCAGCTCACTCCAGTCCCTGCCGCGCACTATGGCGGTTGTGCGCGGCGCGGTGAAGGGCTGCGGCTCGTCCTCTACTATCCAGCACCAGTCCGCGTGCCACTCCTCCCACTTGCCGCGGAGCTCTCCTCGCAGATAGGACTCCTTCTTGTTCAAGCGGAAGACCCAAGAAATCCCCCCCGGAGAGGGGGGCGCCGGCCTCTACTCTAGGGGTGAAGAAGTGCCTAAACAGTGCTACATTCGGATAGATCCCAATATAGTTTTCGCACAGATGTGCGAAAACCGCCATCGTAAGGATGGCGTTGGGGGTGAAGTCTAGAAGATGGAGGTTGTAGGTGTTCATGATGTCGCAGAAAAATTCAGAAAAGGGAGGACAAAGACCGCAGTGGAAGAAAACGGCGAAGAAGAAATACCCGCCGGGGTACATGTCCTTGGCGGCGGCGGGATAAGCTCTGGTACGAGGATGCGCCTTGGTCTCCTTGGCCCAGAACAAGTAGTACTTGTTCCAGAGCTCCCACGCGCTGAGCCTCGGCGCGAAGACGACGTTCCGCTTCCGCAGCAGAGCAAGCTTCGCCGCCTGCTCGGATTTCTCCTTCTTGGTCTTCTCCGCCTTCGCCTTCTTGGTCTTCGGGGCCATGGCGGAGGCGGCGAGGGGAGGGGGACGAAGAGTCCGGCGGCGCCGCGGATGCAAGAGACGGCGGAGGAGGTGTGGAGGCGGAGCGCAGAGGGGAATTTCTGGAGATGGAAGAAGAAGCAATGAAGGCGTAGGAGGGGAACCGCTCCTGCTTCCTCTGCTTTTATGGGGAAGTGGGGGACGTTTCGCTCTTTCCATTAAAAGAACGTGGCCACGTTCCCTCCCACGACGCCGCAATCGATGCGTGCCGTTACGGAGGGACGCGGCGGATGCAGAAGTGGATTCGGCGTGCCGTGGGCCTCGCGTGCCCGTGCACTGTTTTGGGCCTGGCCCAACAGCGCTCGGCACCGTGTGTGGCCCAGGCCCGGGGGCTCCTGTCGGTGTACTAAGGTAGGGGTACCTCAGTACCCCAACTAGTGCACGGGCAGTAGCAGCTTCCCGCGGCAGGGCCTACCACGTGCTTGCCGGAGACCTTTCTGCTCCATATAAAACCATTCAAAAAACAAAGTATAGAAGATCAAGACCCCAGCTAGTGGGGCTTGCTGGGAAGGCCGTCACAGGCTCAAGATTTCCTTATCAACTCAAGGCCCTGGCGAGTGGAGCTTGCCAGGAAGACTAGAAGATTGTACTTCAGAAGACATGCCTCGGCGCTGCATGCGCCCCGACGGGGCCCGGGGAGCGACAAGCTTCAGAGCCCGACAAGCTTCCGGGCCCGGCAAGGTCAAGGCCACGGCAAGGTGCTTGCCGGGGAGAGTTACGCTGTGTGCCAGCGCTCCAGCTCATCGAACCACGCGTCGCCCTGGGGCCATCCTAGGGACGCGTGGCGGATGGCTGTGCAGCTCAGGGGACACGGTGGCACTCCACGGTGACGAAGCCATCGCCGTGGCAAACGGAGACGCAAGGGCGGGCGCTTTTGGGGTCGACGGCGACGGGCATTAAATGCTCTTGTCCCCCACTGTCAAAGTAGGTGATGACCACTATTCATGCACTGTTCATCCACTGTTCCCGCACTGTTACAACTACCACCACAATTACGTTTTTACCCCTTTTCCTACGTTGACACCTGTCGGTGACCCCCTGCACTACAAAAGGAGGCCCATGCACAACGTAGAAAGGGTTCGAAACCTGGATCGCTCATTTCGCTCGGTGTAGCTAGTTCTTCAAGCTCCCGAGCTCCCCAACTCAATACAATCTAAGCAGGAGTAGGGTTTTACGCGTCCGTCGCGGCCCGAACCTGGGTAAACTGCCCGCGTGCTCTCCACGATCTGCTCTTCGTGCTCCCTCCGCTCCCTCACCGCAACGACAAAGGGGCTCCGGTCCCATAGGTGCTCGTGGTGGACAGTTTCCCCCGACAACTGGACAGACACCCTTCGCTCTAGTCTATGGAGCGGAGGAAGTTCTCCCCACGGAACTCGTATACGGGTCACCTCGAGTGCTCGCTTATGATGAGCTCGAGCAAGAGCAGCTGCGACAAGATGACGCGCTGCTCCTGGAGGAAGACCGTGTTCAGGCTGCTGTACGAGCTACTCGCTACCAGCAAGCTTTGCGCCGCTACCATAGCCGCAAAGTTAATGCCAGAAGTCTCGAGGAAGGCGACCTTGTTCTTCGGCGCGTTCAGTCCGCCAAGAATTCCAACAAGTTGACGCCGAAGTGGGAAGGCCCTTATCGGGTGAAACGAGTCACTAGGCCTGGAGCTGTCCGCCTTGAGACCGAAGATGGCTTTCCGGTGAGCAACTCCTGGAACATAGAGCATCTTCGTAAGTTTTACCCGTAAGGCGCGGTTGCCGTGACCCGCTCCGGCAACCACCTTTTGTACAAGTCTTGCCGTTGTTGCATGTAATCCTTTGTACAAAGCCGGGCGCAGACCCCGTGCATCAGTAAAGCTCATGTGCTCCGCACACCTTGTCATTTCATGCTTCTTATTTTCTTGCATGCATTATCTGACACTTTGTGCAGCACCTACCCCCGGTAAGTGATAACGAGACGCAAAGCTCTGTATCTGTATTTTCTCTTCTTTCTTTTTTCTCAAGGAAACGAAGGTTCCCTCGCGCACATGTTTGCCGGGGGGTGGAGAAGATAGTGATATGGACCAAGCGCCGTTCAAGAAAGCTTCGCCTTGCCGGGAAGCGAAAGACACAAAAGCTAAGTTGCCAAAGTTTGAGCAATTAAATTTTTAAAAATTTTAAGTTATCTTCCTTGAACGATCGCACTTTGTATGGAAAACTTGTGCGCGGAGGAACCAACTCGTGACTAGCCGCGCCCTTACTTTGTTTCGAGCACGCTCAACGACTTAAGTGTGTTGCGACTAGTGTCGCGCCCTTACTTCGTTTTCGAGTTCGCTCAACAACTTAAGCGTGCTGCGACTAGTTGCGACAAGGTTTCTTGTCGGTAACAGCACCGCCAGCAGGCTGCTGAAGTTCCGCACTCAGCGCTCGCGGCAAAGGTGCCTGCACCGGCAAGTTCCCTAAAAAGAGTAGGGTAAAGGCATACAAAGCGAGGAAATCAAGTAAAGGAAATAACATTGCAATTACTACCCAAAATAGAGTTATATTACAAAGTGACTTGTCGCAGTTCTAATAGACTGTTGTTCATAACATGGTTGGCAGCGACAAGGAAAGAAGAAAATGGGCAAGCTTAATCCGCGCGGTCACCCTCGACCCTCTTGATGCCGCTCACCTTGTCCACAATGGGTGCGACAAGGGCCTTGAGCGCCTCCATATCAACGTCCGACGGCAAGCTCCTGAGGACGTTGGTGAGGTTGAGGCCTGGATTGCAGAAAGCCACCTTCATCAGCACCTTTTGAAGAGCGCCCGCGCAGAGCTTGCGCGACTCGTCCGCCAGTTGCCTTGGGATCCTTTCCCGGAGCTGCTGGAGGGCCGTCGCCACGCCTCTGAAGAACGGAGTGAGCTTGGCGCTGGGGTGGAGGTTCTCGTCGGTGGAGTACCCGAGATACTCCGCCCCCAGCTACGCCAGCTCCTTGTTGATATCCGCGGCGGCGTTGACAAGACCCTCCGTCCAGTGTTCGACGTTCTCCCTGAAGATGTTTTGGGTGACGGCAGCGCTCGCCAGCAACGCCTTCTCGGCCCTGATCTCCTCCTTCAGGGTCGCCTCCCGCTCCCTGGCGTCGTCCAGCGTCTGGGTCAAGGTCGCCAGCTTCAGCTCGAGATCGGCGATGGAGTCCTTGGCGGCGGTGAGCTCCTTGCCCTTATCGGCGAGGCGGACCTGCAGCTCTGAGTGGCTGTGGGCATCCTTCTCTCGCTCAAGCTTGAGCGCGGCAACCTCCTCGCCGCTCGTCTTGAGGTTGGCTTCGAGCTGCACCACCCTTGCCTCTAGCTCCTTCTTGGCGGTCTCAGCAGCCGCGGCAGCATCCTTTGCTTCCTGAAGAGCTCCGCCAGGAGATTGCTCGCACGCGGCAAGTTCCTCCTCGTGACTGTCGAGGTTGACCTTCCGCTGCGCCAGTTCACCCTCCAGCGTGGACAGCTTCTCAGCGGCAAGCCGCTGCTGTTCCTCCACTTCGGCCTTCTCGAGGATGAAGGCCTGCTGCTCCTCGGCAAGTTGCTCCCGCTCCTCTGCCAAGGACCGGAGAGCTGCTTGGTTGATGCCCCGGAGCTCCTTTGCGCGTTTCTCCATATCGACTCCCACCTTGGCGACCAACGCTTCACGGGACTCCAACTTGGCCTGCCGGGCGCGGTAAAGTGACAGCAGCTTGCGCAGCAGCCGCTCCTCCTCAGGCTCGCTGCTGCTGCTCGGCGCGTCGACAAGCTTCAGCCCGGCGGAGGCAAGCACTTCTCCGTCGAAGACCTCTCCCTCGACCGGCGCCCTGGACATGGACGCCCAAGGGAGCTGGATGAAGACATCGTCGTCGGCCTTTAAGTAGGCGCCTGGCTTGAGCTCGTCGGAGCTGGGGGCTACGGCAACGGCGGAGGGCTCGGCGGTCGGTGTAGCGTCTGGCGCTCCTGCGACCTCAGGGCCGTCAGTGCGATCGCCAGCCCCTTCGCCGGCTGCTGCGGCGGTAGCCTTGGCGGCCTCTGCGCCGGCGGGATCGTCTACGCCGACCGCTTCTTCGGCAACGACGGTGTCGTCAGCAACGACCTCTGTCTCCATTGGCTCAGCTGCGGATGGGTCTGACGGAAGAAAAGAAAAGAAAAATAGTCAAGCAAATATCCAAAAAAAGGAAGAATCAAAAGAAGAAAAGCCAAGGGAAGCTTGAGTCAAAGGGGTTACCTGCGTGGGCCGGCTCCTCGATGAGGTTCCTCGCCGAGGAGCTCTTCCTCGGCGGCGTGGTTGTAGCTCTCGCCGGCGGAGGGCCGCTAGTGTCATCCCTCGCCGGAGAGCTCGCCCTTGGCGGAGTATTCGCCCTCGCCGGAGAGCTCGCCCTTGGCGGAGTATTCGCCCTCGCCGGAGAGCTCGCCCTTGGCAGAGTATTCGCCCTTGGCGGAGGATTCTCCCTTGCCGGAGAGCTTCCCCTTGGCGGTGTGGTCGAAGCGTGCGGCACGTCGGGAGCAGTCTCCTAGCGCTCCTGGTGCTGCTGCTCTGCTCCTACACGAGTCAACGAACAAGACATCAGTAAAGAAGAAGCACCCACGCGCGCCTAACCGCAGAAGACGAACCACACTTACGCTGGGGGCTGCTCTGAAGAACAGTTGCCGGGTCCGGCAAGTTTGTCGCGGGCGCCCCCCTGCTATTGCGGCGGACTCGTCCTCGATGACAATCACCGGGACCTTGGCCCTCTTTGCCGCCCTCTGGGCCAGAGTTTTGAAACAAAAAAGGACAGGTTCAGAGTGAGGCAAAAGAGATACAAGACAAACAACAAGAATTCAAGGAATGTAAGAACGTCAAGAACTTACTCTTCTTCTTCCTCTCGCAGCTGAGCGTAGAGAAGTCGAAGTCTGGCTCATGCACCCCGGCGCAAGGAGGCGGAGGAGTAGGCTCCCTTGGCCGTTTGGCGGGGGCAGGGACGATGGTCTGAGACGACTCCGCTCCGGCCGCCGCCGAGGCGTGGGGAGCGGCAGGGGCAGAAGCGAAGGTCCGAGAAGACCCCGCTCCAGTTGCTGCAGAAGCTCGAGGCGTCCCCGCGGCAACTGAGCTTGTCGCGGTGGCGCGTGTCATGCGGCGCGGCGGCTGTTGGCCCGTCTGCCGCTCCGTCACATCCCCGGCCTTGCGGAGACGCCTCCTTGGTGGAGCTGGAGGCTCTGCTGGTGGTGGCGAGCTGCCTGAGGACAGGGAGGAAGAGGAGCCGATCTCCAGCGAGCCGCTCGTGTCCTCAACGGGCCCGCTCGACTCGGCGCCCTGCTCGGCGGGCCTGCTTGACTCGACGCCCTGCTCGGCAGGCTCGCTTGGCTCGGCGTCTTGCCCGGCAGGCTTCCCCGCTTTGAAGAACTCTTCCCGCTCGGCAAGGCTTGCCGCCTCCGCTGCCTCCGCCTCCTCCAGGGAGTATCCGAACTCGCCGGCGGCCGCGGCTGCCGCCGCCTCTTCCAGCCTGGTGGCGATGTACACCATCTCCTGGTCAGTGGTGTCGCGGGTGAGGCCTTTCTTCTCGTTGGAGTTGACTGGCGTTTCTTCTACATTGTCGAAGAACTGCTGCACGGCTTCGTCGATGGGCTCTTGCCAAGTTGGGTCGATCCCGTGCGAATCGCATAGCGGCATCATTGCGCGGATGCGGCTGAGCGCAGAATTGTTGCACAGCGGGACGACGCCGCGCGGCAACCTGAACCATTCGGGATGGTCGGGGTCGTACTTGAACAGCTCCTGCAGCATCCCGCTGAGCTCCAGGACAGTGAAGTTATAGTTGAGGCTCAGGCGCAGCCTCATGATATCTGCCGCGTTCTCAAACTCCCAGGCGGGCCTCTTCCTCTCCTGCAGGGGGGCGATGCGGCGGCGGAGAAAGTCTGCGCCAACTGCGCCTACAGTCAGCCCGGCAAGCCTAAGGCGAAGAATCTGGGCAGTGGCAATCTTCAATCTACTATCCTCCGGGGCCAAGTCACTCCAGTCGTTGCCGCGTACTACTGGGGCTTGGCACCGGGCGGTGAATGGCTGCGGGTTCTCCTCTACAATCCAACACCAATTGGCTCTCCACTCATCCCATTTGCCGCGGAGCTCTCCCTTTAGGTATGCCTCCTTCATGTGGGTCCTCAAGATCCAGGAGATCCCGCCAGACAGAGGCTCTCCTCTCTCTACTCGAGGCGTAAAGTAATGGCGGAAAAGAGCTACATTGGGGAAAACTCCGACAAAATTTTCGACAGATGTGCGAAAACTGCCATGGTTAGAACGACGTTGGGGGTGAAGTCAAGGAGATGGAACCCGTAGGTGTTCATGATATCGCAGAAGAACTCGGAATAGGGCGGGCAGAGCCCGCAGTAGAAGAACAGGGCGAAGAACGCATATCCGCCCTGGAACATTTCGCAAGCAATGGCTGGGAGTACCTTGGTACGCGGATGCGCCCGCGTCTCCTTCGCCCAGAAAAGGTAGAACTTATCCCTCAGCTCCCTCGCGCCAAGCTGGGGGGGAGACAACCCGCTTCTTCCGCAGCGCCGCGAGCCGCAGCGCATCGGCCGACTTCACGGTCTTCCCCTTCTCGCCTTTCGGAGCCATGGCGGGAACGGTGAGGGGGGGGGGTCGACGGCGCTGGTGGTTCTGGTGGCGACGGGAGGCGGAGCGCTGCTCTCTTTCGAGCTTTGGGAAGAAGGGGAGCAGCGGAGGTTCTCAAGATTGAGGCAAGCAACGGGCGGATGGACGAACTGCCCCTGTTTCCCCTGCTTATAAGGGGGAAGGGCGGACGTTCCGCATTTCCAATTAAAGAAACCACCCACGATCTCTCCCACGACGCCGCATTAAACGCGTGTCGTTAAGGGAGGGCGCGTTGGATACGGAGAAAGATACGGCACGTCCCAGGCCGCGCGTGCCCGTGCACTGTTTTGGGCCTGGCCCAACAGCGCTTGGCACCATGTATGGCCTAGGCCCGGGGGCTCCTGTCGGTGTACTAAAGTATGGGTACCTTAGTATCCCGAACTTGTGCACGGGCAGTTGCAGCGTCCCGCGACAAGGCCTGCCGTGCGACCACCGAAGTCCTTTATGGTTCCTTTTGAGCCATTCAAGAACAAAGTATCCAAGGCAAGGAGACAAGGCCCCGGCAAGAGGAGCTTGCCGGGAAGGCCACTCAAGGCACAAAACCACTCAAGGCACAAGACCCTGGCAAGAGGAGCTTGCCGGGAAGGCCCTCCGAGGCGTCTCAAGAAACTTGCCACAACGCGCCACGCGTCCCGGCAAGGCCCGATGAGCGACAAGCTCCCGGAAGCGACAAGATAGCGACCGCGGCAAGGTGCTTGCCACGAAAAGATTCCACTCAGTACGCGCGCTCCAGCACATCCACCCACGTGTCGCTCTGGGACCTTTCCAGGCGCACGTGGCGGAAGGCTGTGCAGCCAGGGGTACACGGTGGCAAGCAGCGATGACAAGACTACCGTCGTGGCGGACGGTGGCGCCCCTGACGGTCACTTTTTGCACTGTTTGGGCGACGGCGATGGGCATTTAATGCCCTTGTCCCCTGCTGTCAGAATTAGGTATGGAACACTGTTCCAACTACCAAGCTTTTTACATTTTTACCCCCAACTGCGCTGCCACCTGTCGGTGACCCCTTGAGCATATAAAAGGAGGCCCATGCGCACGTAGAAAGGGGATCGATCATTCTCACGCTCGGTCTTGCTAGCGGTTAGAGTGTACTGTAGCTCTCTTCGCTCCCGAGCAAGAAATCAATACAAACCAAAGCAGGAGTAGGGTTTTACGCATCCGTGCGGCCCGAACCTGGGTAAACTGCTCGTGTGCACGCCTCGATCTGCTCTTCGTGCATCCTCCGCCCCCTGCCGTACCGAAAAGGGGCTCCGGTCCCATAGGTGTTCGTGGGCGATCAGTTTCCCCGACAATACTTTACCCTCAAAAACTGTTGCGATCCCCTACACTTGTGGGTTATCACTTACGGACGTGCTTGTCCGAAATGTGGGGTAAGTTACGAAAGTACCCTGATACGTCTCCAACGTATCTATAATTTTTGATTATTCCATGCTATTATATTATCCTTCTAGGATGTGTTATGGGCTTTTATATACACTTTTATATGATTTTTGGGACTAACCTATTAACCCAGAGCCCAGTGCCAGTTTCTATTTTTCTCCTGTTTTAGGGTTTTACAGAAAAACAATGTCAAACGGAGTCCAATTGACGTGCCAATTTTTTATGATTTTTTCTAGACCAAAAAAAGCCCCCGAAGTAAAAGAGTTGGGCCACGAGAGCCACGGGCTGCCCACGAGGGTGGGGGGCGCGCCCTTGGCAGGGGGGCGCGCCCTCCTATCTCGTGGACGGCACAGAGGCCCCCCTGACTTGTGCCCTATGCCAAAAATCGTATAAATACTGAAACCTTCGGAAAATAACCTAGATCGGGAGTTCCGCCGCCGAAAGCCTCTGTAGCCACCGAAAACCAATCTAGACCCTGTTCCGGCACCCTGCCGGCGGGGGAAACCCTCTCCGGTGGCTATCTTCATCATCCCGGTGCTCTCCACGATGAGGAGGGAGTAGTCCACCCTCGGGGCTGAGGGTATGTATCATTAGCTATGTGTTTGATCTCTCTTTCTCGTGTTCTTGAGATGGCACGATCTTGATGTATCGCGAGCTTTGCTATTCTAGTTGGATCTTATGATGCTTCTCCCCCTCTAATCTCTTGTAATGGATTGAGTTTCCCTTTGAAGTTATCTTATCGGATTGAGTCTTTAAGGATTTGAGAACACTTGATGTATGGCTTGCACGTGTTTATCTGTGGTGATAATGGGATATCATTCGATCTACCTGATGTATGTTTTGGTGATCAACTTGCGGGTTCCGTGACCTTGGGGATCTATGCAAGGGGTTGGCACACGTTTTCGTCTTGACTCTCCGGTAGAAACTTTGGGGCACTCTTTGAAGTACTTTGTGTTGGTTGAATAGATGTTTCTGAGATTGTGTGATGCATATCGTATAATCATGCCCACAGATACTTGAGGTGACAATGGAGTATCTAGGTGACATTAGGATTTTGGTTGATTTGTGTCTTAAGATGTTATTCTAGTACGAACTCTATGATAGATTGAACGTTACTACAAACTCTTGAATAGATCGATCAGAAAGAATAACTTTGAGGTGGTTTCGTACCCTACCATAATCTCTTTGTTTGTTCTCCGCTATTAGTGACTTTGGAGTGACTCTTTGTTGCATGTTGAGGGCTAGTAATATGATCCAATTATGTTATCCTTGTTGAGAGAACTTGCACTAGTGAAAGTATGAACCCTAGGCCTTGTCTACTATCATTGCAACACCGTTTATGCTCACTTTTACCACTTGCTACCTTTCTGTTTTTATATTTTCTTATTTCAAAAACCTATATCTACCATCCATATTGCACTTGTATCACCATCTCTTCACCGAACTAGTGCACCTATACAATTTACCATTGTATTGGGTGTGTTGGGGACACAAGAGACTCTTTGTTATTTGGTTGCAGGGTTGTTTGAGAGAGACCATCTTCATCCTACGCCTCCCATGGATTGATAAACCTTAGGTCATCCACTTGAGGGAAATTTGCTACTGTCCTACAAACCTCTACACTTGTTGGCCCAACAACGTCTACAACAAGAAGGTTGTGTAGTAGACATCAAGCTCTTTTCTGGCGCCGTTGTCGGGGAGGTAGGTGCTTGAAGGTATATCTTTAGATCTTGCAATCGAAACTTTTAGTTTCTTGTTTTATCACTAGTTTAGTTTATAAAAGAAAACTACAAAAAATGGAATTAAGGTTACCTCATATGCTTCATCTTTTTAATATCTTTCGTGAAAATGATGGAAAGGAAAATTGTGCTCAAGTACTAGAAGAAGAATTACATTGAATGCTTGGCACTAAAAACATGAATGGTGAGCATGATTGCAATTTTGTTAGTGTGAATCCTTTGAATATCTATGATGCTAATGATATGCAAAGCCACAAGCTTGGGGAAGCTATGTTTGATGAAGATGATATTTTTAGTCCCCCAAGTCTTGATGAGAAAATTTATTATCATGAAATCATGCCTCCTATTTATGATGATTATATTTATGAAAGTGGATTTGGAGAGGTCATGACTTTATTCAGTGATGAATCCACTATTTCGGAAGAGGTTCCAATTGATTATGGGAACAAAGTTGCTATCTATGATGATTATTGTGATGACGTGTATGCTATTAAGAATAATGATAACCATGAAACTTGTCATCATGATTTTAGTTTTCAATTGGATTATGCTTCACATGATAGTTGTTTTGTTAAGTTTGCTCCCACTACTATGAATGAGAAGAATTCTGCTTATGTGGAGAGTAGTAAAATTTCTATACAAGTAGATCATGAAAAGAATGCTTTATGTGCTGGTTATATTGTTCAATTCATTCATGAGGCTACTGAAAATTATTATGAGAGAGGAACATATGCTTCTACAAATTGCAATAATATCAAGTTTCCTCTCTATGTGCTTAAAGTTTTGAAGCTATGCTTGTTTTCCCTTCCTATGCTAGTTGATTATTCCTCCCATAAGTTGTTTGCTCACAAAGTACCTATGCATAGGAAGTGGGTTAGACTTAAATGTGCAATTCATATGCTTCATGATGCTCCCGTTATGTTTCAATTCTTATCTTTTATGTGAGCATCATTATGCCTAGCTAGGGGCGTTAAACGATAGCGCTTGTTGGGAGGCAACCCATCTTTATTTTGTTATCTTTGCTTTTGCTTCTGTTTAAGAATAAATATTGCATCTAGCTTCTGTTTCGATGTGGTTTTGTGTTTTAATTAGTGTTTGTGCCAAGTAGAACATTTGGGAAGACTTGTGTGAAGTTTATATGATCTTGCTGTAAAAAACAGAATCATTAGCGCTCACTAGAATAGTCATCCGATTTTACTGGAGTGTACTATTTAGTTGATTCTTTTTGCAGATGATTAATAGACAAATTCCTCACGTTTACCAATTTAGTTTGAATTTTTTGGAGTTACATAAGTATGCAAAAGCTGCACATTACTATAGACTGTTCCGTTTTTGGCAGATTCTGTTTTCCGTGTGTTGTTTGCTTATTTCAATGCATCTATGAGTAATATTGGGAAGTATGAACCATAGAGAAGTTGGAATACAGTTGGTTTAACACCAATTAAATAAAGAATGAATTCATTACAGTACCTTTGAGTAGTGGTTTGTTTTCTTATACTGACGGAGCTGACGAGATTTTTGTCTAAGTTTTGTGTTGTGAAGTTTTCAAGTTTTGAGTATTGCTTTGATGGACTATGGAACAAAGAGTGGCAAGAGCCTAACCTTGGGGATGCCTAAGGCACCCCAAGGTAAAATTGAAGGACAACCAAGAGCCTAAGCTTGGGGATGCCCGGGGAAGGCATCCCCTCTTTCGTCTTCATCTATCGGTAACTATACTCGGGACTATATTTTTATTCACGACATGATATGTGTTTTGCTTGGAGCGCCAATTTATTTTAGTTTGTTTTTCTTGCTGTTTGAATAATATCACAAGATCTTAAATTCTTAAATGTTAGAGAGTCTTCACATAGTTACATAATTATTCAACTACTCATTGATCTTCACTTATATCTTTCGGAGTTGTTTGTTGTTTGCTCTAGTGCTTCACTTACATCTTTTAGAGCACGGCGGTGGTTTTATTTTGAAGAAATAGATGAACTCTCATGCTTCACTTATATCCTTTTGAGAGTCTATTAGAACAACATGGTAATGTGCTTTGGCTATAAAACTAGCATTCACATGATAGGCAGCCAAGATCAATGTAGTAAAAACTTTCACACTAAGTGCATTGAATATGATGAGAAGTTGGATGCTTGATAATTGTTTTGAGATATGAGGATAGTGATATTAGAGTCATGCTAGTGGAGTTATTATGAAATTGAGAAATACTTGTGTTAAGGTTCGGGATTCCCGTAGCATGCATGTATGGTAAGTTAGAGCATGAGGTATTTGTAAAGTGTCAACCTTTGTGTGGAGGTCGGGGGCGCGCGATGGTTAACTCCTACCAACCTCCCCCCCCCCCTAGGAGCATGCGTTGATTGCTTTGTTTTGATGACTCGTAGATTTTTGCAATAAGTATATGAGTTCTTATGACTAATGTCGAGTCCATGGATTATACGCACTCTCACCCTTCCACCGTTGCTAGCCTCTCTTGTATCGCGCAACTTTCGCCGGTACCATACACCCACTATATATCCTTCCTCAAAATAGCCACCATATATCTTCCTCAAAACAGCCACCATACCTACCTATCATGGCATTTCCATAGCCATTCTGAGATATATTGCCATGCAACTTTCCACCATTCCGTTCATATGACACTCTTCATATTGTCATATTGCCATGCATGGTCATGTAGTTGACATCGTATTTGTGGCAAAGCCACCATGCATAATTTCTCATACATGTCACTCTTGATTCATTGCACATCCCGGTACACCGTCGGAGGCATTCATACAGAGTCATACTTTGTTCTAGTATCGAGTTGTAATATCGAGTTATAAATCAATATAAGTGTGATGATCTTCATTATTAGAGCATTGTCCCATGTGAGGAAACAAAAAAAACAAAAAAAAGATAAAGGCCAAATAAAAAAGGAGATGGCCCAAAAAAATAGGGAGGGGCTAAAAAAAGAGGAAATCCCCTCCAAGAAATGAGAGAAAAGAGAGAAGGGACAATTGCTACTATCCTTTTCCACACGTGTGCTTCAAAGTAGCACCATGTTCTTCATGATAGAGAGTCTCATGTTTAGTCACTTTCATATACTATTGGGAATTTTCATTATAGAACTTGGCTTGTATATTCCAACGATGGGCTTCCTCAAATGCTCTAGGTCTTCGTGAGCAAGCAAGTTGGATGCACACCCACTAGTTTCTCTTGTTGAGCTTTCATACATATTTATCTCTAGTGCATCCGTTGCATGGCAATCCCTACTCACTCACATTGATATCTATTAATGGGCATCTCCATAGCCCGTTGATACGCCTAGTCGATGTGAGACTATCTCCCTCCTTTTTATCTTCTCCACAACCACCTCTATTCCACCCATAGTGCTATGTCCATGGCTCACGCTCATGTATTGCATGAAAGTTGAAAGGTTTGAAAGAATAGAGTATGAAAACAATTGCTTGGCAGAAACCGGGGTTGTGCATGATATGAATATTTTGTGTGATGAAGAATGAGCATAGCCTGACTATATGATTTTGTAGGGATAACTTTCTTTAGCCATAGTATTTTGAGAAGACATGATTGCTTTGTTAGTATGCTTGAAGTATTATTATTTCTTGTGTCAATATAGACTTTTGTCTTGAATCTTTTAGATCTGAACATTCATGCCACAATTAAGAGAATTACATTGAAAATTATATTGGTTAGCATTCCACATATTTTTTTTATCATTTACCTACCCGAGGACGAGCAGGAATTAAGCTTGGGGATGCTGATACGTCTCCAACGTATCTATAATTTTTTATTATTCCATGCTATTATATTATCCTTCTAGGATGTCTTATGGGCTTTTATATATACTTTTATATGATTTTTGGGACTAACCTATTAACCCAGAGCCCAGTGCCAGTTTCTGTTTTTCTCCTGTCTTAGGGTTTTACAGAAAAAGAATATCAAACAGAGTCCAATTGACGTGCCAATTTTTGATGATTTTTTCTGGACCAAAAGAAGCCCCCGAAGTAAAAGAGTTGGGCCAGGAGAGCCACGGGCTGCCCACGAGGGTGGGGGGCGTGCCCTGGGCGGGGGGGAGGGCGCGCCCTCCTATCTCGTGGACGGCCCAGAGGCCCCCTGACTTGTGCCCTACGCTAAAAAATCCTATAAATACTGAAACCTTCAGAAAATAACCTAGATTGGGAGTTCCGCCGCCGAAAGGCTATGTAGCAACCGAAAACCTATCTCGACCCTGTTCCGGCACCTTGCCGGATGGGGAACCCCTCTCCGGTGGCTATCTTCATCATCCCGGCGCTCTCCATGATGAGGAGGGAGTAGTCCACCCTCGGGGCTGAGGGTATGTATCATTAGCTATGTGTTTGATCTCTCTCTCTCTCTCTCGTGTTCTTGAGATGGCACGATCTTGATGTATCGCGAGCTTTGCTATTCTAGTTGGATCTTATGATGCTTCTCCCCCTCTACTCTCTTGTAATGGATTGAGTTTTCCCTTTGAAGTTATCCTATCGGATTGAGTCTTTAAGGATTTGAGAACACTTGATGTATGTCTTGCACGCGTTTATCTGTGGTGACAATGGGATATCATGTGATCTACTTGATGTATGTTTTGGTGATCAACTTGCGGGTACCGTGACCTTGGGAATCTATGCATAGGGGTTGGCACACGTTTTCGTCTTGACTCTCCGGTAGAAACTTTGGGGCACTCTTTGAAGTACTTTGTGCTAATTGAATAGATGTTTCTGAGATTGTGTGATGCATATCATATAATCATGCCCACGGATACTTGAGGTGACAATGGAGTATCTAGGTAACATTAGGGTTTTGGTTGATATGTGTCTTAAGGTGTTATTCTAGTACGAACTCTATGATAGATTGAACGTTACTACAGACTCTTGAATAGATCGATCAAAAAGAATAACTTTGAGGTGGTTTTGTACCCTACCATAATCTCTTCGTTTGTTCTCTGCTATTTGTGACTTTGGAGTGACTCTTTGTTGCATGTTGAGGGCTAGTAATATGATCCAATTATGTTATCCTTGTTGAGAGAACTTGCACTAGTGAAAGTATGAACCCTAGGCCTTTTCTACTATTAGTGCAACACCGTTTATGCTCACTTTTACCACTTGCTACCTTGCTGTTTTTATATTTTCTTATTTCAAAAACCTATATCTACCGTCCATATTGCACTTGTATCACCATCTCTTCGCCGAACTAGTGCACCTATACAATTTACCATTGTATTGGCTCTGTTGGGGACACAAGAGACTCTTTGTTATTTGGTTGCAGGGTTGTTTGAGAGAGACCATATTCATCCTACGCCTCCTACGGATTGATAAACCTTAGGTCGTCCACTTGAGGGAAATTTGCTAGTGTCCTACAAACCTCTGCACTTGGAGGCCCAACAACGTCTACGAGAAGAAGGTTGTGTAGTAGACATCATACCCTCACCGATTTGAGGTGGTTCTTTCGGTTCAGGGGTATCACGGGCATTTCGCATGTCGGGATTTCACAGCAGGTGGGAGTTTTCACGCGCGTTGAAATTTCGAAATAGCAAGGCGCGGGTTGAGATGGAGGGAGTTGTCGGAGCACAACAAGACAAAGATATATCTTAAATATTTCCGGCTAACAAGGCGCGGGTTGAAATTTCTGGACAAGCCTAACGTTTACTGTACCAAATCAATTCGCACTACAAATGTCATGCAAAACTTTGAATTCATGTTATGTTCAATTAAAATATTTCACTACGTGTATAATGCATGCAACCTAGTACTCAAATGAACGTTTTAGTGCATTCCAAACGTATATACTACCGCTTCAATATGAACTAAATTTGAATTCGTTTCTCTATTTGAATAAGATCTACAATAATGATTGTTGTGAAATCAAAGCATTTGAATTTGTTTCTCTGTTTTAATAAGATCTACAATCATCATTATTGTCAAGTTAAACCATCGTTTGTGTATTATCTTCACAGCACACCACATGATTAGTCTCGAGTTACATATGAACTATGTGTACCATATGAACTCGAACTCGATTTTTTGAATCCACTTTATGTTGATTTCAAATCATAGTACATTTCAAGCTCTAGCTAGATCTTCACAAACTAAACCATGTCTCATATGTATAATGTGTTTATCACATTATGTATGGTGCTCCGCCCCCTACGCCTACAAGTATTTAGATGTGAGTTGCAAACACCACACATTACCATAAAGTCAAATAAAATGTGAGAATGTTCGATATATAGTATTGTTTAGATTGTTCGATCTTTACTTGTAAGCTGCAAACGCCACATAGTATCACAAATTCAAATAAAATGTGAGATTGTTCGATGTATAGTATGGTTTAGATTGTTCGACATTTAGCTGTGAGTTGCAAACGCCATGCATTGTCACATTATGGTATATGATAACCCACAAGTGTAGGGGATCGCAACAGTTTTCGAGGGTAAAGTATTCAAACCAAATTTATTGATTCGACACAAGGGGAGCCAATGAATAATCTTAAGTATTAGCAACTGAGTTGTCAATTCAACCACACCTGGAAACTTAGTATCTGCAGCAAGGTAGTTTAGTAGCAAAGTAATATAGTAATAGTGGTAACAGCAATAAAAGTAACGATAGTGTTTTTGTAGTTTTTGTAACAATAGTAGCGGAAAAGTAAATAAGCAACAAGCAATATGTGAAAAGATCGTAGGTATTGGATCGGTGATGGGGAATTATGTCAGATGCAATTCATCATGTAAAAGTTATAACCTAGGGTGACACAGAACTAGCTCCAGTTCATCAATGTAATGTAGGCATGTATTCCGAATATAGTCATACGTGCTTATGGAAAAGAACTTGCATGACGTATTTTGTCCTACCCTCCCGTGGCAGCAGGGTCCTAGTGGAAACTAAGGGATATTAAGGCCTCCTTTTAATAGAGAACGGACCAAAGCATTAACACATAGTGAATACATGAACTCCTCAAACTACGGTCATCACCGGGAGTGGTCTCGATTATTGTCACTTCGGGGTTGCCGTATCATAACACATAGTAGGTGACTATTGACTTGCAAGATAGGATCAAGAACACACATATATTCATGAAAACATAATAGGTTCAGATCTGAAATCATGGCACTCGGGCTTAGTGACAAGCATTAAGCATGGCAAAGTCATAGCAACATCAATCTTAGAACATAGTGGATACTAGGGATCAAACCCTAACAAAACTAACTCGATTACATGGTAAATCTCATCCAACCCATCATCGTCCAGCAAGCCAACGATGGAATTACTCACGCACGAAGGTGAGCATCATGAAATTGGTGATGGAGGAAGGTTGATGATGATGATGGCGATGATCTCCACTCTCCGGAGCCCCTAACGGACTCCAGATCAGCCCTCCTGACTTGGCGGCGGCTCCGTATCGTAAAACGCGATAATTCTTCCTCTCCGATTTTATCTCCCCGAAAGTGAATATATGGAGTCCGGGGGTACGTCGATGGAGCATCAGGGGGCCCACGAGGCAGGGGGCGCCCCCCCCCCCACCCTCTTGGACAGGGTGTGGGCTCCCTGACGTGGATCTTTCCGCAGATATTTTTTATATTTTCTGAAATAATTCTCCGTGGATTTTCAGGTCATTCTGAGAACTTTTTATTTATGCACAAAAACAACACCATGGCAATTCTGCTGAAAAAAGCGTCAGTCCGGGTTAGTTCCATTCGAATCATGCAAGTTAGAGTCCAAAACAAGGGCAAATTTGTTTGGAAAATTAGATACGTTGGAGGCGTATCAACTCCCCCAAGCTTAAATCTTTGCTTGTCCTCAAGAAATTCAGTTGATAAACTGAAAGTGATAAAGAAAAACTTTGACAAACTCTGTTTGCTCTTGTTGTTGTAAATATGTAAAGCCAGCATTCAAGTTTTCAGCGAAGATCGTGAACTAACCACATTCACAATAACTTTATCGGGTCTCATGTCTACTCATATCAATGGCATAATCAACTACCAAGCAATAATAATAAACCTCGGATGACAACAATTTCTCAAAACAATCACGATATGATATAACAAGATGGTATCTCGCTAGCCCTTTCTGAGACCGCAAAACATAAATGCAGAGCACCTTTTAAGATCAAGGACCGACTAGACATTGTAATTCATGGTAAAAGAGATCCAGTCATGATCATACTCAATGCAAATTAATAGTAATACATGCAAATGACAGTGGTGCTCTCCAACTGGTGCTCTTTAATAAGAGGATGATGATGATACGTCTCCAACGTATCTACTTTTCCAAACACTTTTGCCCTTGTTTTGGACTCTAACTCGCATGATTTGAATGGAACAAACCCGGACTGACGCTGTTTTCAGCAGAACTGCCATGGTGTTGTTTTCGTGCAGAAATAAAAAGTTCTCGGAATTGCCTGAAAATCAACGTAGATTTATTTCAGAAAATATAAAAAATACTGGCAAGAAGATCCACACCTGGGGCCCCATGGGCCGTCCTCGAGGGTGGGGGCGCGCCCCCCTGCCTCGAGGGCAGCCCGGTGCCCCACCGACGTATCCCCAGGTCCTATATATTCCGTTTCGTGGAGAGAAAAATCAAGGAGAAAGAATTATCACGTTTTACGAGATGGAGCCGCTGCCAAGCCCTAATCTCTCTCGGGAGGGCTGATCGGCAGTCCATTTGGGGCTCCGGAGAGTGGAGATCATTGCCATCGTCATCATCAACCTTCCTCCATCACCAATTCCATGATGCTCACCGCCGTGTGTGAGTAATTACATCGTAGGCTTGCTAGACGGTGATGGGTTGGATGGGATCTATCATGTAATCGAGTTAGTTTTGTTAGGGTTTGATCCCTAGTATCCACTATGTTCTGAGATTGATGTTGCTATGAATTTGCTATGCTTAATGCTTGTCACTAGGGCCCGAGTGCCATGATTTAAGATCTGAACCTATTATGTTTTCTTAAATATATGTGTGTTCTTGATCCTATCTTGCAAGTCTATAGTCACCTACTATGTGTTATGATCCGGGAACCCCGAAGTGAAAATAATCGGGACCACTCCCGGTGATGACCATAGTTTGAGGAGTTCATGTATTCACTATGTGTTAATGCTTTGGTCCGGCACTCTATTAAAAGGAGGCCTTAATATCCCTTAGTTTCCAATAGGACCACGCTGCCACGGGAGGATAGGACAAAAGATGTCATGCAAGTTCTTTTCCATAAGCATGTATGACTATATTCAGAATACATGCGTACATTGCATTGATGAACTAGAGCTAGTTCTATGTCACCCTAGGTTATAACTTCTACATGATGAATTGCATCCGACGTAATTCCCCATCACCGATCCAATGCCTACGAGCTTTACCTATATTGCTAGTTGCTATTTACTTTTCCATTGCTATTATCATAAAAACTACAGAAACACTATCTTTACTTTTATTGCTGCTACCACCACTATCATATTACTGTGCTACTAAACTATCTTGCTGCAGATACTAAGTTTCTAGGTGTGGCTGAATTGACGACTCAGTTGCTAATACTTAAGAGTATTCTTTGGCTCCCCTTGTGTCGAATCAACAAATTTGGGTTCAATACTTTACCCTCGAAAACTGTTGCGATCCCCTACACTTGTGGGTTATCAAGACTATTTTCTGGTGCCGTTGCCAGGGAGCATAGCTCTATTCTATAAGTCACTTGGGATTTATATCTGTTTATCACTATGAAGAATTTGAAGGACTCAAAAACCAAGATCTTACCCTCAACTACGAGGGGAGGTAAGGAACTGCCATCTAGCTCTGCACTAGATTCTCCTTCTGTTATGAGTAAACTTGCGACACCTACTCCTGCTATTGAATCTGATATGTCGTATGTTCTTGATGATGCTACTTCTGCTATGTATGATGAAACTACCTCTATGCGTGATAATGTGCCACTAGGTGAATTTCTAGATGAACAAATTGCTAAGGTTAGGGAGAGTGCGAATGTTGATGATATTTATGAAAGTGATGATGAAACTACTCCCAATAAATATGAATTGCCTGTTGTGCCTGAGGGTTATGTTATGGATGAAGAAATTGCTAGAGACCTTCTTGCTTGCAATGATAGATATGGTCTTAAGAAGTTATTAGCTAAGCTGAAAGAAAAGTCCTTGAATGCTAGAATGAAACATAACCCTGCTTTTCCTACTTCACCCATATGTGTTACTGATAAGGATTATCAATTCTCTGTTGATCCTGAGTTAATTACTTTGGTTGAATCTGATCCTTTCCATGGCTATGAGTGTGAAACTATCATGGCACATCTTACCAAGTTGAATGATATAGCCACCCTGTTTACCAATGATGAAAAGATTCGCTACTACTATATCCTTAAGCTATTTCCGTTCTCGTTAAAGGGTGATGCTAAGACTTGGTTTAATTCTCTTGATCCTGGTTGTGTGCGTAGTCCCCAGGATATGATGTATTACTTTTCTGCTAAATATTTTCCAGCTCATAAGAGACAAGCTGCCTTACGGGAAATATATAACTTTGCTCAAACTGAAGAAGAGAGTCTCCCACAATCTTGGGGGAGGCTTCTCTAGTTACTTAATGCTTTTCCTGATCATCCTCTTGAGATGCATGATATACTTGATGTCTTTTATAATGCACTAACCGATGCTTCCAAAGACCACCTGGATAGTTGTGTTGGTCGTGTTTTTAGGGAAAGAACAGTTGAACAAGCTGAATTACTATTGAATAATATGCTAGCCAATGAAAATAATTGGACACTTCCTGAACCAGCCCCTAAGCCAACTCTGAAGAAGAGAGGTGTTCTATTTTTCAGTCCTGAAGACATGCAAAAGGCAAAGAAATCTATGAAAGAAAAAGGTATTAAAGCTGAAGACGTTAATAATTTACCGCCTATTGAAGAAATACATGGTCTTGATAACCCGACACAGGTAGTAAAGGTAAATTCTCTTTATAGATTTGATGAAGGTTATATTCCTCGTTATAAGTCTGCCAGCCAATGCTTAGATAAGTTTGACAATTTCATTGTGAAACAAGAAAACTTCAATGCTTATGTTGGTAGACAATTACAACACAATGCTCATATGATTGAACGCTTGAGTGATTATCTGTCTCATGCTAAAGATGAACTGAAATATATTAGTATACATGCTTCCATGGTCACCACTCAAGTAGAACAAGTACTTAAGGCTCAGAATGATTTGCTCAATGAGTTAAGTAGTAAGAATAACGACTATGATGTTAGAGTTGCAACTAGAGGTGGTAGAATGACTCAGGAACCTCTGTATCCTGAAGGCCACCCTAAGAGAATTGAGCAAGATTCTCAGAGAGCTAATATAGATGCACCTAGTTCTTCTAAGAAGAAGAAAAAAATGATAAGACTTTGCATACTTCTAGTGAACCTGTAGCTCACCCACCTGAGAATCCCAATGATATATCTGTTTCTGTTGCTGAGACACAATCTGGTAATGAACATGAACCTAGTGATAATATTAATAATGATGTTCATGCTGATGCTCAACCTAGCAATGATAATGATGTAGAGATTGAACCTGCTGTTGATCTTGATAACCCACAATCAAAGAATCAACGTTATGATAAGAGAGACTTTGTTGCCAGGAAGCACGGCAGGGAAAGAGAACCATGGGTTCAGAAACCCGTGCCTTTTCCTCTGAAACCATCCAAGAAAAAGGAAGATGAGGATTTTGAGTGCTTCGCTGAAATGATTAGACCTATATTTTTGCGTATGTGTTTGACTGATGTGCTTAAAACAAATCCTTATGCCAAGTATATGAAAGATATTATTACCAACAAAAGAAAGATACCTGAAGTAGAAATCTCCACCATGCTTGCCAATTACACTTTTGAGGGTGGAATGCCTAGGAAATTAGTTGACCCAGGAGTACCTACTATACCTTGCTCCATTAAGAGAAACTATGTTAAAACTGCTTTGTGTGATCTTGGAGCTGGTGTTAGTGTTATGCCTCTCTCTTTATATCCTAGACTTGACTTGAGTAAGTTGACACCTACTAAAATATCCTTGCAAATGGAAAATAAATCAACTGCTATATCTGTCGGTATTTGTGAGGATGTGCATGTTGTAGTTGCAAATGTTACTATTCTAACGGACTTTTTTATACTTGATATTCCCGAGGATGATAGTATGTCTATTATTCTTGGAAGACCTTTTCTGAATACTGCAGGCGCTGTTATTGATTGCAACAAAGGCAATGTCACTTTTTATGTCAATGGTAATGAGCATACGGTACACTTTCCGAGGAAACAACCCAAGGTCTTCAGTATCAATTATATTGGAAAAACTTCAACTATTACTATTGGAGGTTTTGAGTTTCCTATTCCTACTATCAAGAAGGCATATGACATACTTATTGTTGGGGACATACATATCCCCATTTAGGTAACATAGTGTTATTCGAAAATTATCCGGTTTCATGTTACTCGGAAAGAGTTTATTAACAAGACCTGATCAACCTTGTTAATGGATTCCTTTTGATGAACATGGGATAGGTGAATCTAGATAGCACAAATCTTCTGTACCCTCCTTTTACTTTCTGTTAATTAGGTTAAACAAAAGAAAATTAGCATTATCTGTCTGTTTCCAGACTTATTCGAGCAATAAAAAAATATCCCGAAAATAAAAGTTCTCCAAATGCCATGAAAATGAAGTATGATTTTTTCTAGAATATTTAAGAAAATATAGCACTGAACACACAGCGAGGGGAGCCAGCACCTGGCCTCGAGGGCACAGGGCACGCGCCCCTTCACAGGGCGCGCCCCCTTGCCTCGAGGGCCCCACGTGGCCCCCCTCCACTTATCCTTTCACCCATTCCCTTCTTCTTCCTCCCAAAAAATCCCTAGCCAGCTCAAACCCGAGTTCTAGCTCGTTTTGCTACCATTTTCGATCTCCTTGCTCAAAGCACCATTCACAAACTGTTTGGCGAGATTGTTCCTTGGTATGTGACTCCTCCATTAGTCCAATTAGTTTTTGTTCTAGTGCTTTATTTGTTGCAAATTTGTGTTGTTGTGGTGGCCTTGTTCTTGAGCTTGCATGTCAATTTTTCTTGGTCCCAAGTAGTTCTAATGCATGATATAGCTTCTAGGCACTTATAGGAGTTGTTGTTATCATTCTTGTTGAGTTTGGTTAACTTTTATTGTGAGTTACTAAAAATTTCTGAAAATTTCAGAAAAATGTCTAGAAAAAACTTCCAAGGTGGTCCTTCAAGGAAGCAAGGACCAAGGCTCGTGTTTCGTGAGCCGGATGATGAACCACCGAGGTATGCTGATGTACAGCCTTGTGAATGGCTGTCGGATGAATTTATGAGTCAAGCGGGCATCAAAGATGAATTCTACGCATATGTGCGTAACGCTGACCTCGAGGACTTCATGCAAGATAAGTGCCTATAGTACCGTGGCTTAACTGATAGTTTTGTGAGAAGGTTTAAATTTTCATCTTCACGTAATTCTCACACTGTCTTGTTTGATCTATATGATAAATCATATACCATGGACTTAGAGGATTTTAATGAAGCCTGCAAGCTCCCATAGTGGGGCAGTATGAGTGATCCTCGTAAATCTGAATTTAGAGAATTTCTTGCTAGTATTACAGTAGGGGAATCCAGGGACATCACACAAGCCATCACTGGGAGCATACATTTTCCTGCTATTCATTACTTTGCTCACTTTATCGATAGATGCATAAATGGTAAAGATGAGGCTTGTCACATGTGTGTCCTTGATCTTAGCGTTCTCAGGAGTGCTGTACTAGGTGATAGGCAATATAATATGGGAGCTATTGTTGCACGTAGGCTACACCATAATGGTTCTAATGGAGATTTATTTGGTGGGATCTATGTTGCTTGCATAGCCCGCTACCTTGGTGTGTCTATGCACCCTTATGATAACCCCTTACCTACTGTTTATTTATACTGTAATGCTATGGCTAGCACCGGTTTATAGAGTGGGATAATCAAACTCTCAAATATCGACTAATCTTTAACCGGCAGCATGCCATCCCTATTGTTCTTCCTGCCCCTACTTTGTTTAACTTTCAGGAAAAAGGAAGACACACTATAACTATGGAAGAGGCAAATGCCTATTATATCATGACGGAGGCAAACCGCCTTCGAGCTGCAGCTCAGCAGGCAGCAACTGCTGCATCTCAGTACAACCCCAACTACAACTTTGGATATCTGTCAGGCCAGTACTGGCCATAGACCAACTTAGGCCAAAAGCCTAAGCTTGGGGGAGTACGTGTTTCTCACCGACTTACATTCGTGTTCATATTTATTCTAATTGTCGGTTCTCACACTCTTTCACTGTACCATCCATGCTTAGTTTAAATTTTTATTTCTTAGTCTTTTTCTTGTGTCCTAGAAAAACCCAAAAAAACAAAAAATATTAGTTGTAGCTTCTACCCATCTTATTTTCTTTGCTTGTAGTAGTAACTAAAAATGAAAACCCAAAAAGATTTCCCGTTCTTCTTTTTCTTGTTGGGAGCTTTCTCGTGTAAATAGTTTATTTTATTTTCTTTAGGGATTAAGAGTAGAAGACCATGATTAAAATGCTTAAAGGGCTCTCATATGCTTTGTTGATGATTTAACCTTGAGCCATATTACCTTGTCTTCTCTCTTGTATTAAAATGCCTGTAAATTCCAGCTTAGTCCAATGCACGTGCACTATTATTATTTTCCACACCGTTCGGTCGTGCGAGTGAAAGGCAATAAGGATGATATATGATGAACTAATTGAGATGAGATAGCTTGTCGTTCTTGATTCAGCTTGTTATGAATGAAACATGTTTGCAATGACAATTAGAGATCATAACTGCTTATGCCATGCTTAATTAGCTGAGAGTTTATAATGGTCTATCTTGCGTGCCAACATGATAATAAAATGGTTGTGATGTGGTATGATGGGTGGTATCCTCCTCTGAACGATTTAAGTGACTTGACTTGGCACATGTTCACGCACGTAGTTGAAACAAATCAACATAGCCTTCATGATATTTATGTTCATGGTGATCTATATCGTACTCATGCTTGCATTCATTGTTGATTTAATTTTAATGCATGTTCATGACCGTTGTTGCTCTCTAGCTGGTCGCTTCCCAGTATCATTCTAGCCTTCATCTGTACTAAGACGGAATACTGCTTGTGGATCCACTTCCATACACCCCAAAGTTGTTCCACATGAGTCCACCATACCTTCCTATATGCGGTATTTACCTGCCGTTCCAAGTAAATTTGTATGTGCCAAACTCTAAACCTTCAAATGAAATTCTATTTTGTATGCTCGAACAACTCATGTATCAACTAGGGCTGTCTATATCTTCCATGCTAGGTGGGTTATTCTCACGATGAGTGGACTCCGCTCATCATTCACGAGAAAATGGCTGGTAATCGGGATGCCCAATCCCATGCTCTAAATCATAATAATTAAACAAAACTCCCCCAGGGCCGTTGCTTGTTTGGACGGTAGCCCGTGGTTTCGGCTGGCCATGGAGTGTGCTTGTTGGTGGTTAGGGGAGTATACACTTTACCATTCTGTTTGGGAACCGCCTATCATGTGCATAGCATGGAAGATATCGAGATTCTTGGTTGTTATGTTGACAATGAAAGTATACCGCTCAAAATGTTATTCAATCTCTATTTAAAAATCGAGCTCTGGCACCTCTACAAATCCCTGCTTCCCTCTGCGAAGGGCCTATCTATTTACTTTTATGCAGAGTCATCATCCTCTTATCAAAAAGCACCAATGGGAGAGCACCTCTGTTGTTGCATGTATTACTATTAATTTGCATTGAGTATGATCATGACTGGATCTCTTTTACCATGAATTACAATGTCTAGTCAGTCCTTGATCTTTAGAGGTGCTCTGCATTTATGTTTTGCGGTCTCGGAAAGGGCTAGCGAGATACCATCCTGTTATATCATATCATGATTGTTTTGAGAAGTGTTGTCATCCGAGGTTTATTATTATTGCTCGCTAGTTGATTATGCCATTGATGTGAGTAGTCTTGAGACCTGAAAGTTATTGTGAATGTGGTTAGTTCATGATCTTGTTGAAAACCTGAATGCGGATTACATATTTACAACAAGAAGAGCAAACAAAGTTTGTCAAAGTTTTTCTTTATCACTTCCAGTTTATCAACTGAATTGCTTGAGGACAAGCAAAGGTTTAAGCTTGGGGGAGTTGGTATGTCTCCAATGTATCTACTTTTCCAAACACTTTTGCCCTTGTTTTGGACTCTAACTTGCATGATTTGAATGGAACTAACCCGGACTGACGCTGTTTTCAGCAAAACTGCCATGGTGTTGCTTTTGTGCAGAAATAAAAAGTTCTCGGAATCGCCTGAAAATCATTGGAGATTTATTTCAGAAAATATAAAAAATACCAGCAAGAAGATCCACACCTGGGGGCCCACGGGCCGTCCTCGAGGGTAGGGGGCGCGCCACCCTTCCCAAGGCGCGCCCCCTGCCTCGAGGGCAGCCCGGTGCCCCACCGACGTATCCCCAGGTCCTATATATTCCGCTTCATGGAGAAAAAAATCAAGGAGAAAGAATTATCGCGTTTTAGGAGATGGAGCCGCCGCCATGCCCTAATCTCTCTCGGGAGGGCTGATCGGGAGTCCGTTCGGGGCTCCGAAGAGTGGAGATCGTCGCCATCGTCATCATCAACCTTCCTCCATCACCAATTCCATGATGCTCACCGCCGTGTGTGAGTAATTCCATCGTAGGCTTGCTGGACGGTGATGGGTTGGATGGGATCTATCATGTAATCGAGTTAGTTTTGTTAGGGTTTGATCCCTAGTATCCACTATGTTCTGAGATTGATGTTGCTATGACTTTGCTATGCTTAATGCTTGTCACTAGGGCCCGAGTGCCATGATTTCAGATCTGAACCTATTATGTTTTCATGAATATATGTGTGTTCTTGATCCTATCTTGCAAGTGTATAGTCACCTACTATGTGTTATGATCCGGCAACCCCGAAGTGACAATAATCGGGACCACTCCCGGTGATGACCATAGTTTGAGGAGTTCATGTATTCACTATGTGTTAATGCTTTGATCCGGTACTCTATTAAAAGGAGGCCTTAATATCCCTTAGTTTCCAATAGGACCCCGCTGCCACGGGAGGATAGGACAAAAGATGTCATGCAAGTTCTTTTCCATAAGCACGTACGACTATATTCGTAATACATGCCTACATTGCATTGATGAACTGGAGCTAGTTCTGTGTCACCCTAGGTTATAACTTCTACATGATGAATTGCATCTGACGTAATTTCCCATCACCGATCCAATGCCTACGAGCTTTACCTATATTGCTAGTTGCTATTTACTTTTCCGTTGCTATTATCATAAAAACTACAAAAACACTATCTTTACTTTTATTGCTGCTACCACCACTATCATATTATTGTGCTACTAAACTATCTTGCTGCAGATACTAAGTTTCCAGGTGTGGCTGAATTGACGACTCAATTGCTAATACTTAAGAGTATTCTTTGGCTCCCCTTGTGTCGAATCAACAAATTTGGGTTTAATACTTTACCCTCGAAAACTGTTGCGATCCCCTACACTTGTGGGTTATCAGATGACTCAACATAAAAGTAAATAGATAGGCCCTTCGCAGAGGGAAGCAGGGATTTGTAGAGGTGCCAGAGCTCGATTTTTAAATAGAGATGAATAATATTTTGAGAGGTATACACTCATTGTCAACATAGCAACCAAGAATGTCGATATCTTCCATGCTACACACATTACACACGATTCACAAACAGAATGGTAAAGTTTATACTGCCCCAACCACCAAGAAGCACACTCCACGACTAGCCCGAAACAACGGGTACCGTCCAAACCAACAACATCCCTGGGGGAGTTTTGTTTAATTATTATGATTTTGAGCATGGGACTGGGCATTCCGGTTACCAGCCACTTTCTCATGAATGATGAGTGGAGTCCACTCATCGTGAGAATAACCCACCTAGCATGGAAGATACAGACAACCCTAGTTGATACATGAGCTGTTCGAGCATACAAAACATAATTTCATTTGAAAGTTTAGAGTTTGGCACATACAAATTTACTTGGAACGGCAGGTAAATACCGCATATAGGAAGGTATGGTGGACTCATGTGGAATAACTTTGGGGTTTATGGATGTGGATGCACAAGCAGTATTCCCGCTTAGTACATGTGAAGGCTAGAAAGAGACTGGGAAGCGACCAGCTAGAGAGCGACAACAGTCATGAACATGCATTAAAATTAATCAACAGTGAAAGCAAGCATGAGTAGGATATAAATCACCATTAACATAAATATCGTGGAGGCTATGTTGATTTGTTTCAACTACATGCGTGAACATGTGCCAAGTCAGACCACTTGAATCGTTCAAAGGAGGATACCACCCCATCATACCACATCACAACCATTGTAATATCATGTTGGCATGCAAGATAGACCATTATAAACTCTCAACTAATTAAGCATGGCATAAGCAGCTATGATCTCTAATTATCATTGCAAGCATGTTTCATTCATAACAAGCTGAATCGGGAACGATGAACTATCATATTTGCAAAACAAGAGAGGTCGAGTTCATACCCGCTTTTCTCATTTCAATTAGTTCATCATATATCATCCTTATTGCCTTTCACTCGCACGACCGAACGGTGTGGATAATAATAATAGTGCACGTGCATTGGACTAAGCTGGAATCTGCGAGCATTTAATACAAGAGAGAAGACAAGGTAATATGGCTCAAGGTTAAATCAACAGTAAAGCATTTAAGAGCCACTAAGTATTTTCAATCATGGTCTTCTACTCTTGACCCCCAAAGAAAAGAAAAGAAACTATTTACACGGGAAAGCTCCCAACAAGCAGAAGAAGAACGAGAAATCTTTTTGGGTTTTCTTTTAATTACTACTACTACAGGCAAGGAAAGTAGACTAGCTAAAAGCTACAACTAATATTTTTTGTTTTTCTTAAGGTTTTTCTAACACACACAAAAAAACTAAGAAAAAGAATTGAAACTAAGCATGGATAGTACAATGAAAGAGTGTGAGCACCGACTACTAGAATACGTGTGTGAACATGAATGTAATGTCGGTGAGAAACATGTACTCCCGCAAGCTTAGGCTTTTGGCCTAAGTTGGTCTATGGCCACGGATCGAAGCTACTCTCTCCAGTGTACTAAGAAGTGTCCTCTGGTTGTCACTGGTTGGCAAGCTCATCCGGATCCCACCCATACACAGACTGACGGTAAGGATCGAGTGGTGGCTTCGGCTCAGGCTCTGAAGCTCGTGCCCAGCTTTGGTACTTGTATAAGGCATCTGACGTAACGAGATATATGCCTGAAAACAGATCAAACAAAGATGGTGCAGGAAAGGTAACAATCTCACAATATTTTTCATCAAACCTCAATTTGTAATTAAGCAACTTCTCCTTGTCTTTAACAATAAAACCATGTGCTATCATGCTCTTATAATCTAGATAAACAGGGGCAAGCATTCTTTCTTCCTTCTCATGATGCCTAATAGGTATTCTAAAATTTTCAGCAAGGCGAGAAGCAAAGATGCCTCCAAAGACGGGGCCCTTTGAGCGGTTCAAACTTAATCGTTTAGCAACGACGGCACCCAAGCTAAAGTTGTGTCTCGAAACAAAGCATGGCGCAAAGTGACAATATCAGGGGCACTAAGATTCCCACTGTTCCCGCGACCAATTAAACATCTACTAGCAAATAAAGCAAAGTAGCGCAGAACAGGGAAATGTACACTAGTAATTCTTGCCCCTGAAACTAGTCTAGTTTCCTTTACAGCTATCACGTCAATAAACCCTTCAACGTCTTCACGACGTGGTTCATCAAGACTACCAGCACAGGGTATCATGCATAATTCACAAAATTCAAATAATGACATCTCCTTAATCTCATCATATAAACGAAACTCCATGGTAGGTGGTGATTTCTTAGCATGAAAATGAAAGTTTTGCGTGAAAATATTAGTGGGTAAGAGATACTGTTCACGCTGGTCGTGGAGGAAGTCGGTGAGGCCTGCATTGTTCACCAAATAATAAAAGTCTTCGTAAATCCCGGCGGCTTTCATGAACTCATTACAAGGCCATTCACACGGCCAAACTTCCGCAGTGCGAGGAAGATTATATTTGGGCTTCTTATTTTCTTCTTTCTTCTTTTCCTCTGAACTTTTACTGGAGGAGCCCCTCAACAATCTCTTTATCATTTTCCTCCTCTGAAAATTTCTGAAGTTTTTAGTAACTCGAAATAAAAGTGAACCAAACTCAACAAGATTGATAGCAACAACTCCTACAAGTGCCTAGAGACCATATCATGCATTAGAACTACTTGGGACCAAAGAAATTTGACATGCAAGCTCAAGAACAAGGTCACCACAGAAGATTTCTTTTTGCAATAAATAAAGCACTAGAACAAAAACTAATTGGACCAATGGAGGAGTCACTTACCAAGGAACAATCTCCCCAAACAGTTTTGTGAATGGAGCTTTGAGCAAGGAGATCGAAAATGGCAGCAAGATGAGCTAGAACTTGCGCTTGAGCTGGATAGTGATTTTTTGGGAGGAAGAAGAAGTGTGTGGGTGCAGGAATAAGTGGAGGGGGCCACGTGGGGCCCATAAGGCAGGGGGCGCACCCTGTGAGAGTGGGCGTGCCCTGGACCCTCGTGGCCAGGTGCTGGTTCCCCTCGCTGTGTTTTCTGTGCCATATATTCTCAAATATTCTAGAAAAAAATCATATTTCATTTTCACGGCATTCGGAGAACTTTTATTTTCGAGGTAATTTTTTATTACACGGATAAGTCTGGAAACAGATAGAAAATATTATTTTTGCTTTATTTAATCTAACTAACAGAAAGTAAGAGGAGGGTACAGAAGGTTGTGCTATCTAGATTCACCCATCTCATGCTCATCAAAAGTAATCCATTAACAAGGTTGATCAAGTCTTGTTAATAAACTCTTTTCGAATAACATGAAACCGGAGAATTTTCGAACAACACTAGGTTACCTCAATGGGGATATGTATGTCCCCAACAATAAGAATACCATATGTCTTCTTGACAGTAGGAAGAGGAGATACAAAACCTCCAATAGTAATAGTTGAAAATTTTCCAATATAATTGATACTATGGACCTGAGGTTGTTTCCTCGAAAAGTGTACCGTATGCTCATTACCATTGACATGAAAAGTGACATTGCCTTTGTTGCAATCAATAACAGCCCCTGCAGTATTCAAAAAGGGTCTACCAAGGATAATAGACATACTATCGTCCTCGAGAATATCAAGGATAACAAAGTCCATTAGAATAGTAACATTTGCAACCACAACAAGCACATCCTCACAAATACCGACGGGTATAGAAGTTGATTTATCGGCCATTTGCAAAGAAATTTCAGTAGGTGTCAACTTACTCAAGTCAAGTCTACGATATAAAGAGAGAGGCGTAACACTAACACCGGTTCCAAGATCACATAAAGCAGTTTTAACATAGTTTCCTTTGATGGAGCAAGGTATAGTAGGTACTCCTGGATCTCCTAGTTTCTTATCCACCTTTAAAAGAGTAATTGGCAAGCATGGTGGACATTTCCACTACATGTATCTTTCTTTTATTGGTAATGATATCTTTCATATACTTAGCATAAGGATTTGTTTTAAGCATATCAGTCAAACGCATACGCAAAAAGATAGGTCTAATCATTTCAGCAAAGCGCTCAAAATCCTCATCATCCTTTTTCTTGGATGGTTTAGGAGGAAAAGGCATGGGTTTCTGAACCCATGGTTCTCTTTCCTTATCGTGCTTCCTAGCAACAAAGTCTCTCTTATCATAACGTTGATTCTTTGATTGTGGGTTATCAAGATCAACTGCAGGTTCAATCGCTACATCATTATCATTGGTAGGTTGAGCATTATCATGCACATCATCATTAACATTATCACTAGATTCATGTTCATTACCAGATTGTGTTTCAACATAAGAGATAGAGATATCATTAGGATTCTCAGGTGTGTCAGCTACAGGTTCACTAGAAGCATGCAAAGTCCTATCATTTTTCTTTTTCTTCTTCTTAGAAGAACTAGGTGCATCTAAATTAGTTCTCTCAGAATCTTGCTCAATTCTCTTAGGGTGGCCCTCGGGATACAAAGGTGCCTGAGTCATTTCACCACCTCTAGTTGCAACTCTAATAGCATAGTCATTATTCTTACTATTTAATTCATTGAGCAAATCATTCTCAGCCTTAAGTACTTGTTCTACTTGAGTGGTAACCATAGAAGCATGTTTACTAATGAGTTTCAATTCACCTTTAACTCTTGACATATAATCACTCAAGCGTTCAATCATATAAGCGTTGCGTTGCAATTGTCTACCAACATAAGAATTGAAGTTTTCTTGTTTCACAATAAAATTGTCAAACTCATCTAAGCATTGGCTAGCAGACTTATAGCGAGGAATATCACCTTCATCAAGTCTATAAAGAGAATTTACCTTAACTACCTGTGTCGGGTTATCAAGACCATGTATTTCTTCAATAGGAGGTAAATTCTTAACATCTTCAGGTTTAATACCTTTTTCTTTCATAGATTTCTTTGCTTCTTGCTTATCTTCAGGACTGAGAAATAGAACTCTCCTTTTCTTCGGAGTTGGCTTAGGGGCTGGTTCAGTAAGTGTCCAATTATTTTCATTGGCCAACATAGTATTCAATAGTAATTCAGCTTGGTCAACTGTTCTTTCCCTGAAAACACAACCAGTACAACTATCAAGGTGGTATGTGGAAGCATCGGTTAGTCCATTATAAAAGACATCAAGTATATCGTTCCTCTGAAGAGGATGATCAGGCAAAGCATTAAGTAATTGGAGAAGCCTCCCCCAAGCTTGTGGGAGACTCTCTTCTTCAGTTTGCACAAAGTTATATATTTCCCGTAAGGCAGCTTGTTTCTTACGAGCGGGAAAATATTTAGCAGAAAAGTAATGCATCATATCCTGGGGACTACACACACAACCAGGATCAAGCGAATTAAACCATGTCTTAGCATCACCCTTTAACGAGAAAGGAACAGACTTAAGGATATAGTAATAACGAATATTTTCATCATTGGTAAACAGGGTGGCTATATCATTCAACTTAGTAAGATGTGCCACAAAAGTTTCAGATTCATAGCCATGGAAGGGATCAGATTCAACCAAAGTAATTAACTCAGGATCAACAGAGAAATCATAATCCTTATCAGTAACAAAGATAGGTGAAGTAGCAAAAGTAGTGTCATGTTTCATTCTAGCATGCAAAGAATTTTCTGTCAGCTTAGCTAATAATTTCATAAGATCATATCTATCGTTGCAAGCAAGAAATTCTCTAGCAGTTTCTTCATCCATAACATAACCCTCAGGGATTACAAGCAATTCATATCTAGGGGGAGACACTTCATCATCACTTTCATAAATATTATCAGTTTCAATACTTGCATTCTCCCTAACCTTAGCAATTTGTTCATCCAGAAATTCACCTAGTGGCACAGTATTATCATGCATAGAAGTAGTTTCATCATACATAGAAGAAGTGGCATCATTAAGAACATACGGCATATCAAATTCAATAGCAGGAGTAGGTGTCGCAAGTTTACTCATAACAGAGGGTGAATCAGGTGCAGAGCTAGATGGCAGTTCCTTACCTCCCCTCGTAGTTGAGGGATAAATGTTGGTTTTTGAGTCCTCCAAGTTTTTCATAGTGATCAACAGATATAAATCCCAAGTGACTTAGAGAATATAGCTATGCTCCCCGACAACGGCGCCAGAAAATAGTCCTGATAAACCACAAGTATAGGGGATCGCAACCGTTATCGAGGGTAAAGTATTCAACCCAAATTTATTGATTCAACACCAGGGGAGCCAAAGAATTCTCTGAAGTATTAGCAGCTGAGTTGTCAATTCAACCACACCTGGAAACTTAGTATCTGCGGCAAGGTAGTTTAGTAGCAAAGTAATATGGTAATAGTGGTAACAGTAATAAAAGTAACGATAGTGTTTTTGTAGTTTTTGTAACAGTTGTAGTGGAAAAGTAAATAAGCAACAAGCAATATGTGAAAAGCTCGTAGGCATTGGATCGGTGATGGGGAATTATGTCGGATGCAATTCATCATGTAAAATTTATAACCTAGGGTGACACAGAACTAGCTCCAGTTCATCAATGTAATGTAGGCATGTATTCTGAATATAGTCATACATGCTTATGGAAAAGAACTTGCATGACGTCTTTTGTCCTACCCTCCTGTGGCAGCGGGGTCCTAGTGGAAACTAAGGTATATTAAGGCCTCCTTTTAATAGATTACCGGACCAAAGCATTAACACATAGTGAATACATGAACTCCTCAAACAACGGTCATCACCGGTAGTGGTCCCGATTATTGTCACTTCGGGTTTGCCGGATCATAACACATAGTAGGTGACTATAGACTTGCAAGATAGGATCAAGAACACACATATATTCATGAAAACATAATAGGTTCAGATCTGAAATCATGGCACTCGGGCCCTAGTGACAAGCATTAAGCATGGCAAAGTCATAGCAACATCAATCTTAGAACATAGTGGATACTAGGGATCAAACCCTAACAAAACTAACTCGATTACATGGTAAATCTCATCCAACCCATCACCGTCCAGCAAGCTTACGATGGAATTACTCACGCATGGCGGTGAGCATCATGAAATTGGTGATGGAGGAAGGTTGATGATGACGATGGCGACGATCTCCACTCTCCGGAGCCCCGAACGGACTCCGGATCAGCCCTCCCGAGAGAGATTAGGGCTTGGCGGCGGCTCCATATTGTAAAACGTGATAATTCTTCCTCTCTGATTTTTTTTCTCCCCGAAAGTGAATATGTGGAGTCCGGGGGTACGTCGGTGGAGCATCAGGGGGTCCACGAGGCAGGGGCGCGCCCCCCACCCTCGTGGACAGGGTTTGGGCCCCGTGACGTGGATCTTTCCGCAAATATTTTTTATATTTTCCAAAATAATTCTCCGTGGATTTTCAGGTCATTCCGAGAACTTTTTATTTCTGCACAAAAACATCACCATGGCAATCTTGCTGAAAACAGCGTCAACCCGGGTTAGTTCCATTCAAATAATGCAAGTTAGTGTCCAAAACAAAGGCAAAAGTGTTTGGAAAAGTAGATACGTTGGAGGCGTATCAGTATAACATGTGCAAAACCACAACACGCGTATCACCGCTATATTCATGCATGCATATGTTTAAAACACTATGATCTCCTATTCAAATATATGAATCCACTTTCATATCAAATTATGATATTTGTTAGTCTCTTACACCCACACAATCCTCTAACCTTTGTAGCTACCACTAACTTTCTCTCGTGCATGCACATGCCCTCCTCACCCTCCCCCTCCCTCAGCATTTTATCCATCGCACACATTCATTTTGTTTTCTTTAGGTCGTTCTCCCACAGTCTCCACAACTCCTTTCCGACACACACCGATCGATAAACCTTTCCAGCGATGTCTGCCTACAACATACACACGCACCTTCAATCTCCTCCTTTATGTGTCCTTGCCTCGTGTCTCTCATACGGTCCCACACACGTGTAAACTCTCTCCCCTCCTTTCATCGATCTCACAACGGCACACTCCTCCCCTTATCTAGCTAGTAGCCGGGCCTCTCGCACCACCTCCTAGCTCCATTCTCTCTGTCTATCCGTCTCGCCGGGCCTTATTTGCCTCTAACAAATGGACGTACACCGACCGATCTCCCGCTATACATATAGCTAGCTAGGTCCTTATAACTAGTTTTCCCCACGCGTCGATCAATCTACCTCATTAATTATGTCTCTCCCTTCCTCCGACAAACAACAATTGATCTACCGATCTAGTTAGGTTTGCTTACCAAACACATGGTTCCCCTTCATCATCCATGGATGTGTCCCGACAGATCTATCACACATAGGCACACACAGAAACACATCCCCACTCTTATTGATAATATTGCAGTTCCACCCTTAGTTTGTCTAGTAGGGCCTCTCCCACCATCTTCGAGAAGCAACTCCATCACCCGTCCAGCACTCTACCCCTCTCCCTCCCTCTCTCTCTCTCTCTCTCTCTCTCTCTCTCTCTCTCTCTCTCTCTCTCTCTCTGTCCCATCTTATTTCCCGTCCTTCAGTTATGTATGGATGTCGATCGATCTCCCTCAAGACATAGCTGGGTCTCTCCTTCTCAACACATATACGAGTCGTTCTACCTCTATAGTTAGGCCTCTGCCTACCCCTCCCCAAACCCCCTCCCACACACACACACCGATACATCGAGCGCTCTAGTCATGTCTCCCTGGCACACACAAACTTGACATGTGCCCTCTGACGTTCTGGTAGGTAGGTCAGTCGCCCTATATCTTTGACTTGCACACACACACAATTTCGATGCCTCTCTTCATCGGTCTCGCACCCACCCACTTGATCCTCTCTTTGACTCTATCGATATCTATGACCCCTCCTCTCTCTTCTCGTGGATCACCCGACCCTCTATATATGATATGGATAGGCCTCCATTTCACACACATTGCATGCAAAATTTTGTTTGAGATGTCATCGACTCATATTCCCACAAATACATTCACGAAATCAACCTCCCCCCCCCCAAACAAAAAAACACTCATGAAGGCACACAAGCCATTTGTCTAGGTTTGTATCTCTCACACACACCCACGTAGGTGGGGGACGTGCACGAAGAGAAGAGGTGCACGCACGGCGCACGTACTCCCCTCTCTTTCCCAACCACACCCGCGCGGGTACACGGTGGAGCTCATTTCTGTACGAAAAGGCATGCCACGTGGTAACTTGACACGTGTACTGGTTGTCCACTAGATGGAGGGAGGATCGTCTACCACGGGTGAACAAACAAATTGCGACTTGACGTGTTATGTTAAAAAAGAGGCAAACCATGTGGGGCCTACCTTAGAGGCAAGGCTCTATACATTGGAGTACTTTTAATGTGTCCCGTCAACTCGCAGAACAAGGAGAAGCTTGCTTAGTAAGCCGTCTCCCCCGCCCATGGGCGTGGTGGCTCGCAGGATGATGTGAAGCTTGCTTACTACACCTTACGCCCGCTCCCTCACCCACGCGCGCGGTGGCTCGCAGGACGAGGAGAAAATTTTACTACCCCCTCCGTTTACTCCTCGTCCCTACTACCTTGGTTAGAGAGATTATCATATTGTTTGGAATATATATATATGTCCTTTAGTAGACTTCAATATGAACTACTAGTACATGCTCCAAACACTGATGTATATAGAAGTATTTTAGAGTGTAGATTCACTCATTTTGCTCCGTATGTAGCATAAAGTTGAGACACTTATTTTGGAACGGAGGGAGTACATATTTGCTATGATCTGTCAATCATTGAGATGCAATAGCATGCATGTTATTCTCCTTTGTATTTGATGAAATGTTGCAATGGGCAACCTTGGACGCAAGATACATGTAACAGAAGCTGGAAGCTTCATAGCATTGTACTATCTCGCTGATAAATTACAGTACGTACTATACAAGTACTATGTAAAGAGTTAGGTGTCGCACGGTGTCCAGAAAATATGGTGATAGTGTGAGGTGGGCCATGCAATCACTGAGCATGCGTGTTTTCACTGCTCTTGCACTCCTCCGCCGTAAGAATGGAGAAAATTGCAATCTAGTAGTACCACCTTTCGCCGAAGGCATGGGACATCCAGAAGTCCTACCACCTCGGTAATAATGACCAATGAGCCATCAAATCACATAGACCCAGCAGTAAGTTGGATGGACGAAGTAACCATCACTCTTGAATCCGCTTCTCCCTTCAACGCAGGCGCCAGTGAGAGCTCGCGTCCGCTCTGCACGGGCATGAATGTGGCACCGATTATTTGGAGCGGTGCTGACCGTTTCGGGCGGGAAGCGCGCATGGGCGATGGAGGGGCTTTGGGTGGGCCGGGCTGGTCAGGAGCGGGCATGGCAGCTGTCCGCCTGTCCCTACCGGACGCCCGGAAACGAGAGGATGCACCAACTCTCGCGGCTAAAATAGTACCCTACACACCATCTCTCTGTAGGAGTAGGTCGATCTGTCACTCTCTCTAACACACACATGCTCTTAAACACACACACACACACACACACACACACA
>LR738711.1:735415074-735439104 GCA_902687465.1 Secale cereale
CACGCACACGCACACACAGGTTCATAGAATAGGAAAATCATGCGAGTGCGAAGCCACAGGAAGTGAGATACAAATGGAGTACGTACAAACTATGACTAGCCTAAGCAATGTAACCAAATGCTCCTTACTCTCCCTTGTTATCTCCCCCAGAAACCCAATGCATGGAGCGCAACTACGCGTTGATCAGTCAAGAAATCAAAGTCGGCTTGCATGCGAGTTAATACGTGGCCCTGCATGGTAGCTAAAACGGCTTCTCTTAGGGCTTCTTTGATTCCAAGGATTCTCAAAGGAATTTTGAAGGATTCAATTCCTTAGGATTTTTTTCTTATGTGGGTTGTTTGATTCATAGGATTCTAAACCATAGGAACTTTTCCATATGATTCATTTGCACCAGATTTCATAGGAAATTTTCAATCCACACTAACCTCTTTGGAAGAATCCTACGTTTTTTCTGTGCACGATCAAACACTCATAGAATCATGTAGAATTCAAGATGACATGCCACCCCGATCCCACGTTTTTCCTATTCCTGCGTTTTGGAAATCCTACGAATCAGAGAGGCCCTTAGTTGTTTGGATCAATTGTTGCGTTTAAAGACAGAAATCAGGGCTTTTATTGGAGGAATGACCGGTCAAGTTTCTCCTTCTCCTCCAATCTGCTTGCACCTTGGTCCCGCTGCACCTTTGAATGTGACTTATTACACCTAGATGGAGGTAGTCGTACGAGATATGGTGGCACACTAACTTAGGTTGAATACAAGTGCCCAAAATTGTGTGCATGTTATAATAAGGATTCACTTAAAATAGTACGTGAGCGAACAGAGGGGTCAATTGGACAGTGTTCCCGAGCAGTAGCGAGATGTGTGAGGTAAGATACATCGCTGGCGCTTTTCATTTTTCTTATTAATTTGTTTGTTTCACCCTCTGACTGGTGGACCCAATGTACTACATGGAGAGAGGTAAGGTGACTAAGGCTGCATTATTTTTGCACCACTGTGGATAGTCTTACCACCAAAGCCACATGACACGATTATGATTTAAATCCCAATGACTCCCACACACGCAAAAAAAATATGGCATGCTTGTCCCACGAATGCAGGAATGTATAAAAGGTTATTTTCCTCTCGTTGAACATAACGGGAGGGTTGTGTAGCTGGTTAGCCTATTCGCTCATCAAACTTGAGGTCTCGGGTTAGATAACTACACTTGAGCATAATTCGTGCCAGGAGGATTCTTTGACTGGTCAAAATGGATGGATACAGAGCTATACGATCTCGTAGTGACCGTATAATTACCTCATCATGTATAAGTTGCAGCCTCGGCACTTGTTTTCTAGGGTTTGCACTCTTCACACTCTCTCCAGTATATATATAACCGCTGGAGCCTCGGCGCTTGTAGTTGTTCTCTTCACAGTCTCTCACCCTCTCCAGATCTAAACAGGACTTCGTTGGCCTCTCTCTCTCTCCCCTCACTGCTGGTCTACTTGTAGTTACTCTCTTCACACTCTCTCACCCTCTCCAGATCTAAACAAGACTTCCTTGGCCTCTCTCTCTCCCCTCACTGCTCGTCAAAGAGCCGGCAGGATCCGTCCACCGGGAAGGGAAGGAGGCTTAACGCTGTCGCCGTCGGCGAGGGAGGGAATCCACTACCGGCACAGCTATTCACTTTCACCCAGCAGCGGCGCGGGAGGGCCTTCGACCCCTTCTTCTTCGCTGCCGTGCATAGTGTGGGTCGAACGGCCTCCGGTCGCCCACCGAACCACACCCCAAGAACCTTAAGGTATAATTTACTTATTCCACATGCATTGCTCTAGCTGCATGTGGGCTTTTTTCGCTTCTGCACTCGAATCTAGGTGTTGGATCAAACAGGAAAGTAGCGGGGAAAGTTGTATACCATGAATCTAGGACGTGGTTCAAAGAGGAAAGGAATGGGGGAGAGTAGTGGGAAAAGTTGTATAGCATGAATCTAGGACATGGTTCAAAAAGGAAAGGAAGGGGGAAAGTTGTGGGGAAAGTTGTATCGCATGAATCTAAGACATGGTTCAAAGAGGACAAGAATGGGGGAAAGTAGGGGGGGAAAGTTGTATAGCATAAATCTAGGACGTGGTTCACAGAGGAAAGGAAGTGGGAAAAGTACTAGCACAGACTTGCTATCCAACACCTACGTTGGTCGAAAAGGAAAAACAATGACAAACGCAATACACACATCTGTAAATAACTGATCTTTTGTTTTGGGGGACAAGGCTGTAGAGTTTGAGCGGGACTAGATTTGCTGCACTCACATAAGGAAAAGGTGTCTAAAGATAAGAAAACTGGGACCAACACAAATATGCTCCTTGGTTGTTTGTTCTTTGTTGCAACATACTGTGCATCACCCCAGTACATCGGTAGATGCACATGGTGCTGGTGCGTCCACTGTCCCATGCAACTCTTTAGCTATTGTTAATCTAAGGCCCTGTTTGGTTAAAAACTCCCTAGTCCCTACTTGCTTGGTTCCAGAGACTAAACATGGACTAGAGGTTATTAAATGACATGCTAAAATACCATGTTACCCCTAGTAATGAACTAATAGAGACAAGATGCCATGCATGGCAGGGGCAACTGTTGGAAAAAGTCCCAAAAAGACTCTCCCTCGGGGTCTTCTTTCTTTAGTCCCAAATGCCCACTTATATTCCCTAAAAGTCCCTCCTGTTTGGTTTAGATGGGACTGACACAGAGTTTTTTTAGTCCCTCCACCAAAATGTCCCTGTAAACAAGACCCTATAATAATGCCGCTCGAAAATTGATGCAATGCCATAGTTAAAAGCAAATTACATGTTTAACGAATTTTATTGTTAATATAATCTCTTTGTTAATATTAATCAATGCCACCGTTTGAGAAATGCTACTGTCTTGCTTTGTTTCCCATTTAGATAAGGTAGATGCTTCTTTTTGTTGGCTTCTGTGTCATCCACCGTTATTCACCACTAGTTGTTTCCTTTGCACCATTGTGTAAACAGGATTATCTACTTCACCTTGTTGCCATTGTGACCTTTTGTTGCACTGCACAAAACACTTTTGTTTTAAGAGTGTTTTGTGCAGTTCAACCAAAATGTCACACCGACAACGTTGCTTGATTGCTTGATCTTAGTGGAACTGCACAAGAGGAGATCTTACTTCCTATCCGTGTTGGCAAATTTGGTTCAGATCTTCTTCTTGTGAGTTGTTTGAATTCCGCATCATGAGAGGTCAGTACTAGCCTTCTTTCACATTGAAGGCGAAGCTTGTCTGTTATTGAACCAAGTGATGAAGGGGAAGAACAAGTGGAAGAAAAACAAAAATCAACTCCTGGTGCTGTAAAGAAGCACTGGAACTATGATGACACAAGTAATGATATAATTTTGCATCTTAATTTATTGCTATACCTGGAACGAGCAATTGTTTTGCCACAGATTTGATGCCACTCTTAAAGTAATACGTAATTATCTCTACTTGTGCAAACATGGATCTTTTTTGAAGATACCATATCTTTTAGTGGAACTGCACAAGAAGATGTTGGGAACATTAATCTAATCGAGGAGTATATAGTAAGCATGGCCACCATAGTAGATAGGAACAGATGGTTCCGGAGAAGTGCTTCGTCTGTATGCTCTACACAATAAGCCTCCTGACAAAGGTTGGTACTCGCCCACTGATTTCATCCATATGATTGAGCTTTGTCATCTCTATTAGTGTTGTGCTACTGTTTAGATACTGTCATCAAAAAGTGGTATTGTCCTTGAGAAGTGCTTCATCTGTGTTGTTTTAAATATTTCCTTTCCTTTTTTCAAGCAAACAGGGATGCTAGCATTTAATTATCCTCTTGTCTTTGCACAACAGGATCATCCTCCTCTGAAGAAGAATATGGAGTACGTGAAGTGACTAGTTCCGATTATGCCAGGATGAAGAAGCCCTGTCTATCTTCTCATCAGAAGGAGCAGTTGAAGGATGGTTACATTACCCCCCACAAGACCAAACTATCTTCAGCTCAGAAGGACTGACAAATCTCCATTTTCTTGCTGTGATGTGCGAGTACAATGTTGTTCTAGGATTATTTCCGGTGACTTCCATTTTTCTAAAAGTGTGCTCTACATGGACCATGTAGGTGCCTGTTTAAACTGTCAATTCATAGTACAGTTTGCTTTATACTAATCACTTTTTTGTATTTGTGCAACCAGGGGTGCTCAGCTTGATTTCAATGGGAACTGCACAAAATGTTCATGAATACATTGAATCATTCATTTCCACCACAAGAAAGGAGATGCCGATAAGTTCAAGGCGTTGCAACATATAAGGGCGAAATCATCCAAGCTACGCGCGAATTTGGTTGATTTTGGTGTTACTGCACAAAAAGAACAGTTGGTTTATTTAGCACGAGGTGCCATGTCAATGTCTGATCTGATGGCAAACCCTGCCCATTCCACAATCGTAGGCATTTGATTTTTTAGAATGGGAAAACCTTGTCAAATTTTGCTCATTGATTTTAGCAAGAAGACATGCGTTTGATATTTTTGAATGGGACGCCCTTTGCTGTCAGCAACATCGATCAATTTTTTCTTTATTATTTGGTTGTGAAGTAAATATTGGCTCTGACATGTCAATCGCTGAGATGCATAATCATCAATTGTTTTGATTGTTCTCTATGAATTGCCAGGCCTGTGTGTTTGATTGCAATGTACAGGAACGCTAAAAAGCTGCTCAAACTCTTTGTACTCCTTCTATTCCTTTTTACTTCGCACATTGTGAAAGTGCATACTCTTTTCTATAAGATTGGTCAAAGTAGAGATACTTTGACTGCAGACATAACTTGTATGCAAACTAGAAAGGACTAGAGGGAGTACATGTGAAACTGCTGCAAATGAGGTGATCACCCTGGGAATAATGCTAGTACGTATTGTTTTGCATGTTCATCCAATGCTAGTGATACAAGAATTCGAACTAATCGAAATAAATTCATTCATACACGGTCAGATTTCATATAAACATGACGGATTTCATTACATTTCATACATTCTTCAACTAAAAAGGGGTGCGCTGGAGGTATAATTAATTAACCGAAGCTACCCACATGTGTCCGGCTGAGCCGAACAGAAGCTTCAGTGACTTAACTGCAGGTGCAGTACCGTAACTGACATGTGGCCCAGATGCCTGTGGGACCCACGTGTCAGTCAGCCAACTGCACCAGCAGTTAAGTAGAAGCAGCGTCCTCCTCCAACATAGCTCTCCGACTCCACATCGCCGTCAAGAAGCTAACCGGCCGGAGGGTAGCAGCGGTGGCATTACTTGGACCCGAGCGGCGGCGACCTACCGTGTTCTAGTCTTCCTCGTTTTCTATGTGGCGCAGCCTCGTTGGCAGCGGGGCGGGGCCTCGGCGGAGCTGGCGATGTCCTCTGTCTCGTTGACGACGGAGCGGGGGAAGTCCTCCCCCTCGTTGCCGGCAGGGTGGGGCCTCGGCAGAGCCGGCGGTGTCCTCTGCCTCGTTGTTGGCGCCACGGGGCCTCGGCGAAGCCAGCGGTGTCCTCTACCTCGTTGTTGGCGCCGCGGGGCCTCGGCGGAGCAGGGCCTCGTCGACGCCAGCGGAGCAGGGACTCGTCGGAGCCGACATTGTCATCTGCCTCATCCTCGGTCTCGCCAAACAGCGCCTCGCCTGCTTCATCGCCATCTTTGTAGGCGGTCGCAGCCTCTACCACCCGCATGCGGTACCGCCAGCGCTCGAGGCGGCCCTCACGGGCGGAGCAGTACGAGTCGAGCAGCGCCTCCTGCTCCGCGGCGATCTGCTCCTCTGCCTGCAGGTGCTCCTGGAGGAGGTGGTGGTTGTAGGCGGCGTCGGCCTGCACCTCCCGGAACTGCTCCTCACGCTTCTGCCTCACCGTGTCCATATATTGGGTATGGGCCTCGCCAATGGTCATGGCTCAATGCACCAGTGAGGATGGCGCGGAGGAGGGGGTTGGCGCCGGATTGTCGACTACCATGTTCTCCATTGGGACGTCGTCGTCCTCCGGATGCCTGCTGGCCAGCCAGTTGGCAGCAATGGCTGACATCTCCTTGTGGTCCGTCATCCGCCCGTATCGAAGAGCGCTGGAGTGCAAGGAACCCATGGTGGGCAGTAGTGGTGTGGACAGGAGAATAGGAACGGATGCGGATGACTGCGGCTATGGCCGGCGCAACAGTTTATATAGCAATGGTGGGCGGCGGAGGGATGGACGCGTGGCGCCGGAGTAGCCGCCTTGGCAACCGCGTATCATTAATGTGGGCGGAAGAAGGACGGACGGACGACACTTGTGTCGTTTGAAGGCGGAGCAATCGCATGCACCAGGAAGCGGGCGGGCGGCGCTGACCTTTTCGGGCGGAAAGCGCGCACGGGCGAGGGTGGCGGTCTGGGTGGGCCATGGCAGTCAGACTCGTGCTTGGCAGCGGGTCAGTCCAGCAGACGGACATGCTGGCTCACCAGCTACCTCGCCGAGCTGAGCGACGACAATCAGACAATGGATGTAGCTTCCGACCAGGAGCCGGCGCCACTGTCCAAGCTGGTTCATGCCGTGTTCACCATAGAGCAGGTGTGGCCGCACTTCGACGCCCTAATGACGGAAGAGCTACCAGCGCAGGAGGACGTGTGCTGCAACCTCCGTCTCCTCGGTGAGCACCGGTGAACAAGCGAATGAAAATGCCGTCGCGGACATGTGTCCCTATGATCCTAGCTTCTCGAATGAGCAGCGGGCGCTGTATCAGACCATTCGTAGGGCCCGCGAGGCCCTCTCCGTCGTCCTTTGAGTTGTTGCGCTCGCCGTGGCGCCGCCGTCTCGCGTTGTCAACATGGTCGACATGAGGATGAGGAGATGACTTTTCTTGGAGAGGATGACAGTGGGGACCCACTAGGGCCAGAGCCGCACGTACGCAAGTGCCTCCTTATTAGTATATAAAACTATAAATTTTTTGCTTCCACCTGGTTTCCTGATATCACGGTCCCACACCATTGTCGACCTGTGTAGTCAATAAACGAGAGAATTGCACATGAAGTGGCCGACAGCTGGGACCAAGCAGCTCGAGCAGTATTTGTGTTTTTGAGGTGTGAGCACTGCAGAGTTTTTCTTGAGCGATGTTCAGACCAGATATTATTTTTTCTCCTCTAAACAACACCGTAAACATCGCTGCAGCTATTAACTGGGCGGGCTGTGGCCCGTCTAGCCCAGGCCAGATATCCAGCCCAGATATTATTATTTTTCAAGCTGAAAATGGCTAGCCCAGCTACACTTTTTTTTAGGAATACCTAGACAAGGTCAAGTTGTTCTTCTCCGCCCCGCTAGGCTGCAAATCTTTCCTAGGAGGGATGCATTAGGCCTAACAAGAAAATGAGCTTTAAGAAAAAATAAATGGTATGTAATTATAAAAACTGGGCAATAACTATAAAAAATGCACCAAACACGTAATTACTTTATAAAATATTATTTTTGGATATTGAAAATTTTAATTTCATTAATTGTTGCGAGCGCAATGTTTCGTTGGATTTTTACGTAATATAAATTTATATTGAAATTGTATTTAATCTGACTAGAAATTTCGGGATAAAAATATTTTGGATCCCATCAAAATATGGGAAATTTTATTGAATTTTGTTTTGAAACAGTTGGTTGAAATGGGCTGTACTTTTAACAAACTGTAAATGGGTTGTAGTAAATTCCATTAGAATTCAAAAATTGGCTGCACATTCTTACAAATCTCAAATGGGCTATAAGTTTTCTGTCACACACTTGTGGCCTTACTAAGTTGACGCGTCCCCTAACAAAAGAGAGTTGATGCGTATGCAAGGCTTTGTCAACTTATAGTCAACACACGGTTCTAGCAGCAGTGGCAGTTGGATGTCCATCCAACGGATGCCGTGCTTCTTCTTCAATCTCGGATATTCTAGCTTAACCCGCCCAAAAAATGATTCCTCCCCGTGACATCTGGGCCGCGTCGTTTCGGAAGCTGACCTGTGGGCCTACTAAGTTGTCGCGTACCAAGGGCTTTGTCAACTTAGTCAATATAAACGATTCTAGCTGCAGTGACCGTACAATATCCATCCAACGACCATCGTGCTTCTTCAACCTCTGGTCTTCTTGCTCCAGCCGCCCAAAGCAGCACCAGTCGTGCCACCTGCTCCTACCTCTCGTGGCCGGTTGTGCTGCCGCGCAGGCCTAACCGCCCCCTACTACTCCCACCGCTAGCCAGGCCATCCCTCTTCTGACCCACACCCCCTATTATTCCACGGCGACGACAGCCACACACCGCAACTGAACCAGTGAACCCTCGTACTCCTCTCCACGTGGGCTTCCACTGTCGCGTCTTCCCCGTCTCCGCGTCGTCCCCTTCCTAGGCCTCGCAGTCGTCCACCGCCCTGGTGCTCTCGGCGCGGCGTGGTCAACGTGGTCAAGGAACGGCTTCCATCGGACATGGACTGTACGTGGAGAGGCTGACAGCTGGGTCCACGACGGCAGCAAGGAAGTGCCTCCCTATTACGCGGAAAATAATGATTCATCCACCTGACAGCAGGGACCCACCGGACGGGCCACTGTATTTCGCGAAAAAACGTTTCCCCCTGACTGCTGGGACCCACCGGTGTAGGATCGAAAGTATGTCTAGAGGGGGGGTGATTAGACTACTTGACAATATAAAAAATCTGCCTTTTGATCATGCAAAGTTTTTGGCAGTTTCACAATTAAGATCAATTCAAGTATCACCCTATACATGCAATTCTAGAGTATAAGCAGCGGAAAGTAAATTGCACATGTAAAAGAGAGGTGGAGAAGATCAAACGCAGTTTGGAGACACGAAGATTTTTGTCGTAGTTCCGATAGGTGGTGCTATCGTACATCCACGTTGATGGAGACTTCAACCCACGGAGGGTAACGGCTGCGCGAGTCCACGGAGGGCTCCACCCACGAAGGGTCCACGAAGAAGCAACCTTGTCTATTCCATCATGGCCTACGCCCACGGAGGACTAGCCTTACTCGGGGTAGATCTTCACGAAGTAGGCGATCTCCTTGCCCTTACAAACTTCTTGGTTCAACTCCACATCTCAAAGACGGAGGCTCCCAAGCGACACCTAACCAATCTAGGAGGCACCACCCTCCAAAAGGTAATAGATGTTGTTGATGATGATGAACTCCTTGCTCTTGTGCTTCAAATGATAATCTCCCCAACACTCAACTCTCCTCACTGATATGGTTGTGGTGGAAGAAGGGATTGAGTGGAAAGCAACTTGGGAAGTCTAGAAATCAAGTTTCATATGGTAGGAATGGAATGACTTGATCTCAACACAAGGGTAGGTGGTTCTCTTCTCAGAAAGTGTATAGTAGGAGTGGTAGACTTTCTGATGGCTCTCCTCACGAATGAAGAGGGGGTGGAGGGGTATATATAGCCTCCACACAAAATCCAACCGTTACACACATAATTGAGCAATCTCGGTGAGACCGAAGTGAAACTCGGTCAGACCGAAAGTTCAAATATAGTGAACGTTGGGATTTTCGGTGGGACCGAAAATACCATCTCGGTGTGTCCGATGTGAGTCAAAGGTAGGAGCTTGCCATTCTTGGTGGGACCGAAATTAACAACTCGGATATTCCGATATGATGTCAATTGGTTACAGAAGGTTGGCAGTCCAGTTTCGGTGAGACCGAACTCAAAATCGGATGGACCGAAATATTAGGGTTTGGAAGAATAGCTGAAGTGGTTCATCTCGGTGGGACTGAGTTTGCAGAATCGGTTTGTCCGAGATTACTTATGAGTGTGTTAAGTAGTGAAAGGTGCTGATAGTTGAGGGAGCTAGATCACTAAGCACTTGAGCAACCAGATCATCAACACAACCTCATCCCCTTTTAATAGTATTGGCTTTTCCTATGGACTCAATGTGATCTTTGATCACTAAACCAAAAATGGAGTCTTGAGCTTTTGCCAATGCTTGTCTTAGCATTTTGAGGGGTCCACTTCTTCAGACATTTCCATACCCATATCATCGAACTTCTCTGAAATGATTCTCAAGTAAATATTAGTTCAATGATATATATGTTGTTATTAATTACCAAAACCACTCGGGGATTAGTTGCACTTTCAATCTCCCCCTTTTTGGTAATTGATGACAACATATAGATCAAAGCTTCGACAAAAGATATAATCAATGAATAATATCGTCGCTTTGAGAAGTATGTGATAAACAAGAGCTCCCCCTAAATTTGTGCATTATTTAAAATTTGCGTTTGAATGCAAATGCACAATCGATTAGGATTATGGGTCACTCTTCCATGTCACATACATCTTGGTGGAGCGCACAAAATGATAAGAATGAATAACATGCACTCAATCACCAAGACAAGAGTAAATAGCCATACAATAAGGAATAGCATATGATAAGCATTAAGCACACATTAAAGCATAGTATGACCAAGCACTCATTAAGGTAGCATCAAACGTAGTAGCAAGCACACTGAAAGTTTCGAAAGACCAAAAGAAACCAATGTATCTCAAAGGAAACCGGCAAAAGAACGAAAGAGCACTCTCTCTCTCGAAGCCCTATGATCTATACAATTTCTCCCCCTTTGGCAACAAGTTACCAAAAAGTTCGAAAAGGTATAGAGCTAAGCGTCACTGCGGGCTCTGCTGGCGGCTCCCGTCTGGGTAGATGTCGGAGTAGAAATGACGGCATCGGCGAAGACTTCTGCTGATGTCTGCGCTGGAGGAGTGGATGCTGGAGCTGGAGTAACTACTGGAGCTGTGGCTGGTGCTGAAGTGGTAGCCCTGGAGTCAGTCACTGGGATAGCTGCAGATCTGGATCCTCTGGGAACCTGAGCAGTCTGGCGATGAGAGTCCTGGACTAGATCATCCTGCATGAGCTATGCTCTCTCCTGCCTTGCTTCCTCCATGTCTGCCTCAAGCTTGTTGACGGACACCTGAATCTCTGTCAGCTTCACGTCCAGAGCGTGGATCTTGTCCTCAACAATCCTCTCTAGGCTTTCCTGAGATTGTTCAATGCTGGCCAGGCGTTGTTCAATCCTCTGGGTAGCTTCAAGAATCTGCTCTCCGAAGCTCTTTGGTTTAGCTGCTACTGCTGCTGCCTCTTTGTCAGCTTTAGCTTTCTTTGCAGCTTCGATTTTGGCCTGTCCTTCAACTGAGGTTGGATCCTCCTCATCCATCACAACTACGTTATCCTCATGCTCTGGCTGCAGTGGCAAGTGCTTCCTATCCAACATGAATTTGCCCGTGCCAAACTTGGCATTGATGAGCATCTGAATCTGCGGGGCAAACCCACACGACCGCTTCTGGTCAGCTGTAGTCCTCTTAATGGTCTCTACCATTAAGTCCATCACCTTGAAAGGTGCCTTCTCATCAAGAATGTGCAGCATGTTGATAGAATAGCCTCGAATCATGCGGTGGTCTCCAGACTTGGGCATCAAGGTATGCCTCAAAATAGTGTTAGTGGTGGTCAGACCTGCCTGGAGATAGTACACTGAGCCAAGCTTCCACCCTTCCAAATCAGCAGCGGGGATCTCCTTGTACATGTTCTTCATGGAATCATGACTCTTCTTAGGAATCCCATAGACATCAATGTCGTCCTCTCTCTGCACTAGAGCATTCAGAAGTTCTGCCCATTCTTCAACAGACGAAGAAAACCTTTGACCTTCAGTCATCCAGGTGATCTTGCCATCAGGATAGAAGTGGGCTGTGGCGTAGAACTGCATGATCATCTCGTCATTCCAAGCTGCCAGCTCTTGACCCACAAAATCAGCAACTCCACATGTAGTAAAGCTCTCATGCACATGGGGAAAGAAGTCTCGGTGCTCTTCACTGTCAATGTATTTCCAGTCAACATACCTAGTGTCAGCAACAATAGGCTTCTTATCCATCAGCACGGTCTCATAGAAGTCCTGCTGCTCTCTGGTGTGAAATATGGGGTCCACAGCAGTCCTTCTCCTCACGGCATATGGATCAGACTGTCTCCATAGCCTGAGACCTTTATCCTTCCTTGCCTTCATGTCCTCAGCTTGAGGATGAGCATCATTGTGGAGTGGCAACTTAGGACGGAGCTTAAGCAACACATGCTCTTCATCTGACTCAGACGGTGGCATCTCACCTTTGTTCTTCTCAGAAGCTGGAATGCTCCTGGTTGTTCTCTTGGGCTTGGCTAGAGCTGCCTTGGCATGAGCAGGCTTCTTGGGCTTAGAGGAGGCTTGAGCCCTAATAGCATCACCCATGAACTTAGCCTTCTGAGGAGGAGGCTGGGGTGCATCTTCTTCTTCTTCTTCTTCAGCTGCATCAACTTGAGGTTCAGCATATACTACCCTCTTCCTCTTGGAAGTTTTCTTCACCTTACTTGGAGCTGGCTCTTCCAAGTTTAGCTTCTTTGCAACAGCTGACTGCTTTACCTTGCTTGTGCCTTTCCTTGACTGCTGCCCTTGGTGCTCTTTGGCAACAACATTCCTCTTGGGCTTGGAGGTAACTTCCTCAGCAACGAAGTCAGAGTCCTCATCATCAGAATTTCTCTTCTTCCTGGTTCTGGTGGCTGTAGGAGGCAAACCACTAGGGGTGCTCCTCTCACCATCATCACTGGAACTGCTAGCCTCAGGACTGGTATCTGCCTCTGGAATCTCTGCAAACGGTGATTCAGACCTGTTCTGGCTGTCACTAACATCTGACATAGCTGACAACCTGTGAAAAGATAAGGTATAGGTAGAGTAGAAGAGTTATCACAACTGCAGAGGTTTTTGCAAAAAAATGAGTTCAAGTCTTAGTTTTGAGTTTTCACAGAATGCATTTCGGTCAAACCGATTTTAAGTTTCGGTGAATCCGAAGTGTATACAGAGGCCTACACACCACTTTCGGTCAGACCGAAATGGGTTTCGGTCCTACCGAAACACTAGGGTTTCACTGAAGCTAAGTTTCGGTCACACCGATTTGCACAACTCGGTTAGACCGAATGGTGCAGTGCAATGGCCAGAGGCCAAATCGGTCATTCCGAGTTTCAAAATCGGCTTCACCGAGATGTGTTTCGTGGAAACCTAAACCTAAGAATTTCGCTCGAAACTAAAGGATCTGATCTGATATTTAGGGAATATCTCAAACGTGGATAGATTCATGGCAAAGCAATCGTGCAAGAATCAGATGGGGAGCACGAAAGGGATCGGGACTCACCCTAACTTGGTGGAGTGTGACGCCCGAGATCGACGTCCCAGAAGATTCCAGAAGCTTCCAGAAGATTCCCGAAGGTTCCGGATGTTCAGGGTTGCCCGTGTGTTCTTTTGTGCTTGTGTTTTTATTTTTGCATTGCATCATGTCATCATGCCATCATGTCATATTTTATTTTGCATCTCAACCAAATAATTCGTGTGGACCTTCGGTCCATTTAAATCGAGGGAAGATGTCTTCTCTTTATAACATATAAAAGCCTCTCAATATTATGGAGCTATATTAATAATTATTCCATTCGTTTGGAATTACCTGCAACACACTTGCATAATTCCCCATGTTATTTCACTTCAAGTTTCACCTCCAAAAATCTTGCCGGTAATTCTTTTCTCGTTGCTCGAGGTTCCTCCAAAAAACCCTCCTTCTATTTTATTCTAAATCCTGACATTTTTGTGAGTCCGGGAATTTTATCCCCTTGCCCTAACTCCTTTTCCTAGCACCTCCCTTCTTTCTTCTTGTTGTTGTTTTTCTGTTTTTTTCAGTAATCAGCAGGCAGTTTTGTTAATAGAAGGGAGCAGCAGCCCACCTCCCTTTGGGCCTCCTTCTTTTCTTCTCTCCTCCTCCCTCTGGCCCTCCAGGCCCATCCCCCTGGCCGCAGCAGCCACCTCCTTCGGCCCAAACAACCTGGCCCAACTCCTCCCTTCGCCCGAACCCTAGCTCGCTCCCGACGCCAGAGTCTTTTCGCTCCTCTCCCCGTTTCCCTCGAGCCGCCGCACCTCCCCCCGATTCCCTCTTCTCTCCCAGCGCGCAGGCCCGCTCCTCTCGCCCGACCCAGCCTCACCTCTCCCCTCCGTCCAGCGGCAGGTGCCCGCGCCGTGGCGCCCGCCGGCGTCCTTCTCCTCCGAGTGCTGCAGCCCGTCGAGCTGCGCCCGACGCGACCCCGCGGCGCCCCCTCGCCTCCTTCCCGTCGCCCTTGCGGGACCTTCGTCGTCCTCGCCTCGTCGCCCGTCCTGCTGCGGCTCCCTCCGCGCCGGTGCAGTCCGGCCAGGCCGCCCGCAGCGCCTCCCCTCCGTCCTCCAAACGGCACCAGCAGCACCGCAGCACTGCGCCTCCCGTGCGCGAGCAGCAGGCCAGTCACCGAGCGCCCTTCCGTCGCCAGCGGCGCGCCCGGCCTCCTCTTCCTCTGCCCTGAACGCCACGGCCCCGAGCGCCGGCCACCTGCTGGACCTCCAGCACCGTTCCGCCCCCGTGCTGCTGTTGTTTCGTGTTTTTGTTTTGTTGTTCTTTGGTTGTGTTGCGTGCTACTGTTTTGACAGAAGAAACGAGTACCCTTCGGAGACAAGAACAACTACGAACGAAAACGTCCCCGAGGATTTCGCCAAGTACCGCGACCGAGTACCTCTACGCGACCGACAAGTATCACGACGGCCCGAACGTCTACCGTCGCCCGAACGACTACCGACGCCCGGAAAACGACCAAGTTCCACTACGTCCACGACGACTCGAACAACTACCGCCACGTGAACGACTTCTTCCTCTTCGGCCGTGTACCACTACTTCCACTACTACGGCTACTTCCACTACGACCTCGAACCGCCCCGAAACGAGTGTTTCGAAGGTATAACCCCGTCGATGACCCGTGTGATGCATGCTTGCTTGTGTTGTATGAAATGTCTCCCTTGTGTGTGCTTCGTGCCGTTCCACCTTTTGTCTTGTTCCTCGGTTGCCTCGTCACCGACTCGTGGGAACCCGGCAACGGGATCGCCCACTTTCATCTCGTTTGACTCACCCACGCCATCTACCTTTTGCACCGGTCTCTCAACGAGTACCGGAACCGAGATGTTGCGTTGCACCATTTTCGGATCATGCCGTGGCACCCTTTCGTTCCACCACGGTAACAAATGCTTCATGTCTCTTTTAAGCCAACCTTTTAATAAAACTTGCATAAACTTGATCATGTCATCCGCATCATGATAACAACATTATATGTGTGTTTGTTGTTTGCTTATAATTATTAAACATGTTCATGGGGTTTTTCCGGACTTATTGTTGTTATTTTTCCGGCCTCATTTAAAATGTCTTAATAGTGTAGTTTTATTATGCTTCACCTCTTGCCATGTTAAAAACATTAAATCTTGTCTTGTAGATAACAAGAAACAATTAAATAATTAAATGTGGTGTTTCGTCAATATGCAACTCGTTGCATATTGAGCTCCACTTAACTTGTAGTTTTGTTTGTGCACTTTGCCATGCCTTGCATATTTAAACCGGACATGCATCATGCTTGCTTGTGCATCGTATGCCATGTTTATGAGTGTATGTTTACCGTGTTGTTTTGCTTCTTTCCGGTTGCTTCTCTTGTTAGCTTCGGTTTCGTTCCGGAGTTGTGAGGATCCGCTCGACTGTTGCTCCGTCTTCTTCTTGGATCCGTTCTTCTCTGTGGAATCCCAGGCAAGATGACCGAACCCGGATACCATTACTATTTTTGCCTCTTGCTAGTAGTTTCGATCTATAGCTTTGCCTCGATGCCCATGTCTTTCTTGTCAGCCTCCTACTTGTAACCATTGCCATGTTTAACCACCCTACCTACGCAAACCGTTGCTTGGCTAAGTACGCTTCGCTCAGCCCCTCTTATAGCATTGTTAGTTGCAGGTGAAGATTGAAGATGCTTGCTTCATGTTGAAGTTTGGGTTGGGTTATATCACACTATATAAATGCCAAATGAAATCATCTATATACTGGCAGGGTGGAAGGCTAAGCCTTTTGCTTGGTGTTTTGTTCCACTCATGCCGTTAGGAACCGTATAAACCGGTGTTATGTTCCTTGATTTTGCGTTCCTAACACGGTTGGGGTGTATGGGACCCCCTTGATAAACCGCTAAGTGCTAAGTCTTTTCCAGCAAGTCCCAACATTTGGTACTATTTGCCTAATAACTAATAAAACTTGCATGTGGACTAGCTATCCCTTTTTAATTTAATTCAACCCCCGGGCCAGTGCTCCACATGAGTGTTGGTCCGAAACGGGGGTTCTGCGGGGCCACCTCGAGGAAACTCAAGGTTTGGTAAAAACCTGTAGAATCGCCCATCCGGTCGTGTCCTGAGACCTAGATACGCGCGGCTACTATCAGGGTGTCGACACGCCGGGAGGATTTGCTGGATTAGCCTTACCTTAGTTCGGTTTAACTCGAGCACGGGATTCCGAGAATACTCGGGTCTTCCCACCTATGGAGTTGCGACTCCGCGGATCGTGGGCTTGTGATGGGCCAAGTTGGAACACCCCTGCAGGGTTTGAACTTTCGAAAGCCGTGCCCGCGGTTATGTGGCAGATGGGAGCTTGTTAATTCCGGTTGTAGATAACTTGACACAATGTTTCAATACACTACCAGCGTGTGTACCGTGACTGTCAATTTCCGAATAGGGATTCGGGAGTTGAACACGGTGGGGTTATGTTTGATCGGCTTTAGCTAGGATCACTTCGTGATCATCTTTCGACCGATGCTCTTCTCTTCTCGCTCTCTTTTGCGTAAGTTAGTGCTAGTTGCTGCTGCAGACTCTTGTTTGTTCCTTCACCTCATATTCTTTCTTCAGCCTTATCCTCACCCAAGGCTTAAATAGTCTTGTTACCCGGGAACGGGATTGCTGAGTCCTCTGTGGCTCACAGTTACTCCACCACACCAGATGCAGGTTCAGCCGAGTTTGATGCAGGAGCTGGTTCAAGTACTTCATCGGGAGCTCGATGAAGCTTGTGGCCGTTTGCTTGTGACGTTTCGATGTTCAGTAGTGGTTTCTACTAGGATTCGATCCTGCCCTGTGGCTTTATGTTGTTTTGGTATCTTTCTTTTGGTTCTTACCCGTAGTCGGGCTGTGATGTTCTGTATGATGATTGCTTATGTAATGTTTTGTGTGAAGTGGCGAGTGTAAGCCAACTATCTCCTTTTGCATTTTAATCCCCCTTTTACATGAGTCGTGCAAAGATACCAAACTTGAGATCATTCTAGGATGGGCTTATATCTTTAAGTCGTGCCTCGACACGTAGGAGATATAGTCCCATCCTGGGCATTACATGGAGTCCCTCTACGGCGGCAACAGCGCGGAGAGGATTACCGTTGACGGCGGCGGAGACCTGCGGCGAGGGCGCACAGACGACGACGGCGACGATCCGATGACCAGGGCGACGGCAGCACGGGACTTGGGGGCGAAGCGGTTTGAAGAGTTAAATCGCGCGCAGCCCTCAGGTATATATATCCCCATACTGTCGGTGGGACCGAGTTGAAAAACTCGGTGACACCGAAATGGCTAACAGCTGTGCAGTTATTCATATCGGTCACGCCGAGATTTTAAACTCGGTTTCACCGAGATGAAACCTAGATCAGTCTAAGCGTTTCGGTTGGACCGAGATGGAAAAGCCGGTCAGACCGAAATGGACTTAGAAGGTTTTGTAAGTCAGCCTTAGATGGATCGGTGGCTCCGAGTGCTCCTCACTCGAAGGGTCCGAAAATGACTTGTTCAAAGTTGTGATATGAGCATGAATAGAATTTGAGACAAGAAAGCATAGATAGCTAGGGAAGGTGCTTAGGCATTCTTGTCCATCCATTTGGCCAGAAAAATCAAAACAATCAAAACAACAAATGGATGTCCTTGAATGGATAAAATCATGCATTCAACATGCTCACACAATAAGATAGCAACTGAAATATGTGTCAAACATGCACAACCAATACTCTAGCTACTAGCACACAATTTGTCGATGACTAGGTCATCTATATATGAGTATTTTGACTTAGGAGCCAAATGAGAACATTTGATCATAGGTCATACTCATCGTTTAAGCACAAGTGGGGTTACCACTTTTACATAAAGCATTTATGTGTCCACATCATTTGGAGATGCTTTAGCTCAATTTTTAGAGCAAAGCTCCCCCTAGATGTGAGAACCCCTTTTAAAGGGTCAAACTAACCTTGGGTTGTCGTAGAAGACTTCATGTAGATGTTGAAGATGTGGATGCTCAATGTAGATCATCAAGAGTTGGGAGCTATCCTTTGGATTAGGGCACTTTCAATACCTACATGGGTTAGTCCCACAAGGAACAAACAAGAATATCCATAGACATAGATTGAAGTACACAAAAGATGATGTCCATGAAAGCAATGATTACCTTGTCCCTTGACTTACCAACAAGAGGGTTTGTGACTCCATGAACTAGTGCATGATGTGGAAGTTGATTGCACAAGTTCTTGCCAAAATGAATATGAGTGAAGTTTGTTGGCGGAGTCACCCTCAAGAACCTTCTAGTTCTTCTTCTTTGGGATCCACATCATCTTGATGGGAATCCTTGGGGTTGTAGTTGAGCTTGACGAAGTAGAACTTGATGTGTCCTTGGGAACCCACTTGACCATGGCTTGAGGTGCTTCAATGAATGCATCAATCTCCTCTTGAAGCTTGTCCTTGGCCTTTAGCTTGTGGTCTTGTGGTAGAAGGTCATCTTGAGCTTGTTCCACATTGGAAGAAGTAGGATCATACTTCTCCTTTTGTGAAACAAACTGTGGAGTAGGGTATTGACCTTCTTCCCACTCAACATCTTCGGCGTTGAACTTTCGCTCAAAACCAATCCCTTGATTCTTCCGGTGCCTTCCTTGTTTGCGAACAATCTCCTCAAAGTTCTTGCTTCCGGCAAGACTCTTGTAGACACCTTTCTCTATGATTTCCTTCAATAAGCTATTTTCTTGCTCAAGTGTAACTTGGCTTGAAACATTGTTAGTGGAATCAAGAGAACTACTAGAAGCAACAATATTGGATTTAACATGGTTATTGTTACTACTAGAGGAAGAATTTTTCTTATGCTTGTCATGTTTAGTCTTAATAGGTGGCAAGAAATTAGACAAGAGAAGTCGTTTGGCAAGATATGAAGAACTCTTCTTTCGAAGATCGTCATTGATCGCTTTTAGAAACTCATGTTCTTGCTCTAGAGTGAGCTTCTCGAAGCGTAGCTTCTCATGAGATCTTAGGAGCTCTCTATGATCTTCTTGAGTTGTTTCATGAGCTAACTTAAGAGTGTTTAGTTCTTTAGTTCGACGCTCAATCTCCTTCATAGCATTGTCATTCGACTCTTCTCGACTATAAAGACTACTAGCATTTTCATCATTACTAAGCTCACTAGATTTATCATGCAAGAGCTCATCTTCACCGAGCAAGTCATCCTCATCACTATCAAAGTCAATGAATTCAGGGTGTGTTACCTTGGGGCCTTTAGCCATGAAGCATCTTCCAATTCCCTCATTTGGTGAATCAAATAAGTCGTAGGAGTTGGAGTTGGAGGATACGAGTGCAAGTCCGGCAACACCTTCATCTTGACTGTAGTCGGAGTCGGAGTGATAGCTTCCATCGGATTGATTGTCGGAGTCGGAGCCGGAGACCCATTCACCTACATGAGCTTGATGTCTTCTTCTTGTGTAGCTCCTTGATGACTTGTCTTTCCTCTCCGAATCCTTGCTTCTCCGAGAGGGTCTTCGTTCATAACGATCATCTCTACTCCTTCTCTCTCTCCGAGGTGACTCATCTCTTGCTCTTCTTCTTGGACATTCTTCTCTTCTCTTGTGGGGAGCCGTACACTCATTTGAGAAGTGTCCGGGTCTTCCACAATTGTAGCAGTTTCGATCACGACTAGAAGATCTCTTTTCATCATATGATCTAGACTTTGAGCTTCTTTCTTTGCCTCTATTCTTGTAGAACTTGTTGAAGTTCTTAACCATTAGGCTTATCTCTTCATTGGAAATTAACTTGTCACTTGAGGTAGTGGGAGCATCACTTGTAGCTTTGTAGGCACCACTTGACTTGTTGTGAAGCTCTTCCTTATCCTTAAGTGTCATCTCATGAGCAACAATTCTTCCAATGACTTCAGTTGGCTTGAGAGTCTTGTAGTTTGGCATCATTTGGATCAAAGTGCACACGGTGTCATACTTTCCATCCAAAGCTCTTAGAATCTTCTTGATGATGAATCGGTCGGTCATTTCTTCGCTTCCTAAGCCGGCAATCTCATTTGTGATGAGAGCAAGCCTAGAGTACATTTCAGCGACTCCTTCACCATCCTTCATCTTGAACTTGTCAAGTTGACCTTGAAGAATATCTAACTTTGATTCCTTCACAGATTCAGTACCTTCGTGCATTTCAACCAAAGTATCCCAAATCTCTTTAGCATTCTCAAGATGGCTGATTTTGTTGAACTCCTCGGGACACAAAGCATTGAAGAGAATGTCACAAGCTTGAGCATTGTTTTGTAACATCCGCAACTCTTCCGGTGTAGCTTCGCGATCCGGAACTTTTCCTTCTTCGAAGAAATCACCTTGCATACCAACACAAATAATGCCCCATGCGGCTGGGTTATGACCAAGAATATGCATTTTCATTTTATGCTTCCAACTAGCAAAATTTGTACCATCAAAGTAAGGACCTCTACGATAATTACCCTCACTAGACGCCATACTCTCCTAGGTTGTGAAACCAAGCTTATGGAGTCCAATGCAATGGAAACCAAAACAATGGAGACCAAAGCTCTGATACCACTTGTAGGATCGAAAGTATGTCTAGAGGGGGGGTGATTAGACTACTTGACAATATAAAAAATCTGCCTTTTGATCATGCAAAGTTTTTGGCAGTTTCACAATTAAGATCAATTCAAGTATCACCCTACACATGCAATTCTAGAGTATAAGCAGCGGAAAGTAAATTGCACATGTAAAAGAGAGGTGGAGAAGATCAAACGCAGTTTGGAGACACGAAGATTTTTGTCGTGGTTCCGATAGGTGGTGCTATCGTACATCCACATTGATGGAGACTTCAACCCACGGAGGGTAACGGCTGCGCGAGTCCACGGAGGGCTCCACCCACGAAGGGTCCATGAAGAAGCAACCTTGTCTATTCCATCATGGCCTACGCCCACGGAGGACTAGCCTTACTCGGGGTAGATCTTCACGAAGTAGGCGATCTCCTTGCCCTTACAAACTTCTTGGTTCAACTCCACATCTCAAAGACGGAGGCTCCCAAGCGACACCTAACCAATCTAGGAGGCACCACCCTCCAATAGGTAATAGATGTTGTTGATGACGATGAACTCCTTGCTCTTGTGCTTCAAATGATAATCTCCCCAACACTCAACTCTCCTCACTGATATGGCTGTGGTGGAAGAAGGGATTGAGTGGAAAGCAACTTGGGAAGTCTAGAAATCAAGTTTCATATGGTAGGAATGGAATGACTTGATCTCAACACAAGGGTAGGTGGTTCTCTTCTCAGAAAGTGTATAGTAGGAGTGGTAGACTTTCTGATGGCTCTCCTCACGAATGAAGAGGGGATGGAGGGGTATATATAGCCTCCACACAAAATCCAACCGTTACACACATAATTGAGCAATCTCGGTGAGACCAAAGTGAAACTCGGTCAGACCGAAAGTTCAAATATAGTGAACGTTGGGATTTTCGGTGGGACCGAAAATACCATCTCGGTGTGTCCGATGTGAGTCAAAGGTAGGAGCTTGCCATTCTCGGTGGGACCGAAATTAACAACTCGGATATTCCGATATGATGTCAATTGGTTACAGAAGGTTGGCAGTCCAGTTTCGGTGAGACCGAACTCAAAATCGGATGGACCGAAATATTAGGGTTTGGAAGAATAGCTGAAGTGGTTCATCTCGGTGGGACTGAGTTTGCAGAATCGGTTTGTCCGAGATTACTTATGAGTGTGTTAAGTAGTGAAAGGTGCTGATAGTTGAGGGAGCTAGATCACTAAGCACTTGAGCAACCAGATCATCAACACAACCTCATCCCCTTTTAATAGTATTGGCTTTTCCTATGGACTCAATGTGATCTTTGATCACTAAACCAAAAATGGAGTCTTGAGCTTTTGCCAATGCTTGTCTTAGCATTTTGAGGGGTCCACTTCTTCAGACATTTCCATACCCATATCATCGAACTTCTCTGAAATGATTCTCAAGTAAATATTAGTTCAATGATATATATGTTGTTATTAATTACCAAAACCACCCGGGGATTAGTTGCACTTTCAACCGGACGGGTCACCGTATTGCGTGAAAAAAACATTCCCCCCCGTTGTCAGCTTGGACCCACCGGAAGTGCCTCCTTATTACGCACAAAAAAATGAATACTCCCCCTACTGGTTGGGACCCACCTTGGTGGGAGGCTGACTTGTGGGCTACTAAGTTGACGGGGACGGTGTACTTTGTCAACTTAGTCAATATGAACGATTCTAGCTCCAGTGACCGTACGATGTCCATCCAACGGCCGTAGTGCTTCTTCAACCTCTGGTCTTGTTGCTCCAGCCGCCCAAAGCAGCGCCGGTCGTGCCGCATGCTCCTGCCTCCCGTGGCCGGCTGTGCTACCGCGGAGGCCTCACCGCCCCCTACTATACCCACCGCTGGCAGGCCATCCCTCTACTCACCCACACCCCTTGTTATTCTGTAGTGACGGTAGCCTCACACCGCAGCGAACCAGTGAACCCTCGTACTCCTCTATGCGTGGGCATCCACTGCCGCGTCTTCCCCAGCTCTGCGTTGTCCCCTTCCTAGGCCTCGTCGTCGTCCACCGCCCTGGTGCTCTGGGCGTGGCGTGGTCAACGAGGTCAAGGAACGGCTTCCATCGGACGTGGACTATACGTGGAGAGGCTGACAGTTGGGTCCACGGCCGCAGCAAGGAAGTGCATCCTTATTACGCGTAAAATAATTATTCCTCCACCTAACAATAGGGACCCACCGGACGGGCCACCATATTTCGCGAAAAAACCATTTCCCCCTGACTGCTGGGACCCACCAGCTACCTCTTCGCACGCAAGGAAGTGCGTCCAGGAAAAAAAAAGATTCGCCCCGCTGACTGCTGGGACCCACCAGCTACATCTTTGCACGCAAGGAAGTGCCTGACAATCGGGACCCACCTGGTTGAAGCGTACGTAGCGTTGTCATTCTGGTCGCGAACGTGTACGTACATATTGGTCGATGTAGAGGCGCGCACGTGTCGTAGCAGAGGCACGCACGTAGCATGTAGACGTACGTACAGCGGCCAGGGTGCAAGAAAGTAAATACGGCCACATACGTACATACGGGCGGGGTCTCGAATGCCTACTCGCGCGTATGTACGGCCAGGGCTCGTGTACATGGCTGGGTCGGAACGGAGAAATAGCATCGTTATCGTGTTCATGGGGAGCCAACCGGCTGGGTCGGAATGGAATGCGTCGTCGTGTTCATCAGGAGGGCTTGGACAGAACAACCGATGGAAACGAGGCCTGGCGTACCGCAGAACGGAGGAAACGGCCTTGTGTTCGACCGGCCACGTTCGAAACGGGATCATGTTCATCGGGAGATGTATGGCGTACCGCAAAACGGAGGAAACGGACCTCCTACAGTCGAAACGGGGGTCCTGTTGATCGGGAGGGGTGTGGCGTACCGCAAAACAGAGGAAACGGACTTGTGTTGGAGCGCTACGGTTGAAACGGGGGGGCCTGTTCATCGTGAGGGGTATGGCGTACCACAAAATGGGACTCTACGGGATACTGTTCTTCTCCACTGTCGACCCCCTCCAGCCTCCACGGGCTACTCTTCATCCACCATCGACCTCCTCCTGCCTCCACGTGCGACTGTTCAGCCTCCACCGCGTGGTACTCCACCGGCTACTGTTCAACCAGCCCTCTCCACGGGCTCCTGCTCAACCACCCCTCCACGGGCTACTGTTCATCCAACCCTCCATCGTCTATTGTTCATCCTGCCCTCCATGGGGTGGTCCTATTCATCCAGCCCTCCACGGGGTCCTGTTCATCCAGCCCCAACCGGCTCGATCGATCGAGGTCATGTTCATCTAGAGG
>LR738711.1:735439330-735471258 GCA_902687465.1 Secale cereale
ACTGTTCATGCAGAGGTAGCATCGATCGGCTTCAGTTAGCAGCAGTAGCGAAGGAATCGCTCGATCGAGTTCAGTTAACAGCCATCGATCGATCGCTTGGGTTCAGTAACGCATAGCCTGCAGTGCGATCGCTCGGATTCAGTTAGAGCCCAACGCCTCGCTCGGGTTCAGTTGGAGCCCAACGCCTCGCACCCACGTGCGTGCATGTACGAGAGAAATGCGCATCGCTCGGCCCCGACCACCCACCGTAACCGAGAACACCCCAATATTTTCCTCGCCCTCGCTTCTACCACGGTTTTTTTCCGTCATGGACGACCCAAAGAATGTCATGCAACTATGTCTCCGGCCCGCCCAGGATGAAAAGCCCATTTTCTGTCATGATTTTTTGTCATAGAAGTAGGACCCCACCACATCTATGATGATACCGGTTTTTGTCACAATTATCGTCATAGAAGTGTCATAAGTATGACAGAAACAAGTTTCGTACGGCCCAAAATGTCACGGATGTGTCTTTTTTTTGTAGTGACTGCCCCTGCTATTATACATACTGGACCAATTACAAGAGCTCACGCACGCCAATTGAATTACCAGGTACTTTCATTTCTTGGTAATGATTCTAATGTTCATGGGAATATGATGCTGCCTAAATTGGATACATTTGTCTTGCTTACAAATGAAGGGCCTAGCTTGGACAAGAAGGATGAACATTGGAGCACGATCAAGCATGGAGATGATGGCATGTGCAAGGGAAACAAGAACGGAGTTACAAGTGATCATTTCAGGACTTTGAAGCCACCATAATGAGAGCATGAAGCCTTGGACGAAATATACAAGATGCCACTTCATAAATTTCGTCCAAAGACTATTATAGGTGATGTGTCACCTTATTATTGGGCCAGGCCCGTGTAATTTTGAAATACTAAAGTATAGGCTGTTTTTAGAGTCCGTATGTGTGGGGAAACCAGAGTTAGGGTTGGTTTCATACCCCTTCTCCAAGGGGCCACGAAATTTTCTCTCTCTCCCTCTCCATATATACAGCCCTTAGGGCATCGTTTAGACTTCGGGTTTTGTTTAGATTAAAGTTCGCCATAGCTGCAACTCCGCGTACTTCGTTTGTGTTCAACAACCAAACAAAGGCGTCACAGAACCCCACCTTGATCAATAAAGCTTTCCTCTTATACTCGCAATATCCAGATTGCAATCTCAGTTTCTTGCTTTTTCTTTGTTTGCCTGCAGGAAACAGACCTTCGTGGTCAGGTTGATCGTGCTCCGGTGTGGTCAATAACATCTCGGAGTTGGTTTAGCGATTGCTAAGGCGCGATGTCCTCGCACGTTCGTAGTCGGATCGTCAAAGTCGACTTCCTCCAAAACGATAGCCACTATCTCATCGAAAGACGGGACACCTTTTCCTCTATCAAGTGGTATCAGATTTCCAGGTTGCTCGGTGAGATTTTCTAGTTTTTCATAGTTCGATCGAGTCTGTTCTTCATACCCACAGTCTACGAAAAAGCCAAAAAAATATTAGGTTTAGTTCATCATATCCAAACCTATCTGAGCCTTTGCATAATCTTTTTAGGGTTTTTGTGTTGTTGAATTTGCGGTTGCATCGTCGTGTCTAGTTGCCGGTCTTAGCGTCTAGTCCTTTAGAGTTTCGAGTTCTATCACAGTTTGTCACGCCGCCGCCACACCATATTCATCGATGCTGCCATATACCATCACCGCTGCCACATACCCACCATCGCTGCCATATACCATCACCGCTGCCATATCCTACCACCATATATCCACCACCAATCCGAGTTCTTTTCGTATTAGGTTTGTTTTCCAGATCCATCTAGTTTCGGTTTCGCGTTTCCTTGCCTAAGTAGGTCTCGAAAAAAAAGTCTGGAGACCCCCAGGCAGTTTTTAGGCCAAAATTTTGACAGGTGAAAATATTTTTCCCTATCCTATTTTTAGGCTTTTCTGAGTCTTTTGAGACATGTGCCATCATACTGATTTTTTTACCGCACTTTTTGGTCGCCGCTGCCCTGATTTTCCAAAAAAATAGTCAAAAAAATTCGTGCATATCTTCTTAGTTTGACTTGGGAAGAGTTTTGAGACACTCGCCATTATAGTGATTTTCGGCAAAAAAAAAAGTGGAGCGCGAAAAAAAAGATCGCAAAAAAAGAGGCGCAAAAAAAATTCAGAGTGGGCTTTTCCCTTGATTCCGTGCAGCGCCGTGATTTTGTTAGTGTTCTAGGCTCGCGTGTCTCGTACGGTCTAGCCTAGGACCAGCACAGTACCATCGTTGAGCGTTTATTCAACTTTGCATCTCTTAATTGATTATTGTTGACCCTTTTTGCTACCATATTATAAGCCTTCACAGCTCCACATACATCTACGTCATGCATTTGACTCTCCCTGGTAATCGCTCTATCCAAGCTTTGAGGTGTTTTGACTACAACGATCACCGATCACCACCTGCTGCTTGGTAAGAACTGCTAAGAATTTGAGATTTGCTTAATGGATTTGTGACACCCCACCACCAGCACTTTCTAGTAGTTTGTAGGAGCATATTGTGTTTCTATTGCTGCTAACCATGGCAGGATCACAAGCCGACGAGACCGACTAGGAGAACATGACAAACAAGGCATTACATGATAAATTTCAGCAAATGATGACTTAACAGGTGGAAGATGTGCTGAACAATTTCGAAGAGGCCATGGATAAGATAGCTGGCCTTGAGAAGACGTTCGAAACAAAGCTCGATAGTGGTAAATCGGTAATAGACATCATAGATCGCACCATATCTAATAAGGTATGGTTACGACGTTCGGACACACCATTACGTTGTAGTGTTCCAGGTGGCGTGAGCTGTGAAACTATTCCACATTGTTTCAAATGAAGACCAAACTCGTAACTCAAATATTCGCCTCCGTGATCAGATCATAGAAACTTAATTTTCTTATTATGATGATTCTCTACTTCACTCTGAAATTCTTTGATCTTTTCAAATGTTTCAGACTTATGTTTCATCAAGTAGATATACCCATATCTGCTCAAATCATCTGTGAAGGTTAGAAAATAACGATACCCGCCGCAAGCCTCAATGCTACTTCTCGAGCTTGCGTTGTATTCCCTTGAAGAGGAAAGGGTGATGCAGCACGATAGCGTAAGTATTTCCCTCAGTTTTTGAGAACCAAGGTATCAATCCAGTAGGAGACCACGCGTGAGTCCCTCGCACCTGCACAAGCAAATAAGAACTTCGCAGCCAACACAATAAGAGGTTGTCAATCACTTTATGGTCACTTACGAAAGTGAGATCTGATAGATAGGATAGTATAATATTTTTGGTATTTTTGATACAAGAACAGAAAGTAAATAAAGCAAAGTAAAGTAAATGAAACATTAATATGTTGAGAATAGACCCGGGGGCCATAGGTTTCACTAGTGGCTTCTCTCATGATAGTAGAATTCTACGGTGGGTGAACAAATTACTGTCGAGCAATTGATAGAAAAGCACACAGTTATGAGAATATCTAGGCATGATCATTATATATAGGCATCACGTCCGTGACAAGTAGACCGAAACGATTCTGCATCTACTACTATTACTCCACACATCGACCGCTATCCAGCATGCATCTAGAGTATTAAGTTCATAAGAACAGAGTAATGCTTTAAGCAAGATGACATGATGTAGAGGGATAAACTCAAGCAATATGATATAAACCCCATATTTTTATCCTCGATGGCAACAATACAAATGTGCCTTGCTGCCCCTGCTGTCACTGGGAAAGGACACCGCAAGATTGAACCCAAAGCCAAGCACTTCTCACATTGCAAGAACTATAGATCTAGTAGGCCAAACCAAACCAATAATTCGAAGAGACTTGCAAGGATATTATAATCATACATAAAAGATTTCGGAAAAAAAATCAAATATTGTTCATAGATAATCTTGATCATAAACCCACAATTCATCGGATCTCGACAAACATATCGCAAAAAGTTTACGTCGAATAGATCTCCTCGAAGATCGAGGAGAACTTTGTATTGAGATCCAAAAAGAGAGAAGAAGCCATCTAGCTAATAACTATGGACCCGAAGGTCTGTGGTAAAGTACTCACAACTCATTGGTGAGGCTATGGTGTTGCTGTAGTCCGTGGTAGATCCCCCCTCCGGAGGAGCTCCGGAACAGGCCCCGAGATGGGATCTCACAGGAATAGAAGGTTGCGGCGGTGGAATTAGGGTTTTCTCTGTTGCCTTGATGTTTTCAGGGTACATGGATATATATAGGAGGAAGGAGGGCTTCGGGGGATCCAAAGGGGGCCACGAGGGTGGGGGCGCGCCCAGGGGGAGGGGGCGCGCCCTAGACCATCGTGGCCACCTCCTTTGTTCCCTCGCGTGTACTCCAAGTCTTCTGGGTAGATACGGTTCCAAAGAAGGTTTCATTCCGTTTGGACTCCGTTTGATATTCCTTTTCTGTGAAACCCTGAAATAGGCAAAAACAGCAATTTGCATTGGGCCTTGGGTTAGTAGGTTAGTCCCAAAAATAATATAAAAGTGTATAATAAAGCCCATTAAACATCCAAAACAGAATATATAATAGCATGGAACAATCAAAAATTATAGATATGTTGGAGACGTATCAAGCATCCCCAAGCTTAATTCCTGCTCGACCTTGAGTAGGTAAGTGATAAAAACAGAATTTTTGATGTGGAATGCTAACTAACATAATTCTCAATGTAATTCTCTTTGTTGTGGCATGAATGTTCAGATCCGAAAGATTCAAGATAAAAGTTCGTATTGACATAAGAATAAGAATACTTCAAGCATACTAACAAAGCAATCATGTCTTCTCAATATAATATGGCCAAAGAAAGTTCATCCCTACAAAATCATATAGTTAGACTATGCTCCATCTTCGTCACACAAAATATTCCAATCATGCACAACCCCGGTTTCAACCAAGCACTTGTTTCATACTTTAATTTTTTCAAACTCTTTCAACTTTCACGCAATACATGAGCGTGAGCCATGGACATAGCACTATGTGGAATAGAGTGGTGGTTGTGGAGAAGACAAAAAGAGGAAGATGGCCTCACATCAACTAGGCGTATCAATGGGCTATGGAGATGCCCATCAATAGATATCAATGTGAGTGAGTAGGGATTGCCATGCAACGGATGCACTAGAGCTATAAATGCATGAAAGCTCAACAAAAGAAACTAAGTGGGTGTGCATCCAACTTGCTTGCTCACGAAGACCTAGGGCATTTGAGGAAGCCCATCGTTGGAATATACAAGCCAAGTTCTATAATGAAAATTCCCACTAGTATATGAAAGTGACTAAACAAGAGACTCTCTATCATGAAGATCATGGTGCTACTTTGAAGCACAAGTGTGGAAAAAGATAGTAGCATTGTCCCTTTTTTGGGCCGTTCTTTTTTCTTTGGCCTTTCCTTCCTTTTTTTCTTTTTTTTTCTTTGGGACAATGCTCTAATAATGATTATCATCATACTTATATTGATTTACAACTCGATATTACAACTCGATACTAGAACAAAGTATGAATCTATATGAATGCCTCTGGTTGTGTACCGGGATGTGCAATGAATCAAGAGTGACATGTATGAAAAATTATGCATGGTGGCCTAGCCACAAATACGATGTCAACTACATATGATTATGCATGGCAATATCACAATGATGAAGTGTGTCATAAAAAACGGAACGGTAGAAAGTTGCATGGCAATATATCTCGGAATGGCTATGGAAATGCCATTATAGGTAGGTATGGTGGCTGTTTTGTGGAAGGTATATGGTGGGTGTATGGTACCGGCGAAAGTTGCACGGTACGAGAGAGGCTAGCAATGGTGGAAGGGTGAGAGTGCATATAATCCATGGACTCAACATTAGTCATAAAGAACTCACATACTTATTGCAAAAATCTACAAGTCATCAAAACAAAGTACTACATGCATGCTCCTAGGGGGGAGGTTGGTAGGAGTTAACCATCGCGCGCCCCCGACCTCCACACAAAGGATGACACTCAATGAAATACCTCATGCTTCAAATTTGTCACACAACGGTTACCATACGTGCATGCTACGGGACTTGAAAACCTTAACACGAGTATTTCTCAAATCCACAACTACTCTACTAGCATGACTCTAATATCACCATCCTCATATCTCAATACAATCATCAAGTATCAAACTTCTCATAGTATTCAATGCACTTTATATGAAAGTTTTTACTATGCCCATCTTGGATGCCTATCATATTAGGACTAGTTTTATATCCAAAGCACATTACCATGCTGTTCTAAAAGACTCTCAAATAGATATAAGTGAAGCATGAGAGATCAACAATTTCTACAAAATAAAACCACCACCGTGCTCTAAAAGATATAAGTGAAGCACTAGAGCAAAACTATCTAGCTCAAAAGATATAAGTGAAGCACAAAGAGTATTCTAATAAATTATAATTCATATTTATCTCTCTTAAAAGGTGTGTCCAGCAAGGATGATTGTGGCAAACTATAAAGCAAAGACTCAAATTATACATGACGCTCCAAGCAAAACACATATCATGTGGTGAATAAAAATACAGTCTCAAGTATAGTTACCGATAGATGAAGACGAAAAAGGGGATGCCTTCCCGGGGCATCCCCAAGCTTAGGCTTTTGGTTGTCCTTGAATTTAACTTGGTGTGCCTTGGGCATCCCCAAGCTTAGTCTCTTGCCACTCTTTGTTCCATAGTCCATCAAAGCCATACTCAAAACTTGAAAACTTCACAACACAAAACTTAGCCAATAATCTCGTGAGCTATGTTAGTATAAGAAAACAAACCACCACTCAAAGGTATTGTAATGAACTCATTCTTTGTTTATGTTGGTGTTAAACCTACTGTATTCCAACTTCTCTATGATTCATACCCTCCGATACTGCTCGTAGATTCATCAAAATAAGCAAACAACACATGAAAAATAGAATCTGTCAAAAACAGAACAGTCTGTAGTAATCTGTAACTTTCGAATACTTCTGTAACTCCAAAAAAAATTGAAATAAATTGGTAAAAATGATGAATTTGTCTATTAATCATCTGCAAAAGGAATCAACTAAATAGCACTCCCCAGTAAAAAATTACAGCCAATCTCGTGAGCGCTAAAGTTTCTGTTTTTTACAGCATGATCATATAAACTTCACACAAGTCTTCCCAAAGGTTCTACTTGGCACAAACACTAATTAAAACACAAAACCACATCTAAACAGAAGCTAGATGCAATATTTATTCCTAAACAGAAGCAAAAACAAAGAAAATAAAATTTGGGTTGCCTCCCAACAAGCTCTTTCTTTATAGCCATTAAGATAGGCTTGAGAATTCAATGATGCTCACATGAAAGATAAGAATTGAAGCACAAAGAGAGCATCATAAAGCATGTGAAAATCATTTATAAGTCTAACATACTTCCTATGCATAGGCATTTTATAGGAAAACAAATTAGCAAGACAAGCAAGATCCAGCATATGCAAGGAAGAAGAAAGAAACAATAGCAATCTAAACATAACGAGAGGTAATTTAGTAACATGAAAATTTCTACAACCATATTTTCCTCTCTCATAATAATTGCATGTAGGATCATAAGCAAATTCAACAATATAGCTATCACAAAACATATTCTCAACATGATCCACATGCATACGAAGTTGACACTCTTCCAAAATAGTGGGATATACATTAACTAAAGTCATGACCTCTCCAACCCCACTTTTATCAAAAAATGCATAAGATTGATCATACTCCAAATATGTGGGATATAAAGTTGACACTCTTCCAAACCCACTTTCATTATTATTGCAAACATTATTATCAATCTCATATATATCATGGGGCTTAAATAAGTTTTCAAGATCATAAGAAGAATCACCCCAATCATGATCATTGCAACAAGTAGTAGACATAGCAAAACTAGCATCCCCAAGCTTAGGGTTTTGCATATCATTAACACAATTGACATTCATAGAATTTACAATTGTATCATTGCAACCATGTTTTTCATAAAAAGAGCTATCGTGAATCACTTCATAATTTTCTTCTTTCAACACATCATCACAATTTTTAGATTCACGAATTTCAAGCAAAACCTCATAAAGATAATCTAGTGCACTCGACTCACTAGAAATAGGTTCAACATAATTGGATCTCTAAAAAAGATTAGCAAGTGGACGAGGATCCATAATTTAGCAAGCAAAGATGCAAGTTAATAGAGGGCACATGGAAACACAAGCAAACAAAAAGGCAAACGGAAAAAAGGGCGAATAAAACGGCAAGGGTGAAGTGGTGGAGAGGAAAACGAGAGGCAAAAAATTTAATGTGAAGGATAAGGGTTTGTGATAGGTACTTGGTATATGACTTTTGCGTAGATCTCCCCAGCAACGGCGCCAGAAATTCTACTTACTACTTCTCGAGCTTGAGTTGTATTCCCTCAAAGAGGAAAGGGTGATGCAACACAGTAGCGTAAGTATTTCCCTCAGTTTTTGAGAACCAAGGTATCAATCCAGTAGGAGACCACGCGCGAGTCCCTCACACCTGCACAAACAAATAAGAACTTCGCAGCCAACGCGATAAGGGGTTGTCAATCCCTTTACGGTCACTTACGAAAGTGAGATTTGATAGATAGGATAGTATAATATTTTTTGGTATTTTTTATATAAGAACAGAAAGTAAATAAAGCAAAGTAAAGTAGATGAAAGATTAATATGTTGAGAATAGACCCAGGGGCCATAGGTTTCACTAGTGGCTTCTGTCATGATAGCAGAATTCTACGATGGGTGAACAAATTACTGTCGAGCAATTGATAGAAAAGCGCATAGTTATGAGAATATCTAGGCATGATCATTATATATAGGCATCACGTCCATGACAAGTAGACCGAAACGATTCTGCATCTACTACTATTACTCCACACATCGACCGCTATCCAGCATGCATCTAGAGTATTAAGTTCATAAGAATAGAGTAATGCTTTAAGCAAGATGACATGATGTAGATGGATAAACTCAAGCAATATGATATAAATCCCATCTTTTTATCCTCGATCGCAACAATACAATACGTGCCTTGTGATAACCCACAAGTGTAGGGGATCGCAACAGTTTTCGAGGGTAAAGTATTCAACCCAAATTTGTTGATTCGACACAAGGGAAGCCAAAGAATACTCTTAAGTATTAGCACCTGAGTTGTTAATTGAACCACACCTGGAAATTTAGTATCTGCAACAAGATAGTTTAGTAGCAAAGTAATAAGATAGTGGCGGTAGCAGCAATAAAAGTAACGATAGTGTTTTTGTAGTTTTTGTAATAGTAGCAACGGAAAAGTAAATAAGCAACAAGCAATATAGATAAAGCTCGTAGTCATTGGATCGGTGATGGGAAATTACGTCGGATGCAATTCATCATGTAGAAGTTATAACCTAGGGTGACTCAGAACTAGCTCTAGTTAATTAATGCAATGTAGGCATGTATTCCGAACATAGTCATACGTGCTTATGGAAAAGAACTTGCATGACATCTTTTGTCCTACCCTCCCGTGGCAGCGGGGCCCTATTGGAAACTAAGGGATATTAAGGCCTCCTTTTAATAGAGTACCGGACCAAAGCATTAACACATAGTGAATACATTAACTCCTCAAACTACGGTCATCACCGGGAGTGGTCCCGATTATTGTCACTTCGGGGTTGCCGGATCATAACACATAGTAGGTGACTATAGACTTGCAAGATAGGATCAAGAACAGACATATATTCATGGAAACATAATATGTTCAGATCTGAAATCATGGCACTCGGGCCCTAGTGATAAGCATTAAGCATAGCAAAGTCATAGCAACATCAATCTCAGAACATAGTGGATACTAGGGATCAGACCCTAACAAAACTAACTCGATTACATGATAGATCCCATCCAACCCATGACCGTCCAGCAAGCCTACGATGGAATTACTCACACACGGCGGTGAGCATCATGGAATTGGTGATGGAGGAAGGTTGATGATGACGATGGCAATGATCTCCACTCTCCGGAGCCCCGAACGGACTCCAGATCAGCCCTCCCGAGAGAGATTAGGGCTTGGCAGCGGCTCCGTCTCGTGAAACGCGATAATTCCTTCTCATCTATTTTTTCTCCCCGAAACGGAAGATATAGGATCTGGGGGTACGTCGGTGGAGCATCGGGGGGCCCACGAGGCAGGGGGCGCGCCCCCCACCCTCGTGGACAGGGTGTGGGCCCCCCCGGTGAGGATCTTCTTGCAGATATTTTTTATATTTTCCGAAATAATTCTCCGTTGATTTTCAGGCGATTCCGAGAACTTTTATTTTGCACAAAAACAGCACCATTGCAGTTCTGCTGAAAACAGCGTCAGTCCGGGTTAGTTTCATTCAAATCATGCAAGTTAGAGTCCAAAACAAGGGCAAAAGGGTTTAGAAAAGTAGATACGTTGGAGGCGTATCAACTCCCCCAAGCTTAAACCTTTGCTTGTCCTCAAGCAATTCGGTTGATAAATTGAAAGTGATAAAGAAAAACTTTGACAAACTCTGTTCGCTCTTGTTGTTGTAAATATGTAAGCTAACATTCAGGTTTTCAACAAGATCATGAACTAACCACATTCGCAATAACTTTCAGGTCTCAAGACTACTCACATCAATGGCATAATCAACTAGCGAGCAATAATAATAAACCTCGGATGACAACACTTTCTCAAAACAATCATGATATGATATAACAAGATGGTATCTCGCTAGCCCTTTCTGAGACCGCAAAACATAAATGCAGAGCACCTTTAAAGATTAAGGACTGGCTAGACATTATATTTCATGGTAAAAGAGATCCAGTCATGATCATACTCGATGCAAATTAATAGTAATACATGCAACGAGAGAGGTGCTCTCCTACTAGTGCTCTTTGATAAGAGGATGATGACTCTGCATAAAAGTAAATAGATATGCCCTTCGCAGAGGGAAGCAGGGATTTGTAGAGGTGCCAGAGCTCGATTTTTAAATAGAGATGAATAACATTTTGAGCGGTATACTTTCATTGTCAACATAACAACCAAGAATCTCGATATCTCCCATGCTACGCACATTATAGGCGGTTCCCAAACACAATTGTAAAGTTTATACTCCCCCAACCACCAACAAGCACACTCCACGGCTAGCCCGAAACACCGTGTACCGTCCAAACCAGCAACAGCCCTGGGAAGGTTTTGTTTAATTATTTAAGATTTTGAGCATGGGACTGGGCATTCGATTACCAACCATTTTCTCATGAATGATGAGCGGAGTCCAATCATCGTGAGAATAACCCACCTAGCATGGAAGATATAGACAGCCCTAGTTGATACATGAGCTGTTCGAGCATACAAAACAGAATTTCATTTGAAGGAATAGAGTTTAGCACATACAAATTTACTTGGAACGGCAGGTAAATACCGCATATAGGAAGGTATGGTGGACTCATATGGAATAACTTTGGGGTTTATGGAAGTGGATGCACAAGCAGTATTCCTGCTTAGTACAGGTGAAGGCTAGAAAGAGACTGGGAAGCGACCAACTAGAGAGCAACAACGGTCATGAACATGCATTAAAATTAATCAACAATGAATGGAAGCATGAGTAGGATATAAATCACCATGAACATAAATATCGTGAAGGCTATGCTTATTTGTTTCAACTACATGCGTGAACATGTGCCAAGTCAGATCACTTAAATCGTTCAAAGGAGGATACCACCCATCATACCACATCACAACCATTTTAATATCATGTTGGCACACAAGATAGACCATTATAAACTCTCAGCTAATTAAGAATGGCATAAGCAGTTGTGATCTCTAATTGTCATTGCAAGCATGTTTCATTCATAACAAGCTGAATCAGGAACGATGAGCAATCACATTTACAAAAACAAGAGAGGTCGAGTTCATACCGGCTTTTCTCATCTCAATTAGTTCATCATATATCATCCTTATTGCCTTTCACTTGCACGACCGAACAGTGTGGATAATAATAATAGTGCACATGCATTGGACTAAGCTGGAATCTGCAGATATTTCATACAAGAGAGAAGACAAGGTAATACGGCTCAAGGTTGAATCTACAACAAAGCATATGAGAGCCACTAAGCATTTTTAATCATGGTCTTCTATTCTCAACCCCTAAAGAAAAGAAAAGAAACTATTTACATGGGAAAGCTCCCAACAAGCAAAATAAGAACGGGAAATCTTTTTGGGTTTTCAATTTAATTACTACTAGCAAAGAAAGTAGACTGGCTGGAAGCCACAACTAATATTTTTTTTGTTTTTCTAGGTTTTTCTAGCACACAAGAAAAAGACTAAGAAAAAGAAATTGAAACTAAGCATGGATGGTACAGTGAAAGAGTGTGAGCACCGACAACTAGAATAAATGTGAACATGAATGTAAGTCTGTGAGAAACATGTACTCCCCCAAGCTTAGGCTTTTGGCCTAAGTTGGTCTATGGCCACGGATCGAAGCCACTCCCTCTAGTGTACTGAGATGTGTCCTCTGGATGCCACTGGTTGGCGAGCTCGTCCAGCTCCCACCCATAAACAGATTGACGGGAAGGATCGAGTGGTGGTTCTCGCTCAGGCTCTGAAGCTTGTGCCTGGCCTTGGTACTTGTAGAAGGCATCTGACGTAGTGAGATACTTGCCTGTGGACAGATCAAAGAAAGATGGTGCAGGCAAGGTGACAATTTCACAGTATATTTCATCAAATCTTAATTTATAATTGAGTTGCATATTCTTGTCTTTAACAATAAAATCATGAGCTACCATGCTCTTGTAGTCTGGATAAACAGGGGCAAGCAATTTTTCTTCCTTCTCATAATGCCTAATAGGTATATTAAAATATCCAGCAAGGCGAGAAGCAAAGATGCCTCCAAAGACTGGCCCCTTTGAGCGGTTCAGACTCAATCGTTTGGCAACGACGACGCCCAAGCTAAAAGTTGTGTCTTGAAACATGGCATGGCGTAAAATGATAATATCACGGGCACTGAGATTTCCATTGTTCCCGCGACAAATTAAACATCTACTAGCAAATATAGCAAAGTAGCGCAGAACAGGGAAGTGTATACTAGTGATTCTTGCCCCTGAAACTTGTCTAGTTTCTCCTACATCTATCATATCAATAAACCCTTCAACGTCCTCACGACGTGGTTCATCAAGTCTACCTCCGAAGGGTACTTTGCATATTTCACAAAAATCTAAAAGTGATATCTCCTTAACCACATCATATAAGCGAAACTCCACTGTAGGTGGTGTTTTCCTAGAATGGAAATGAAAGCTTTTCGTGAAAATATTGGTGAGTAAGAGATACTGTTCTTTCTGGTCGTTGAGGAAGTCGGTGAGGCCTACATTATTCGCCAACCAATAAAAGTCTTCGTAAATACCGGCGGACATCATGAAATTATTATAAGGCCATTCGCACGGTCGAACTTCCGCCATGCGAGGAAGATTATACTTGGGGTTCTTATTTTCTTCTTTCTTCTTCTCCTCTGAGCTCTTGCTGGAAGAGCCCCTCAATAATCTTTTTAACATTTTCCTTTTCTAAAAATTTCTGAAATTTTTAGTAACTTCAAAATAAAAGTTAACCAAACTCAACAAGATTGATAGCAACAACTCCTATAAGTGCCTAGAGGCTATATCATGCATTATAACTACTTGGGACCAAGAAAATTTAACATGCAAGCTCAAGAACAAGGTCATCACAGCAGCATAAATTTGCAACAAATAAAGCACTAGAACAAAAACTAATTGGACCAATGGAGGAGTCACATACCAAGGAACAATCTCCCAAACAGTTTGGTGAATGGTGCTTTGAGCAAGGAGATCGAAAATGGCAGCAAGATGAGCTAGAACTCGGGTTTGAGGTGGTTGGAGATTTTTTTCAGAGGAAGAAGAAGAGCATGGGTGCAGGAATAAGTGGAGGGGGGCCACGTGGGGCTCACGAGGCAGGGGGCGCACCCTGGACCCTCGTGGCCACGTGCTGGCTCCCCTCGTTGTGTGTTCAGTGCCATATTTTCTTAAATATTCTAGAAAAAATCATATTTCATTTTCATGGCATTTGGAGAACTTTTATTATCAGGATTTTTTTATTACACGGATAAGTCTGGAAACAGACAGACAATGCTATTTTTCTTTTATTTAACCTAATTAACAGAAAGTAAAAGGAGGGTACAGAAGGTTGTGCTATGTAGATTCACCTATCCCATGCTCATCAAAAGGAATCCATTAACAAGGTTTATCGGGTCTTGTTAATAAACTCTTTCCGAGTAACATGAAACCGGAGAATTTTCAAATAACACTAGGTTACCTCAATGGGATATGTATGTCCCCAACAATAAGAATGTCATATGCCTTCTTGACAGTAGGAATAGGGAACTGAAAACCTCCAATAGTAATAGTTGAAGTTTTTCCAATATAATTGATAATGTGGACCTGAGGTTGTTTCCTTGGAAAGTGTACCGTATGCTCATTAACATTGACATGAAAAGTGACATTACCTTTGTTGCAATCAATAACAGCCCCTGCAATATTCAAAAAAGGTCATCCAAGAATAATGACATACTATCGTCCTCGGGAATGTCAAGTATAACAAAGTCCGTTAGAATAGTAACATTTGCAACTACAACGGGCACATCCTCACAAATACCGATAGGTATAGCAGTTGATTTATCAGCCATTTGCAAAGATATTTCAGTAGGTGTCAACTTACTCAAGTCAAGTCTATGATATAAAGAGAGAGGCATAACACTAACACCGGCTCCAAGATCACACAAAGCAGTTTTAAGATAGTTTCTCTTAATGGAGCAAGGTATAGTAGGTACTCCTGGATCTCCTAATTTCTTAGGCATTCCACCCTCAAAAGAGTAACTGGCAAGCATGGTGGAAATTTCTACTTCAGGTATCTTTCTTTTGTTGGTAATAATGTCTTCCATATACTTGGCATAGGGATTTGTTTTAAGCACATCAGTCAAACGCATACGCAAAAAGATAGGTCTAATCATTTCAGCAAAGCGCTCAAAATCCTCATCATCCTTTTTCTTGGATGGTTTCGAAAGAAAAGGCATGGGTTTCTGAAACCATGGTTCTCTTTCCCTACCGTGCTTCCTAGCAACAAAGTCTCTCTTATCATAACGTTGATTCTTTGATTGTGGGTTATCAAGATCAACAGCAGGTTCAATCTCTACATCATTATCATTGCTAGGTAGAGCATCATCATGAACATCATTATTAATATTATCACTAGGTTCATGTTCATTACCAGATTGTGTCTCAGCATCACAAACAGATATATCATTGGGATTCTCAGGTGTGTCGGCTACAGGTTCACTAAGAGCATGCAAAGTCCTATCATTTTTCTTTTTCTTCTTTTTAGAAGAACTAGGTGCATCTATATTAGCTCTCTGGGAATCTTTCTCAATTCTCTTAGGGTGGCCTTCAGGATACAGAGGTTCCTGAGTCATTTTACCACCTCTAGTTGCAACTCTAACAGCATAGTCATTATTCTTACTATTTAATTCATTGAGCAAATCATTCTGAGCCTTAAGTACTTGTTCTACTTGAGTGGTGACCATAGAAGCATGTATACTAATAAGTTTCAGTTCACCTTTAGCTCTAGACAGGTAATCACTCAAGCGCTCAATCATATAAGCATTGTGTTGTAATTGTCTACCAACATAAGCATTGAAGTTTTCTTGTTTCACAATAAAATTGTCAAACTTATCTAAGCATTGGCTGGCAGACTTATAACAAGGAATATCACCTTCATCAAATCTATAAAGAGAATTTACCTTTACTACCTGTGTCGGGTTATCAAGACCATGTATTTCTTCAATAGGCGGTAAATTCTTAACATCTTCAGCTTTAATACCTTTTTCTTTCATAGATTTCTTTGCCTCTTGCATGTCTTCAGGACTGAGAAATAGAATACCTCTTTTCTTCGGAGTTGGTTTAGGGGCTAGTTCAGGAAGTGTCCAATTATTTTCATTGGCCAGCATATTATTCAATAGTAACTCAGCTTGTTCAACTGTTCTTTCCCTGAAAACACAACCAGCACAACTATCCAGGTAGTCTCTAGAACCATCGGTTAGTCCATTATAAAAGACATCAAGTATATCATGCATTTCAAGAGGATGATTAGGCAAAGCATTAAGTAACTGGAGAAGCCTCCCCCAAGCTTGTGGGAGACTCTCTTCTTCAATTTGCACAAAGTTATATATTTCCCGTAAGGCAGCTTGTTTCTTATGAGTGGGAAAATATTTAGCAGAGAAGTAATACATCATATCCTGGGGACTACGCACACAACCCGGATCAAGAGAATTAAACCAAGTCTTAGCATCACCCTTTAACGAGAACAGAAACAACTTAAGGATATAGTAATAACGAATCTTTTCATTATTAGTAAACAGGGTGGCTATATCATTCAACTTAGTAAGATGTGCCACAACAGTTTCAGACTCATAGCCATGGAAAGGATCAGATTCTACCAAAGTAATTAACTCAGGATCAACAGAGAATTCACAATCCTTATCAGTAACACAAATAGGTGAAGTCGCAAAAGCAGGGTCGTGTTTCATTCTAGCATTCAAGGACTTTTCTTTCAGCTTAGCTAATAACTTCTTAAGATCGTATCTATCATTGCAAGAAAGAAAGTCTCTAGCAGTTTCTTCATCCATAACATAACCCTCAGGCACAACAGGCAATTCATATATATTGGGAGTAGTTTCATCATCACTTTCATAAATATCATCAACATTTGCACTCTCCCTAACCTTAGCAATTTGTTCATCTAGAAATTCACCTGGTGGCACAGTATCAGGCATAGAGGTAGTTTCATCATACATAGCAGAAGTTGCATCATCAAGAACATACGACATATCAGATTCAATAGCAGGAGTAGGTGTCGCAAGTTTACTCATAACAGAAGGAGAATCAAGTGCAGAGCTAGATGGCAGTTCCTTACCTCCCCTCATAGTTGAGGGTAAGATCTTGGTTTTTGAGTCCTTCAAATTCTTCATAGTAATAAACAGATATAAATCCCAAGTGACTTAAAGAATAGAGCTATGCTCCCCGGCAACGGCGCCAGAAAATAGTCTTGATAACCCACAAGTGTAGGGGATCGCAACAGTTTTCAAGGGTAAAGTATTCAACCCAAATTTGTTGATTCGACACAAGGGGAGCCAAAGAATACTCTTAAGTATTAGCAGCTGAGTTCTCAATTCAACCACACCTGGAAACTTAGTATCTGCAGCAAAATAGTTTAGTAGCAAAGTAATATGATAGTGGCGGTAGCAGCAATAAAAGTAGCAATAGTGTTTTTGTAGTTTATGTAATAGTAGCAATGGAAAAGTAAATAAGCAACAAGCAATATAGGTAAAGCTCGTAGACATTGGGTCTGTGATGGGAAATTACATCGGATGCAATTCATCATGTAGAAGTTATAACCTAGGGTGACACAGAACTAGCTCCAGTTCATCAATGCAATGTAGGCATGTATTCCCAATATAGTCATACGTGCTTATGGAAAAGAACTTGCATGACATCTTTTGTCCTACCCTCCCGTGGCAGCGGGGTCCTATTGGAAATTAAGGGATATTAAGGCCTCCTTTTAATAGAGTACCGGACCAAAGCATTAACACATAGTGAATACATGAACTCCTCAAACTACGGTCATGACCGGGAGTGGTCCCGATTATTGTCACTTCGGGGTTGCCGGATCATAACACATAGTAGGTGACTATAGACTTGCAAGATAGGATCAAGAACACACATATATTCATGGAAACATAATAGGTTCAGATCTGAAATCATGGCACTCGGGCCCTAGTGGTAAGCATTAAGCATAGCAAAGTCATAGCAACATCAATCTCAGAACATAGTGGATACTAGGGATCAAACCCTAACAAAACTAAGTCGATTACATGATAGATCCCATCCAACCCATCATCGTCCAACAAGCCTACGATGGAATTACTCACACATGGCGGTGAGCATCATGGAATTGGTGATGGAGGAAGGTTGATGATGACGATGGTGACGATCTCCACTCTCCGGAGCCCCGAACGGACTCCAGATCAGCCCTCCCGAGAGAGATTAGGGCTTGGCGACGGCTCCGTCTCGTGAAACGCGATAATTCCTTCTCCTCTATTTTTTCTCCCCAAAACGGAAGATATAGGATCTGGGGGTACGTCGGTGGAGCATCGGGGGGGCCATAATGCAGGGGGGCGCGCCCCCCACCCTCGTGGACAGGGTATAGGCCCCCCGGTGAGGATCTTCTTGCAGATATTTTTTCTATTTTACGAAATAATTCTCCGTTGATTTTCAGGAGATTCCGAGAACTTTTTATTCTGCACAAAAACAACACCATGGCAGTTCTGCTGAAAACTGCGTCAGTCCGGGTTAGTTCCATTCAAATCATGCAAGTTGGAGTCCAAAACAAGGGCAAAAGGGTTTGGAAAAGTAGATACGTTGGAGACGTATCACCTTGCTGCCCCTGCTGTCACTGGGAAAGGACACTACAAGATTGAACCCAAAGCCAAGTACTTCTCCCATTGCAAGAACTATAGATCTAGTAGGCCAAACCAAACCAATAGTTCAAAGAGACTTGCAAGGATATTATAATCATACATAAAAGATTTCAAAAAAGAATCAAATATTGTTCATAGATAATCTTGAACATAAACCCACAATTCATCGGATCTCAACAAACATACCGCAAAAAGATTACATCGAATAGATCTCCTCGAAGATCTAGGAAAACTTTGTATTGAGATCCGAAAAGAGAGAAGAAGCCATCTAGCTAATAACTATGGACCCGAAGGTCTGTGGTAAACTACTCACAACTCATCGGTGAGGTTATGGTGTTGATGTAGAAGCACTCACTGGTAGATCCCCCCTCCGGCGGAGCTCCGGAACAGGCCCCAAGATGGGATCTCACAGGAAAAAAAGGTTGCAGCGGTGGAATTAGGGTTTTCTCTGTTGCCTCGATGTTTTCAGGGTATATATATATATATATATATATATATATATATATATATATATATATATATATATATATATATATATATATATATATAGGAGGAACGAGGGCATCGGGGGAGCCAGAGGGGGCCCACGAGGGTGGGGCGCACCCTGGACCCTCGTGGCCACCTCCTTCGTTCCCTCGCGTGTACTCCAAGTCTTCTGGGTAGATACGGTTCCAAAAATAACTCTCCCTAAGGTTTCATTCCGTTTGGACTCCGTCTGATATTCCTTTTCTGCGAAACCCTGAAATAGGCAAAAAACAACAATTTGCATTGGGCCTTGGGTTAGTAGGTTAGTCCAAAAAATAATATAAAAGTGTATAATAAAGTCCATTAAACATCCAAAACAGAATATATAATAGCATGGAACAATCAAAAATTATAGATACGTTGGAGACGTATCACTCAACACTCATCGGACCGCATACATCTGTATGTATTATTTCCAATAAGTCAGTTGCTCGCTCCATTGTTCCAGAGAACGAAGTTTTAGTCATCTTGTCCATGAGGCATGGTTCGATAGCACCAAGTGATTCATAATCAAGTGATTCAAAAGTCTATCAGCATGGAGTTTCTTGATGCGCTTTACACCAACATGACCCAAACGGCAGTGCCACAAATAAGTTGCACTATCATTATCAACTTTGCATCTTTTGGCTTCAATATTATGAATATGTGTATCACTACGATCGAGATTCAACAAAAATAGACCACTCATCAAGGGTGCATGACCATAAAAGATATTACTCATATAAATAGAACAACCATTATTCTCTGATTTAAATGAATAACCGTCTCGCTACAAACAAGATTCAGATATAATGTTCATGCTCAATGCTAGCACCAAATAACAATTACTTAGGTCTAAAACTAATCCCGAAGGTAGATGTAGAGGTAGCGTGTCGACGGCGATCACATCCACTTTGGAACCATTTCCCACGCGCATCGTCACCTCGTCCTTAGCCAATCTTTGTTTAATCCGTAGCCCCTGTTTCGAGTTACAAATATGAGCAACCGAACCAGTACCAAATACCCAGGTACTACTACAAGCATTATTAAGGTACACATCGATAACATGTAGATCAAATATACCTTTGTTCACTTTGCCATCCTTCTTATCCGCCAAATACTTGGGGCAGTTCCGCTTCCAGTGACCAGTCCCTTTGTAGTAGAAGCACTCAGTTTCAAGCTTGGCTCTAGACTTGAGTTTCTTCCCGGGAGTAGCAACTGACTTGCTATTCTTCTTGAAGTTCCCCTTCTTTCCCTTGCCATTTTTCTTGAAACTAGTGGTCTTGTTAACCATCAACACTTGATGCTCCTTTTTGATTTCTACCTCCGCAGCTTTTAGCATCGCGAAGAGCTCAGGAATTGTCTTCTGCATCCCTTGCATATTATAGTTCATCATGAAGCCTTTATAGCTTGGCGGCAGTGATTGAAGAACTCTATCAATAACACTATCATCATCAACTTTAACTCCAAGTTGAGTCATGTGGTTGTGGTACCCAGACATTCTGAGTAAATGTTCACTGACAGAACTATTCTCCTCTATCTTGCAGCTATAGAACTTGTTGGAGACTTCATATCTCTCAACTCGGGCATTTTCTTGAAGTATTAACTTCAACTCTTGGAACATCTCATATGCTCCATGACATTCAAAACGTGTTTGAAGTCCCGATTCTAAGCCGTAAAGCATGGCACGCTCAACTATTGAGTAGTCGTCAACTTTGCTCTGCCTGATGTTCAAAACAACCGGAGTTGCTCCTGCAGCGGGCTTTGCACTTAGCGGTGCTTCCAGGACATAATTCTTCTGTGCAGCAATGACGATAATCCTCAAGTTACGGACCCAGTCCGTGTAGTTGCTACCATCATCTTTCAACTTAGCTTTCTCTAGGAACACATTAAAAATTCAGGAGAACGGTAGCACGGGCCATTGATCTACAACAACATAGATATGCAAAAACTATCAGGACTAAGTCCATCATAAATTAAAGTTCTATTGATCATATTACTAAAGAACTCCCACTTAGATAGACATCCCTCTAGTCATCTAAATGATCAGGTGATCCAAATCAACTAAACCATGTCCGATCATCACGTGAGATGGAGTAGTTTTCAATGGTGAACATCTTATGTTGATCATATCTACTATATGATTCACGCTCGACCTTTTGGTCTCCAGTGCTCCGAGGCCATGTATGTACATGCTAGGCTTGTCAAGTTTAACCCGAGTATTCTGCATGTGCAAAACTGTCTTACACCCATTGTATGTGAACGTAGAGCTTATCGCACCCGATCATCACGTGGTGTCTCGGCACGACGAACTGTCGCAACGGTGCATACTCAGGGAGAACACTTATACCTTGAAATTTTAGTAAGGGATCATCTTATAATGCTACCACCGTACTAAGCAAAATAAGATGCATAATAATATAAACATCACATGCAATCAAAATATGTGACATGATATGGCCATCATCATCTTGTGCTTTTGATCTCCATCTCCAAAGCATCGCCATGATCTCCATCATCACCGGCTTGACACCATGATCTTCATCGTAGCGTCGTGGTCGTCTCACCAACTATTGCTTCTACTATTATCGCTAACTCATAGTGATAAAGTAAAGCAATTACATGGCATTCGCAATTCATAAAATAAAGAGACAACCATAAGGCTCCTGCCGGTTGCCGATAATTTACAAAACATGATCATCTCATACAATAACGTATAACTCATCATGTCTTGACGATATCAAATCACAACATGCCCTGCAAAAACAAGTTAGACGTCCTCTACTTTGTTGTTACAAGTTTTACGTGGCAGGTACGGGCTTCTAGCAAGAACCGTTCTTACCTACAACACAAATACCACAATGGTGATTTATCAAGTTTGCTGTTTTAACCTTCAACAAGGACCGGACACAGTCAAATTTGATTCAACTAAAGCAAGAGAGACACACACCCGCCAGCCACGTTTATGCAAACAAGTTGCACGCAACGGTGGAACCGGTCTCATGAACACGGTCATGTAATGTTGGTCCGGGCCGCTTCATCTTACAATACCGCCGAATCAAAATAAGACGTTGGTGGTAAGCATTATGAACATCACCGCCCACAACTCCTTTGTGTTCTACTCGTGCATATCATCTACTCATAGACCTGGCTCATGATGCCACTGTTGGGGAACGTAGTATTTCAAAAAAACTCCTATGGTCACGCAAGATCTATCTAGGATAAGCATAGCAACGAGCGGGAAGAGTGTGTCCACGTACCCTCGTAGACCGAAAGCAGAAGCGTTTAGTAACGCGGTTGATGTAGTCAAACGTCTTCATGATCCAACCGATCAAGTACCGAACCTACGGCACCTCCGTGTTCAGCACACATTCAGCACGATGACGTCCCACGAGCTCTTGAGGAAATTCTCATTGCCTTAAGAGACTCATTGATATCATGCTTGGGTGGAATAGATGTAATCCTCAAAGAATCAACATCAAGAGAAATTCTATCCACGCTCCAAGCCAAATCATCAATCTTAAGCAATTTTTCTTCAATCAAAGCATTTTTTAGCACTCATAAATTCTTTAACACAATTCTCGAATTCATAGGGCATCTTATTATAATTTCCATAAGAGTTGTTGTAGGAATTACCATAATTATTAGAGGAATTACTAGGGAAAGGCCTAGGATTAAAATTTCCTCTATAAGCATTGTTACCAAAATTGTTCCTACCAAAAAAATTCACATCCATAGATTCATTATTATTCTCAATCAAAGTGGATAATGGCATATCATTAGGATCAATATTAGGACCCTTGATAGCAAATAATTTCATAAGTTCATCTATCTTTCCAATCAAAACATTAATCTCTTCTACTGCATGCACTTTTTTACTAGTGGAAGATCTTTCGGTATGCCATTGAGAATAATTAACCATTATATTATCTAGGAGTTTAGTAGCTTCTCCTAAGGTGATTTCCATAAAAGTGCCTCCCGCGGCCGAATCTAAAAGATTTCTAGAAGCAAAGTTTAATCCAGCATAATTTTTTTGTATAATCATCCATAAATTCAAGCCATGCATAGGACAATTTCTTATCATAAGTTTCATCCTCTCCCAAGATTGTGCAACATGCTCATGATCAAGTTGTTTAAAATTCATAATATCGTTCCTAAGGGAGATGATCTTAGCGGGAGGAAAATACTTGGCAATAAAAGAATCTTTGCACTTATTCCATGAATCAATACTATTTTTAGGCAAAGATGAAAACCAAGTTTTAGCCCGATCTCGTAGTGAGAATGGGAATAGAATTAATTTAACAAGATCATTATCCACATCTCTTTTCTTTTGCATATCACACAAATCAACAAAATTATTCAAATGGAAGCGGCATCTTCACTAGGAAGGCGAGAAAATTGATCTTTCATGACTAGATTCAATAAAGCAGCATTGATTTCATAAGATTCCACATTAGTAGCAGGAGCAATCGGAGTACTAAGAAAATCATTATTATTGGTGTTGGAAAATTCACATAATTTGGTATTTTCTTAAGCCACCGTGACAAGGAAAGCAATCCAACACACAAGCACACAAAAAGCAAGGGAACAAGACGAACGAAAGAAGGGCGAAGAAAAGGCATAGTTTCCGAAGATTCTTTTAGAAGTGGGGGAGAGGAAAATGAGAGGCAAATGGCAAATAATGTAAATGTGAGAGATGAGAGTTTAATGAAGGGTACTTGGTAGGTCTTGACTTGGCATAGATCTCCCTAGCAACGGCGCCAGAAATTCTTCCTGCTACCTCTTGAGCTTGCGTTGGTTTTTCCCTTGAAGAGGAAAGGGTGATGCATCAAAGTAGAGTGTGTATTTCCCTCAGTTTTGAGAACCAACTGAAGGAAATATGCCCTAGAGGCAATAATAAAGTTGTTATTTATAGTTCCTTATATATCATGATCAATGTATTTTATTCATGCTAGAATTGTATTAACCGGAAACTTGATACATGTGTGAATACATAGACAAAACAGAATGTCCCTAGTATGCCTCTACTAGACTAGCTCGTTAATCAAAGATGGTTATGTTTCCTAACCATAGACATGTGTTGCCATTTGATCAATGGGATCACATCATTATGAGAATGATGTGACGGACAAGACCCATCCGTTAGCTTAGCACTATGATCGTTTACTTTTACTGCTATTGCTTTCTTCATGACTTATACATGTTCCTCTGACTATGGGATTATGCAACTCCCGAATATCAGAGGAACACCTTGTGTGCTATCGAACGTCACAATGTAACTGGGTGATTATAAATATGCTCTACAGGTGTCTCCAAAGGTTTTTGTGGTGTTGGCATAGATCAAGAATAGGATTTGTCACTCAGAGTGTCGGAGAGGTATCTCTGGGCCCTCTCGGTAATACACATCGTAATAAGCCTTGCAAGCAAACGACTAATGAGTTAGTCACGAGACGATGTATTACAAAACGAGTAAAGAGACTTGCCGGTAACGAGATTGAACTAGGTATGATGATACCGACGATCAAATCTCAGGCAAGTAACATACTGATGACAAAGGGAACAACGTACGTTCTTATGCGGTTCGACCGATAAAGATCCTCGTAGAATATGTAGGAGCCAATATGGGCATCCAGGTTCTGCTATTGGTTATTGACCGGAGAGATGTCTCGGTCATGTCTGCATAGTTCTCGAACCCGTAGGGTCCGCATGCTTAACGTTCGTTGATGATATAGTATTGAATGAGTTATGTATGTTGGTGACCGAATGTTATTCGGAGTCCCGGATGTGATCACGGACATGACGAGGAACTCCGGATGGTCTGGAGATAAAGATTAATATATGGGATAATAGTGTTTGGCCTCCGGAAGGGTTCCGGATGTTTCCCGAAATGTTTGGGTACGAGAACACTTTATTTGGGCCAAAGGGGAAAGCCCACGAGGCTTTTGGAAAGTGTAAAAGGAAGTTTTGCGGAGACCAGAGGCTAGACGCCAGGAACCCTGGCGTCTACGGGGTAGACGTCGGGAACCCTGGCGTCTAGCCCTCTAGTCCGAGAGGGACTCTTGCCTTTCGGGCAAAACCGACTTTGAGGAGGCTTTTGCTCCAAGTTTCGACCCCAGGGCTCAACATAAAAATAGAGGGTTAGGTCTAGCACCCAAGACACATCAAGATACACCAAGCCGTGTGCCGGCAACTCCGACCCTCTAGTTTATCCTCTGTCTAGTTTATGTAGTGCTTGGCGAAGCCCTGTAGAGATCGTTCTTCATCACCAACCGTCACCACGCCGTCGTGCTGCCGGAACTTATCTACTACTTCGCTCGTCTTGCTGGAACAAGAAGGCGAGGACGTCATCGAGCTGAACGTGTGCTAAACACGGAGGTGCCGTACGTTCGGTACTTGATCGGGACGGATCACGAAGGTGTACGACTACATCAACCGCGTTCATAAACGCTTCCGCTTTGCGATCTTCAAGGGTATGAAGACACACTCCCCCTCTCGTTGCTATGCATCTCCTAGATAGATCTTGTGCGATCGTAGGATTTTTTTTCAAATACTGCGTTCCACAACACCAAGGTATCCATCCAGTAGGAGATTACGCACAAATCGCCAAATACCTACACAAACAATCAAACAACCTGCACCCAACGCTATAAAGGGGTTGTCAATCCCTTCACGGTTATTTGCAAAAGTGAGTTCCGATAGAGATAGATAACTAGTAAAGTAACTATTTTTGGTATTTTTGGTTTATAGATTGAAAAGTAAAAGATTTCAAAATAGCAGATCTGAAACTTATAAGATGTAAAATAGACCCGGGGGGCATAGGTTTCACTAGAGGGTTCTCTCATGATAGCAAAGATTGTGGTGGGTGAACAAATTACTGTCAAGCAGTCGATAGAAGAGCTAATAATTATGACGATATATATGGCAATGATCATGAATATAGGCATCACGTCCGTATCAAGTAGACCGCCTCCCGCGTGCATCTACTACTATTACTCCACACATCGACCGAAACAATTCTGCATCTGGATTATTAAGTTCATAAGAACAGAGTAACACATTAAGTAATATGACATGATGTAGCAGAATTAACTCAAGAAATATGATGAAAACCCCATCTTGTTATCCTCGATGGCAACAATACAATATGTGTCATGTCCCCTACTGTCACTGGGATTGAGCACCGCAAGATTGAATCCAAAGAAAAGCACTTCTCCCATTGCAAGAAAAACCTATCTAGTTGGCCAAACCAAACCGATAGTTCAAAGAGAATTACTAAGATATTAAATCATGCATATAAGAATTCAGAAGAGACTCAAATAATATTCATAGATAATCTGATCATAAACCCACAATTCATCGGATCTTGACAAACACACCGCAAAAGAATATTACATTGGATAGATCTCCAAGAACATCAAGGAGAACATGGTATTGAGGATCAAAGAGAGAGAAGAAGCCATGTAGCTACTCGTTATGGAACAGTAGGTATGTGGTAAACTACTCACACTTCATCGGAAGGGCAATGGTGTTGATGTAGATGCCCTCCGTGGTCGAATCCCCCTCTGGCAGAGTACCGGAAAAGGCCTCCAGATGGGATCTCGCGAGAACAGAAGGTTACGGCGGCGTAAAAGTGGTTTCGATGGATGTTCTGATGTTTCTGGAATATTTGGGAATTTATAGGCGGAAGAAGCAGGTCAGGGAGGTCTCGAGGGCGCACCCTACCCCCCAGGGCGCGCCCTCCACCCTTGTGGCCGCCTCGAGGCTCCCCTGGCGTGTACTCCAAGTCCTTTGGATGTCTTCTGGTCCAAGAAAAATCCTCGTAAAGTTTCGTTCCGTTTGGACTCCATTTGATATTCCTTTTCTGCGAAACTCAAAAACAAGGGAAAAACAGAAACTGGCACTGGGCTCTGGGTTAATAGGTTAGTCCCAAAAATCATATAAAATAGCATATTATGCATATAAAATATCCAAAACAGATAATATAATAGCATGGAACAATCAAAAATTATAGATATGTTGGAGACGTATCAGTGGTCGGTTGCGGCTGCGGCAATGAGCTCAGGCGGCGGCTGGAGCTGAGCAGCGCAAAGACGAGTGGAGGCGCTCTGGAGCATACCTGTTACATGAGGGCAACGTGCGGAGCACAGGGAGTGTGCGGGCTGCGGCCATGATGGAGCAGAGCTTCGGTAACGGTGGGGAGCAATGCTACGGGGCGAAACCGACAGTGACGACTGGGAGAAATACGATGGCGCTCATAGTGAGTTGAATGGAGGGCTCGGGCCTCGGCGAGGCGCTGGAGTGGTTAGGGCGGCGAGGTCGATCTCGGCGACCCGAGGTTGAAGACGCCGATGACGGCGGCGCTGCAGTGCGTCCTGGCTTGTGTACGTCGACGGAGAGCTTCAGAACGTCGAGGCGGACCTCGGGGAGTCGGTGGGGCGACGAGTTGTTGGATGTGGCCGCGACAATGCACGGCGGCGCCCTCTCGCGCGCTCGGGGAAGAGAGGGAGAGGAAGCCAGAGGAGGGGGAGGAGCACACGGGTAGCGAGAGTGAGACCAGGGGGTGTGTGGCGTTGCGGGAGGTGTCTAGCGCAGGCATGCATGATGGAGGTGGCCTCGCATGTGCGTGTCCGCCGAGCACATGCCCTCCTGCCTACTCGCAGGAATTTGAAGAAGGTGCGGTGGCTCGGCTGGGCCTAGCACGGTAGTGGGCCGCCAGGTATGTTTCTCCCTATTTCTGTTCGATTTGTTTTCTATTTTCTATTTATTTCCTTATGTTTTGTATTAAATTTATAAACCAAAACACTTTGGTTAATTCTGCGAAAAAAATGGGGCATATTTTAATTATTTTCAAACCACACAACAAATTTCAGAATATTTGGAGGAACCAATATTTAATGGTAAATTTTATACTCCAACTCAAATACAATTATGACTTAATCCAATGAGCAAAATGTGTCCAAATAATATGAAACCATTTTTTTTGGAGGTTCACATTATTTAAATGTGAACATTTTTAAGGGTATTTTGGGTTAATTGAAAATATTTTATTTGAACTTATTGATTTAATTTGGTCCTAGGGTTTGGACATCCCCATTTCAAATGATTTGAAAATAAACATGATGCATGGATGCTCACAGATGCAACTATACTTTAGGGTTGTGACAATATCTATGTACAGAACCGTATAAACCAAAGTATAAAAACCGTATTAAACATAAACCATATAAACCGAACCGAATCAAACCGACAAAACCGAATGGACACCCTGAACATGAAGCACACCAACCGGGCCAACCCATATATTGCGCAGAAAAATCTCAACAAGGAGTGTACCTGCGAGGAAGAACAGGAGCACTATTCTTGCTCACCCCTACTCCCCAAGACCATGTGCGAGGTGCCGATTTTCTTTTTCATTTCCCCCTTTTCTTTTATGATTTTTTTCTTTAAAGAATTCATTGTTTAAAAGATCGATTTTTTTATTTTCAGACAAAATTCTTCAACAAATTACGAAATGTTCACAAATTAAAAAATATTTATGATTTAAATAAAAGTTCACATATTCCAAAAAAATCATGAATTTTTCCCGTTATAAAAATTTTCACAAACTAAAAGAAGACAACGAATTATGAAAAAATTCAAAAATTAAAAATATATTAGTGTATTACTAAAAAGGTTCATCGATTCAAAGAATGCTCGTTGATTCAAAAGAGTTCATGCATTTAAAAAATATTTGTAACTAACAGAAAATGTTCACAGATTCAAAGGCAATTTAAAAAAATCAATAAATTTCCTATAATTTATAGAAAATTTCACAAATTCCAAAAATATTCAGAAATTGTGAAAAATATTTGCGAATTAGGAAAATTTTCATTATAAGAAAATTCGCATTTTAAAAAAATAACTTTTAAATAATTTTTAAATATTCATAAAATTATTCGCAATTAAAAAAAATGTCAATGATTTAAGTAATCTGTCACAGTGCAATGAAACAATGTTCACAAAAATCAACCAATATTCACGATTTCAAAATATCTACAATGTTTCAACAAAATGTTGAATTTTAAAATATGTTTAAAAATTGAAAAATAAAATAAAAACTGGCATAAAAATAAAAATAAAAAACTAAAATAAAAAATGAAATGAAATAACAAATAAAAAAAGAAAAATCAGAAAGAAAAAAAAAGGTCTGGGAAGGTTCAGGAATTATCCCGACAGCGGGAAAGGGATAGTTGGGCCGACCCAAAAATGTATGTAGGGGGGATTGGGGGTTGCGCGCATAGTCGTTGTCTAACGACCCGCGCGCCAAATAGGACTGGCGGAGAAGAACTCGCGGCGCTGAATTTACTAGTCACTTAACCTTGCCTGCTGTTGACAAATGGAAACATAACCGTTTTCACTAACTATCTTTACCATAATATTCCCTATAGCATGCTATTTATTGTACCATATATATATTTGAATTATTTGAACACATTTAGGAAAATACAAAAAATTCAAAAAAATGAAATTCTAATATAGTTTTTGAAAAACACGAAGAAAATTTAGAATTAAAAAAATGAACAAAATTTGTATGCAAGAAGTTTTTCATTATTATGAACATCTTTCACAGAAATGTTGAATTCTAAACATATTTTCAAATCTCGAACGTTTTTCAGAAAGCTGAAATAAAATATGAAATTCTGAACATTTTTTCATTTTCAATCATAAATTTGCACGTCTAAAAAATATTCCGATATTTGAAATTTCTTTACATTATTAAACAACTTTTGGAATTTTGGAATTTGTTTATTGAATTCCGAAGTTTTTTTTTAAGATTTGATTTTTTTTCTTCTGAAAATTAAGAATATGAAGAGAAAGAAAAAAAAGAGAAAAATAAATGAAACAGAAAAGGAGAAAAGAAGATAAAACTAGAGAATCTATGAACAGAAAAAGGTTTAGGAACCTTCTTCAAGGTTCCCCAAAACCGGAATGGGAAAGCTTCGCATATAACTGAAAATGGGTCGGCCTGATTCGATCTATGTGTTTGTGTTTCCCTATTAATTTGACGTAGTTAGCGTCATGTAGGAAATTCTCGGAATATTATTCGTTGATCCACGGGCTATGCATTTTCTTTGTATTGCATCTTTGAATGTGAGCTATGTATCGTATGAACCGAGCTTACAACAAACTATTAAAATCGTCTAAAAAGGATACAATTCAAAATGTTTCTAAAATATTTGGAATTCCCTCCGTTCAGTATTTCACGATTTTTGTTTTATATTTCACAGTGGGTTATATACGAGCTAAAAAGATACTCCCTCTGTACCAAAATATAAGAACGTTTTTAACACCATACTAGTGTCAAAAACGTTCTTATATTATGGGACGGAGGGAGTACTAATCAAATGCACAAATACTAATCGCATTGCCAAATGCTAACCATATGGCAAGAAGTAATCATCCACCAAATGCCCTAATATATTTGCAAAGCTTCCGCCAAATGCTCAAATACTAATCACCACGCCACATGCTAGTCATATGGCAAGAAGCAACCTTCCGCCAAATGCCCAAATATAGTTGCAAACCTTTCACTAAATGCACAAATACTAATCACGATCTGGCTTTTAACATGCTAGCCTTCCGCTAATTAACAGCAACACTCAGCGGCTGAAAGGATCGATATGGTTGACTAAAGGGGGGGTGAATAGGCAACTAACAATTTTTAGCTTTTCTTGATCAAATTAAACTTAGCAACGAAATAGGTTGTCTAGATGAGCAACTACGATGACAACCTATATGATGCAAAAATAACAAGCATACACGCAAGCAAGGAATTAAACACAATAAAACGTGTACAAGTAAATGTGAGAGATAACCAAGAGTGGAACCGGTGGAGACGAGGATGTGTTACCAAAGTTCTTTCCCTTTGAGGGGAAGTACGTCTCCGTTGGAGCGGTGTCGATGCACAATGCTCCCCAAGAAGCCACTAGGGTCACCGTATTCTCCTCACGCCTTACACAATGCGAGATGTCGTGATTCCACTATTGGTGCCCTTGAAGGCAGCGACCGAACCTTTACAAACAAGGTTGGGGCTCTCTCCACAGCTGAATTGGAGGCTCCCAACAAAACCACGGAGCTTCACCACAATGGAATATGGCTCCGAGGTGACCTCAAGCGTCTAGGGTGCTCAAACACCCAAGAGTAACAAGTTCCACAAGGGATTAGTGGGGGGAATCAAATTTCTCTTGGTGGAAGTGTAGATCTGGGCCTTCTCAACCAATCCCTAGAAAATCAACAAGTTTGATTGGCTAGGGAGAGAGATCGCGCGAAAATAAGCTTTTGGAGCAACAATGGAGCTTGGTGGAGAAGGGGTAGGTCTTCTTGAGGAAGAACACCCATTTATATAGTGGAGGGGGTAAGTGAAACGTTACCCCCCTTTCTGCCTGCATAGAGCGGTACTACCACTAGATAGAGCGGTACTACCACAGGTGCGCCAGCGGTACTACCGCTCTGTGTTAGAGACGAGGCACGGAGGGGACGAGCGGTAGTAGCCGCGGTGGTGGCAGCGGTACTACCGCTTATAAGCGGTACTACCGCTGGTACTGCCGTTGCTACTACCGTAGAACCCGACACGAGAAATGCTTCCCTCAAATCGACGCGGAGGTGGTGCATTGCTGCGACGGTACTGCCGCATATACCTCCAAGCGGTACTACCGCCCCAGCAGCGGTACTACCGCGCCCAACATCAAAAGACTCCACAGAGAGATGTGGAGAGCTCCAATAAGAGAAAGGAGATGAGGGTGCCGAAAATAAGTGTACGTGATTATTTCACCCTGGCCTTTCCAATGCGGACCCCC
>LR738711.1:735471397-735666891 GCA_902687465.1 Secale cereale
CCCCCCCCCTTGATAGCACGGTGTCTCCTACGACTCAAGTCCTCCAAAACAAAAACCGAAGAAGACGACACGTCTTGCTAATAACTCGGAGGGTAGATGATATTCTCGTGCCAATGGATTAATCTCTAAAATACTTAGCACACACGATTAGTCCGCAAACGTATTGTCATCAATCACCAAAACCACATAGGAAGGGACATGTCCTTTCAATCTCCCCCTTTTTGGTGCATTGATGATAACACGGGATTTCCACATAATATAATATCAATAGGAGTAGGCAAACCCCAAAGACTATAAAAAATAGACGGGCTCCCCCTAGATGTGTGCATATAAGTGAGTTGCTTTTGGAATGCAAAGCACACGCTCTAGGATCAATACTCCTCCTATTTTTTATAGTCCGACAAGGAGACAAAAGCGTGTAAATTAGTAGATGAGTAAAGAAAGAATAGGAAATAAGCACACATCCTACTAAAGTACTCGATAACTTTAAGGTAGCATAGGTCTCACACATAGAACAAGTAACTGGGTCTCACGAACACAAACCAAACAAGACAGAGAAAGTTGCGGGGAAGAAGAGACAAAGCCTAAGAAGCAAGAAACACACTCGCAACTCGCAAATCCAACACAATACGCAAATTCACCTCTCCCCCTTTGGCATCGAGACACCGAAAAGGGGTAGAGAGAGGCACATCATCATCACATCGCTGCGTGGTCATCTGTACCACCGTAATCGACTGGGGGCTGCTCGGGGTCAGAGTCAGTCCAGTGGCAGTGCTGCTAAACCCAGTCGTCCTCACCTGTGATCCGACCTTCAGAGCCGCTGACGATCGTGGCACCAAGCTGACGCATAAGCTCCTTATGACAGGTCATGGACTTCTTCTCAAACACATGGGCCATGTACTGACCGTCAGACTCCATGCAGAACAGCTTCTTCATCTTATTTTTGAGCTTCTTTGCCCAAGAGGGCTCTGCTCCAGATGGCACATACTCATCATCATCATCCTGATCAGCCTCTGCCTCAGAATCATCAGCACCAACCGAAACCTCAGACTGAGTGGCCGGAGTGTTCCAGAGATCCTTCCTCCTAAGTCTCTTGACCTCGTGAGAGACCAACTCGTCAGTCTCTAGCGGGTACCCGGCGTAGGTGTGCTCCCAAGCCTTCTCAATGAGGAGCATGATATAAGGAGCATAGATGAGACACTTACGCTCAGAGATGGCAGACAACAGTTGAGACCACATGACATGAGAGATATCCAATGTTTCTCCAGTGTTCTGTTCCTTCTGATGCTGGCAGAAAAGAAGCATGTCCACAAGATATGAGTGGATCATATCCTGGTTCCCAATACGAGAAAAGAGAGTCTTCCTGAAGATGCGATGAAGGATATCCAGAAACACAGGCAGCACATACGTCTCCTTCTTAGTCTCAGGGTTGACCTTCTTAGTACAATAAGGCCAAAGGTTCTGCTTGTGAGTGGAGGTGGCATTGTGATGAGGTCGAAAGCCAACCGAACCCTCAAGTCCGAGATCTTCAACACCAAGAAGCTCCATGAAAGCTTTCCACTTGACCGCCAGACGCCTGCCATTAGTCATCCACGTCAAGGTCCTTTCTACATCGGTGCCAAGATGGACAGTGGCATAAAACTGAGCCACCAGATCTGCATCAAATTCCTTGTTGAATGACATGATGTAGAGAATGTTCAGCTGTTTGCACATCTCCAGGGCTTCACCGAAGTAAGCAATGTCCTTCTCCAAATGAGCAATGTCAATAGTGCGAACATCAACAAAGAGATTCTTATTGGCCTTGATCACATCAAAGTAAGTTGCATACTGAAAGCGGTTCCAGAATGGACGGTTGACAAGGGTGGGCTCTTGCTCATGCTCATAGGGATTGCGCCGACGCCTCTCCCAAAACTCCTTGTTTGACATTTCAATGCCAGTCTTAGCCTTCCTAGCTGGCTTCTTTGCAGTACTCTTGGATGGCTGCTGAGACTGAGATGATGATGCACTTGAAGAAGGAACACCCGCAGAGCCACTTGCAGACCCACCTGCTGCCTCAGAGGTGCGATAGCGCTTGGAACCAGTGCGCTCGGGGTTGATGCGACAGGCAGGATGTTCCGTTGGGCCATCTCCTGGAGCCAAAAGCACAAACACAAAAGATAACAAGAATGAACGAGCATAAGACATGAGAAAAAGAGCAAAAAACAAAATTTGATAAGATCATGATGAATGATGGCCTCCAGCGGTAGTACTGCATAGGATAGGCGGTAGTACCGCTCACATCGGTAGTACCACATGGGATAGGCGGTGGTACCGCTCACAGCGGTAGTACCGCTCCAACGGAGGTGTAATACCGCTCCAGGCAGGGGAACAGCGGTTCCCAAGACGCCGTGCATGATCCGGTACTACCGGGGAGGCTAAAATCAACCATAGTCCTACCAAATATAAATTCTAGCAGTATAGAGGTGTTCACCATCCTACTCAAGCCTTGATTTGGCCAAAAATCACGGAATGCATGCCCATTGCCCCTAAAAACTTAGATCTGAAAACTAGAGGCAACAAGAAGGAAACGGGGGCAATACCGGCATCCATGGCTTGAGGAAGGGGTGGGGATCGATCCCACCGAAGGAAAAGGTGAATCATGGCCCGGAGGAGGCAACCCACCACCGACCTCGTTGGCTGGTTCTTCGTTGGAGACGAGAGCGAGATGGGAGAGAATGGGTGAATGGGTATGGGGATAAAAACTCCCCGACCCCCTCCCCTACTTAACCCCACCGTTTCGCCCTGCATCGGTAGTACCGCTCGAGCGGGCGGTAGTACCGCTTAAGTTACTAAGCGGTAGTACCGTGCGCTCCAGCGGTAGTACCGCCCAACTCAAAAAATGCTCTAGACTGGCTTTTTTCTCACAAGAACTTTTAGAGAGGAAAACACTCAACTTAGAGAAGGGGAACACCACAAGAACAAGCACACAAACAAAGAGATAAACACGACAACAAACACACACCTCTTGAAAGAGATGGCGGTGGCCGAGGCCACCTATGTTTGAGTGAAGTGGTATGGCACCGCCAAGATTTTAACCTTGGGCCCATGACCACTACTCATCTTTGAAGCACATATATACCATCAACAATGGTGAATGTGAAAGATTTGATCGATTTATGCATAATGGGGGGAGGGAAAGTTCATTGAGAGAACAACACTCCCCCTATTTCCATGCCTACATCTAAACAAGATAACATGGTGTGTATGGGAGGTGTGCACAACTTCAATCCACATTGCTCAAATCTATGATATTTAGCTCATGCCTTAACTCGCGAAATCTTGCTTCATCCAAGGGTTTCATGAAGATATCTACAAGGTTATCATGAATGTTGACATAATGAAGATCAATTTATCCTCGCCGAATATGCTCCCAGATGGAGTGATATCGAATCTCAATATGCTTCGTCATGAAGTGTTGCACCGGGTTGACAGAAATCTTGATGGCACTTTCATTGTCACACCAAAGAGGCACTTTGTCATAAGTGACACCGTAATCCTTTAAAGTTTGCTTCATCCATAGAAGTTGAGCACAACAACTGCCGGCTGCCACATACTCGGCTTCGGTGGAAGAGAGAGGTACACAACTTTGCTTCTTGGAAGACCAACTCACCAAAGAGCAACCAAGAAATTGGCAACCTCCAGAAGTTGTGTGACACCCCAAGACCGGTGCGCCAGGTGTCAGCCAGTTATTCGTCGTCGTTGCCATGTCATCTGCGTGCGTGTTGCATCATGCCATGTCATCATGTGTGTTGCATCAGCATGTTTTCAAAACTTGCATCCGTCCGAGTCCGCCCGTCCTTTCCGTTGTCCGTTCTGAGCCCACACACACTCGCACGTGCCCGCGACACCTCCGGATATTTATTTTATGAGTGGCCGGAAAATGTTCTCGGAATGTGTTGAAACTTGGCGTGGGGTCTTATTATAGCATAGGCAGACCGCCTGTCAATTTTCGTCGCATTCGGAGTTCGTCTGATAGCCCAACGGTTAACCGTGTAAACCGCCGGAAGCCTTTTCTCTTTTGGCCCAGCACCCCTCTCCAACAGCCCACAAGTCCATCCCAACCACCTCCATGCTCTCGATCGTTGGATCATGATCGCGTGGCCGAAAACCGCTCCTCATTTAGACACTCCTAGCTCCCTCTACCTATAAATATGTGTCCACCCCCGAAATTCTCGCAGATGAACCCTAGCCCCGCTCCCACCGCGCAGCCGGACATGTCCGCTCGCCGCCGCATATGTCCGCCCCGCCGTCCACGTTGCTCCGCCCAATCAGATCACGACACGTCATCACCGCTGACTCCCGCACCCACTCAGGACGGGACACGTCAGCGCCAGCCTCCCACCGCCGCCAGGGCCCGCTCCGCCCAGATCCGGCCCGCCGGGCCCGGATCCTCGCGTCGCCGCCACGCGCCTCGCTGCTCCGCCTCCATCCCCGCGCCATGCCGCCGCCGGCTCCCTCCGCGCCTCCGCAGCGGCTCCCTCCGCCGCCAGAGACCGGCGCCGCCCCGCCGTCGGTGAGCCGGCGCGCCTCCGCCGGCGGATCCGTCGCCCCCGCGCGGGTCTCCACTGTCCTCAGCCTCCCCGTCGTCCTGCTCGTCGCCGGAGGCCCCAGGAGCCGCCGGCCTCCTCCCATCGCCGTCGAGCGCTGCCGCCCTTGCTCGATCCAGGCGGGATCGGGAGGGACGACCGGGCTGCCGGGCCAGCCTCGCGTGGGCCTCCGCCTCGCCATCGGCCTCGCCTGGCCCATCCCCTTCTCGGCCCAGCCAGCGCGCCTGGCCTGCCTCCTCTTCACAGTTGGGCCGAAGCCCGTGGGTGAGCATCCCCCCCCCATCTGCGCTATCTGTCGCATGTGCGTCTTTTAGTTAAACCGCGCTCGTTGTGTTTTTTTTCCTTAGTCAAATTTCTGCTAAGTCCCTAAAACTGTTGATAATGTTGCATGTTTGACTGCGTGTAACTTTTTGTGTGCTTATCCAAATTGAGTGTATAATATGTCAAAATGATCGTTGAGATATGCTCTTCATTTTGTTCCATTGTGGCATGCTTGTTTGACTTCATCTTGATGCCCTAATCATCGTTGCAAGAGTGCTACTTGATTAAAAATGTTGTTACCTGTAATTTTGTTAGCATATTTGAGATGTGATAACTTTGTGCATGTTTATCCAAATGGAGCATATGATATGTCAAAATGTTCATTGTGAAGTGCTCTACATGTTGGTTGCTGTAGCATTCATGTTAGATGTCATCTTGCCATGTTAATATCTGTTACAAAAGTGCATTTGGCTGTTAAGTGCTGAAACTTGTTATGAGATGCTGATTTGACTTGCTCATTGCTATTGATGTGTTTGTATTCATGCCACATGTCTGTATGTTTTAGAAGCACAATCATATGGTCTTTGCTGTGGTGCAATCCACTTTCCATGATATGCCTTGAGGTGACTTAAACAAGCTTGCAAACATGCCATGCCAATGTTGCTGTTTTATACTTAATGAAAAAATTGCTAAGTCTAGAATCTGTTAACCTGATGCTATGTTTGCTTGATGCCTCACTCAAGTCCATGCTTGTTTTGGAGTGGCCAATGATCATTCCTTGTTGTACATGTTATGCTTTATCCATTCATGCCTTAGTTTGCATATATGACCTGATGTAGCTTATTTATTTCTTGCTCTCAAGTTGCTATAAATTTTACCTGTCAGACTTTTATCAGCATGATCAATTTGGTGGAGCTTGTTGTTATTGATCCATGCCTCCTATGGAGTTGCTCCAATGGAGTTGTTTGATGTATGACATGTCTACTACATGTCCATGATCTTTATATGCTTAGTAGAGTTGATATGCTTGTTGTTTTGTGCCTCCGAAGGCAGCATCGTGATGATGTTTTGCCTTCCCAGATTTTGACTAAGTCTGGATAAATTTATTGCAACTTGCCATGCTTGGTTAATTGTGTTCCAGCAAGCTTTTGGGTGTGTTCTAAGTACATGCTTGTTAAGTATCATGTCTATTTCACATCCATGCTTCTTTTTATGATGTTTGGGTGATATAGCATATATATATACCTTGCTCCAAAGTTGCTATGTGGCAGTTAACTTCAGCTTTGCATTGTAACTTGTTTTGCTCACAACTTCTAGCCCGTTGCTCCGTTTTGAGCGTGCCCTATATGAAACTTGTGTGATTTTGCATGTAGAATCATAATATCATGTTGTTTTCATGTTTGTAGAGTGTTTGCTTGATGTTTAGGTGCATCTTGCTTATTTGACATGCTTGTCTTGTTTTGCTCATATCTTCTAGGTCGTAGCTCCGAATTAAACAAACTTTATATGGAACTTGATTAGAATTTCATATAGATCATCATGGTGCATGTTAACTTGTTGTTTAACAACTTTAACTTAAGGTTTGTTCAGATCTAGAACAATTTTGAAATATGCATATGAGGACTTACCGGAATTGCTATATGTTGATTCCGGCCTCATTTAAACTTGTTGGGTGATGTTGTTCTTGTGTGCTTCATCCCTTGCCATGAATTGCATCATATAGACTTGACTTGCATCATACTTGGTTGAGCTTTATGTCGTGTTCTTGTGTGGTGTGTTTACCATGTTGCTTGCTTCTTCTCGCTAGTCCTTTTCCGTTGCGATCGTGAGGATTCATTCGTCTACATGTGGTTCGTCTTCAAGGCTTCTTCTTTGTTTTCGTCATGGACCCGTTCTTCTTCCTTGCGGGATCTCAGGCAAGATGACCATCACCTTGGATACCTTTACTATCATTGATATGCTAGATGTCTCGATGCTATCGTTATATGTCGCGCTACCCATCATTATTGTCAGCCCCTCTCCTTGTTGCCATGAAACCTCTAACCTTTGACACCTTCCCAGCAAAACCGTTGTTTGGCTATGTTACCCGCTTGCTCAGCCCCTCTTATAGCGATGTTAGTTGCAGGTGAAGATGAAGTTTGTTCCATGTTGGAACTTGATGCTTTGGAAATATCACAATATATCTTATTTATATTAACACACCTATATACTTGGCAATGGGTGGAAGGCTTGGCCTTTTGCTCGGTGTTTTGTTCCACTCATGCCACCTTAGGAGCCGATAAACCGGCGTTATGTTCCTTGATTTTGCGTTCCTTACACAGTTGGGTATATGGGGACCCCTTGACAGTTCGTCTTTGAATAAAACTCCTCCAGCAAGGCCCAACATTGGTTTTAATTTGCCTCATAATAACAACTTAATTAATTAATTAAATTGCATAGGGGGTCGTGTCCCCGAGGATTCTTCTACATAGCAGGGGGGCCAGTGCTGATGGTGTTGGTCCCAAATGGGGGTTCGACGGGGCCGCCACGGGGAAACTCAAGGTATCCGGCTCCCGTAAAATCACTCATGCGGACGTGGCGTGAGACGAGATACGCGCGGGTACTATCAGGGTGTCGGCACGCCGAGAGGTCTTGCTGGACTTGTTTTACCATTGTCGAAATGTCTTGTGCACGGGGAATTCCGAGTCTGATCGGGCCTTCCCTAAGATAAGGGGTAATATTATTATTATTTCTGCTGATCGTGAGAGCTTGTGATGGGCTAAGTTGGGACACCCCTGCAGGGTTATGATCTTTTGAAAGTCGTGCCCGTGGTTATGTGGCAGATTGGAATTTGTTAATGTCCGGTTGTAGAAAACTTGACAGAGGATCCGAGTAAAACACACAACTGTGTGAGTAACCGTGATTGTCTCTTTTCACTTTGAGAAGAGAACACGGTGGGGTTATGTTTGACTCGTAGGTAGTTCAGGATCTTTAGCGATCACTACTAGTTTGCGACCGTCTACGTATATGCTCATCTTATTCTTGTACTCGTAAGTTAGCCACCATATTATGCTTAGTCGCTGCTGCAACCTCACCAATTAACCTCTTCCTACCCTTTAAGCTTTGCTAGTCTTGTTACCCATGGTTATGGGATTGCTGAGTCCTCGTGGCTCACAGTTACTACAACAACAGTTATAGGTGCAGGTTTCCGATGACTTGACGTGAGAGCGATGTTTTAGTGTTGGAGTTCTTTCTTCTTCTTCTTCTTCAGTCTTGGGCTAGGTTCCTGGTCGGCAGCCTGGGATAGCAGATGGATATCGTTGAGTTTTTCATGTTTGCATCCGTAGTCGGATCCTTGTATTGATGTTGTTGTATTCTTGTGACTTGTATGTATTGTTGTATCCCCCATGTATGTATGTAATGGTACGATGTAATGATATCCATCTTGCTAAGCGCCTGAGATGCAGTTGTGCCCCAATCATGTAAGCGTCACGTGATCGGGATAGAATCGCATCTTGGGTCTGACAAGTTGACTTCCTATCCACTTTGTCTCCCGCCCAATTCGAGTCCGAGAAACCTACAAGGTTGAAGTTTGCTCCTCTTGGGTACCATAAGCCAAAGTTTGGAGTATGAGCCAAATATTGAAAGATTCGCTTGACTGCCACAAAGTGACTTTCCTTAGGTGAGGCTTGAAACCGTGCACAAATTCCCACACTCAACATGATATCCGGTCTAGATGCACAAAGATAAAACAAGGATCCAATCATAGAATGATATACCTTTTGATCCACCGCTTTACCATTGGGATCAATGTCAAGTTGGCACTTGGTAGGCATTGGAGTAGTAGTCGGCTTGACATCACTTAGATTGAACCTCTTGAGCATGTCTTAGTGTATTTGGCTTGTTTGATGAAGATTCCTTCTCTTCTTTTTTTGATCTCAAACCCAAGGAAGAACTTCAACTCTCCCATCATGGACATCTCAAACTCCATGGTCATGAGTGCGGCAAATTCATCATTGAAAGCTTTGCTAGGTGAACCAAAGATAATATCATCAACATATAGTTGGCATACGGACAACTCCCCTTTGAACTTCTTAGTAAAAAGAGTGCGGTCGATTTTCCCAATTTCAAAACCACGATCTTGCAACAACTCGGTAAGATGCTCATACCACGCACGTGGGGCATGTTTAAGGCCATAGAGCGCCTTATCAAGTTGATACACGTGATTGGGGAACTTAGGATCCTCAAACCCCGGGGGTTGTTTGACATACACCAACTCATTAAGAGGACCATTTAGAAAAGCACTTTTCACATCCATTTGTTGCAATTTAAAGTTATGATGAGAAGCATAGGCAAGCAACAAACGTACAGATTCAAGACGAGCAACGGGGGCAAAGGTTTCACCATAGTCGATACCCTTGACTTGGGAGTAGCCTTGAGCCACCAAACGAGCCTTGTTGTGAATGACAATTCCGTGAGCATCTTGATTGTTCTTAAAGATCCATTTGGTTCATATGACATTATGGTTCTCCTTCGGCCTTGGCACCAAACGCCACACCTTGTTGCGCTCAAAGTTATGGAGTTCTTCATGCATGGGATTGAGCCAATCGGGGTCTTCGAGCGCCTCATAGACCTTTTGAGGTTCAACACAAGAGACAAACGCTTGATGAGCACAATAGTTTGCTAATTGTCTACGAGTGCTTACCCCCTTAGTGATGCTTCTAAGTATATTCTCCATGTGATGATCTCTAGAAGCGGGCCTGGAAGCAACTTTGGCAGCACGACGCTCCAATTGCTCTTCAAGTGATAGTTGAGGAGCTGTGAGTTGATCATATTGAGTGTTGTCAAGAGCTTGATCTTGATCTTGAGCTTGCTCTTGATCTTAAACATACTCGGGAGAGGGAACTTGGCCTTGTGCATCACTTGGTGGATCATCACCATCTTGCGGTTGATCTTGCACTTGGCCTTGTTCATCGGGTTGAGGGCCTTCACTTTGTTCTTCGAAAGCGTGTGGGTCTTGGGTTGGTGATGGTTCCACTTGAGTGGAACATTGTCCTTCTCCTTCGGCCACAAGGGGTTCCTCAATGGGTAGCATATGACCAACACCCATTCTTCTTATGGCTTGAGGAGGAATTTCATCACCTACATCACAAGTACCACTTTGCTCCACTTGGGAGCCGTTATTCTCATCAAACTCTACGTTACACGTCTCCTCAATGAGTCCATTGGACTTTTTTAGGACACGGTAAGCATGAGAGTTTGTAGCATAACCAACAAATATGCCCTCATGAGCTCTAGCTTCAAATTTAGAAAAACGAACACCTTTCTTGAATATGAAACACATACAACCGAACACCCGGAAGTACTTGAGGTTGGGCTTGTTACCGGTAAGTATCTCATATGGAGTCTTGTTCAAGCCTTTGCAGAGATAGAGCCGATTGGATGCATGACAAGCGGTGTTGATGGCTTCGGCCCAAAAGTTGTACGGAGACTTGAACTCTGCCATCATGGTCCTTGCCGCGTCCATCAATGTCCGGTTCTTTCTCTCTGCCACACCATTTTGTTGAGGGGTATACGGTGCGGCATATTGATGCTTGATACCCTCATCACTAAGAAACTCATCCAAGGTGTAATTCTTGAACTCGGTGTCGCTGTCACTTCGAATCATCAAGATCTTTGCATCATGTTGTCGTTGAACTTCATTTGCAAAGTTGATGATGGTTTGTTGGGTCTCATTCTTCCTCTTGAAGAAGTATACCCAAGTGTATCTTGAATAGTCATCTACAATCACCAAGCAATACTTTCTACCCCCAAGACTAACAAAGGATGGAGGCCCAAAGAGATCCATGTGGAGGAGCTCTAAAGGTCTTGTTGGGTACATGATAGTCGTGGGAGGGTGAGCCTTCTCATGTAGCTTTCCTTCGATACAAGCACTGCAAGCACGATCTTTGGCAAAACTAACATTTGTTAGTCCACGGACGTGGCCCTCCTTGAGAAGACTTTGCAAAGATCTCATATTGACGTGGGCTAATGGCGATGCCAAAGCCATCCCACATCAACTTTAGCCATTAGGCATGTCACGATCTTAGTGGGTCGCTCCGAGAAGTTAACCACATAGAGACCGTTCTCGACATGCCCAACGAAGGCTACTTTAAGATTCTTGCTCCACAAGAGGGCCACGGTATCAATATCAAAGAATGTAGAAAAACCCATGAGTGCAAGTTGACGAACGGAAAGTTGTATGCAAGGGACTCAACAAGCATGACTTTCTCGATCGTGAGATCATGAGAAACGACAACCTTGCCAAGCCCCAATACCTTTGAAGATGAAGCATCACCCCATTCGACATTGGTGGCCATAGATGAACCTTTGTGCATGTCCACCATCAATTCTTTGCTTTCGGTCATATGATTTGTGGCTCCACTATCGAGCAACAAGACCCCCACCGGAAGCAAACTCCTACAAGAGATCAATGCTTGGATTTAGGTACCCATTTTGTAATGGGTCCTTTGAGGTTAGTAACAAGGGTCTTAGGAACCCAAATATACCATTCAATGTACTCATAAGATAAACCAACAAATTTAGCAAAAATATGTCCATCACTAGCATGGCATAACACATAAGACGGGTTAAAGTCGCCAGCTTTGTTGGAAGGAGTGGCATTGGTTTTCTTGACTCCACCACCCTCCACATTGTTCCTCTTCTTCTTAGGAGTACCCTCTACCTCCTTCACAAAGGTTTGCTTGAGAGGAGTGGTTTGCTTGGTCTTGTCATTCTTCTTCTTCTTGGGCTTGGGTGCAAACCCAATTCCTTCCTTGGCAACAACTTCCTTTTGATTGCTCAATAGATCATTGAGGTTATTCTCACCTTGTATGCAAGACACGAGGCCTTTCTCAAGTTGCTTCTTCAACTTGGCATTCTCTTCAATAAGATGCACATGCTCGCAACATGGGTTAGTAGCTTTAGCATTATCAATTAAAACCATGCGAGGAAACGTAGCCTTCTCCTTGGTTAGCGAAACTTGAAGTTGATCATGAGACTCTTTGAGGCTAGCATCTACACTCTTCAAGACCTTGTGAGCCTTGTCAAGTGTATCAAACTCCTCCATGAGTCTAGCATGGTCAACCACAATTTTTGCCTTCTCAGAATTGAGCACACGAGAGACAACTAAAGCACGATCATGATCTTTCTTTAATTTAGCATGATCATAGTTGTGTGACTCCTCAAGAGCCAAACGAATACCACGCTCTTCCTCAAGAGCATTAGAGAGATCCGATATTTCATCGGCATAGTTTCGACTATGACCCTTCATTTTAGAGATGGTCTCCTCGTGAGCCTCAATCATGTCATTGGCTTCACCAAGTTGTTCCTAGAGAGCAACTAAGTGCTTCTTGGGTTTACCTTTGAGCCTACTCGTAAACAACTCAAATTCATTTTCCTCCTCCTCCGCCCCCTCACTCTCATCAATGCAATCCGTCATGAAGGATTAGAAGTGATGGTAGAATTGATGTTGGGGGTTACCTTGTTAGTGGCTTTAGCCATGAGGCACTTGGCGGTGATGTTCTCATTTGGTGAGTCAAAGAGGGATGACCGTGCATTTGTTGCAATAGCAACGATGGCCATGGTAACCATCTCGTCATCTTCTTCATCATCGTCATTCTCATCATATTCTTCTTGGGCCACCAATCCTTTGGGGGGAGTCTTCTTGGAGAAGTTGTTCTTGTTGGGATAGGACTTGGCCTTGTCCTTTCGAATAAGCTTGCTTGTCTTCTCTTTTCTCATATGGGCAATCTACAACAAAGTGACTCACATTGCCACAATTGTAGCACGTCCTCACTCGTTGCTTGCCCTTGAAGCCACTTGAGTTGTTCTTGTTAAAGTTGGGCCTTGAGTTCTTCTTGTTGCCCCAAAATTGACGTGATGCAAGAGCCATATGCTCATGATAGGCATATTTGGTGTCTTCAGGGCAACACTCATCTTCATCCTCTTCTTCCACACAAGCTTTGGCCTTCAATGCAAGGTTGGGCTTCTTTGATCGTTGAGCACGCAACACCGCATTATCGGTGGTCTTGTCCAAGATCCTCATGGCAACGAACTCATCCAACACTTCACTTGAGGACAAGGTATGGAAGTCCGGTCTTTGGCGGATGACCGAGGACATGGCCTTGTGATAAGGCATCATGGCCTTGAGAAACTTGCGCTTGATCCAATTGTCATCCATATCCTTGCTCCCATGATCTCGGAGTGAGACCGCAAGAGTGGTTAATCTCTGATAAAGTTCACGAGGATCTTCATCTTCGATCATGGCAAACTCATCGGCTTCATCTTGCACAACTTCATAGTTTGAGCGTTGAATGCTTGCGCTCCCCTTGTACAAGGAGCCAACATGCTCCCATGCTTCCTTGGCCACGGAGAAAGGTCGAAGGTGTGCAATGTCTTCGGGAGGAATAGCTTCTCGAAGAATGCAAAGAACGGACTCGTTGAATTGATGATCCGCAGCTTCTCTTGGAGTTAAGTTGTATGGATCATGCGGGTAGAAACCTTGCTCAATGATTCTCCAAAGATTAGTAGAGCAGTGATTTAAATGACGTTTGAAACGGAACATCCAAGTAGCAAAATCAGCATTTTTCACAAATTTAGGAGGAGGACCAACCGAATTTAAATGCGGGGTGGGAATGGGTCCTCCATAATTGATGGGAGGTGCAGAGTGAGCAAAAATGCCACTCCCATTCTTAGTCATCGGGACTTGCTCACTACTAACTTCTCCCTTGTCGGGAATAGCATCCGACACGTTGTTAGCGGGACGAACCACTTCCAACGGTGCGGTGGGTAATTAAGTCCCTCAAGAAATTCTTTGAACATGCCTTTGACCTCGGTCATCAATGATTCTTTCAATATGCCCAAGGCCACATTGAACTCCTCACGAGAGACCCAGGGTTCCCCATAGGACATAGACAAGGACGGATTTCAACCGGAGTGTCCCTCCGTCTCGACTACGTTGTCACCCATACTGAAAGCACATTTGCTCCCTGGGTGGTTTTGGTAATTAATGACAACATACTTTGTGGTTGGACTAATGCCTTTATCAAGTATGTTTCAGGAAATCCAATCACATTGGCTATGGCTAAAGGACTGAAGCAGTGGACCCCTCAAATGCTAAGGCAAGCATTGGCAAAAGCTCAAGACTCCATTTTTGGTTTAGTGATCCAAGATCACATTGAGTCCATAGGAAAAGCCAATACTATTAAAAGGGGATGAGGTTGTGTTGATGATCTGGTTGCTCAAGTGCTTAGTGATTTAGCTCCTTCAACTATCAGCACCTTTCACTTCTATACACACTCATAAGTAATCTCGGACAAACCGATTCTTCCAACTTAGTCCCACCGAGATGAACCACTTCAGCCATATTCCAAACCCTAGAAAAATCAGTCATTCCGAGTTTGAGATCGGTCTCACCGAGACTGGACTGCCAACCTTCTGTAACCGTTTGACATCATTTCGGAATAACCGAGTTTGCATTATCGGTCTCACCAAAATGGGCAAGCTTCTGTCTTGGCTCAAATCGGTCTCACCGATATTGCATTTTCGGTCACACCGATACTGGCATGTTCCTGTCCTTTCTCAAATCGGTCTAACCGAGTTTTCTTTCTCGGTCCCACCGAAAACTCCAACGTTCATATCATTTGCTCTTTCGGTCTCACCGAGATGGTATTTTCGGTCCCACCGAAAACCCCAACGTTCACTATATTTGAACTTTCGGTCTGACCGAGTTTTCACTTCGGTCTCACCGAGATTGCTCAATTATGTGTGTAAAGGTTGGATTTTGTGTGGAGGCTATATATACCCCTCCACCCCCTCTTCATTCGTGAAGAGAGCCATCAGAAAGAACTACCACTCCTACCTTACACTTTCTGAGAAGAGAACTACCTACCCTTGTGTTGAGATCAAGTCATTCCATTCCTACCATATGAAACTTGATTTCTAGCCTTCCCAAGTTGCTTTCCACTCAATCCTTTCTTCCACCACAGCCATATCAGTGAGGAGAGTTGAGTGTTGGGGATATTATCATTTGAAGCACAAGAGCAAGGAGTTCATCATCATCAACCACATCTATTACCTTTTGGAGGGTGGTGCCTCCTAGATTGGTTAGGTGTCGCTTGGGAGCCTCCGTCTTTGAGATGTGGAGTTGAACCAAGAAGTTTGTAAGGGCAAGGAGATCGCCTACTTCGTGAAGATCTACCCCGAGTAAGGCTAGTCCTCCGTGGGCGTAGGCCATGATGGAATAGACAAGGTTGCTTCTTCGTGGACCCTTCGTGGGTGGAGCCCTCCGTGGACTCGCGCAGCCGTTACCCTCCGTGGGTTGAAGTCTCCATCAACGTGGATGTACGATAGCACCACCTATCGGAACCACGACAAAAATCTCCGTGTCTCCAAACTGCGTTTGATCTTCTCCACCTCTCTTTACTACTTGTGCAATTTACTTTCCGCTGCCCATACTCTAGAATTGCATGTGTAGTTTGCTACTTGACTTGTGTGTTATGCAAAATCTGCCAAAATCTGTTCTTGTTAAAAGACAGAATTTTTATCTTGTCGAGTAGTCTAATCACCCCCCCTCTAGACACTCTCACCTTCTTCGATCCTACAATTGGTATCAGAGCCTTGGTCTCCATTGCTTTGGTTTACACACCATTGGAGGAAGATGGACGTGTCTACGGATTGGAGTGTTAGCCATAGAGTGCCTGTTCTTAATGGAAGGTTCTATAACTCTTGGAGGTCTGAAATGCTTAGTATCTTTAAGATGTACAATTTGTGCAAATATGTTGAGACCCCCTATGTGCCTCCTTTTGATCCCTTGCACCCTACCATGGATGAAGAGCTTGATTTGCTTCGTAACCTTAGAACTGTAAATCTTATCATTAGAGGGTTACCCGATGACTTGCTTAATCTTGTTACAAACTTTGAGTGCGCCTATGCTATGTGGAAATTCTTGGAAGAACTTTATCCGGACTACTCTTTGAGAAGTCTTGATGAAATTCTACACAAGACTATTGAATTTGATAAGTTGCACCCCAATGATCCCAACTTTGATAAATGCTTCTTTGAGCTTCGTGATCTTATGAAAAAGAAGGGTGATCCCGGTCTTATCAATATTATAATTAGAAATGCTCTTGCATTGCATTTCGAAGATTATTGTCACATTGACCAAACTAATGCAAGTACTTATCAAATTGACCTAGGTGTTGATGATGAACAATCTATGGGTCAATATGATGATGAGCATGAGCATGATGATGATTACTCCGATTCGGACACCGAGCTAGACAAGGTCATGAAGAGTCTCAATCTCATGGCAAATATGAGAGACTACATGTCCGGCGGAAAAGAGTGGATTCTTGATAGTGGATGCACCGACCGCATGACCGGAGACAAAGACATGTTTCGAGAGCTTGCAAAGAATGATGGTCCACGCAAGTATGTGACTTTTGGAGACAACTCCAAGGGTAAGGTACTTGGCCTTGGTAAGGTGGCCATATCTCATGATAGCTCCATTCAAAATGTCATGCTTGTAGAATCTCTTGGATACAATTTACTTTCCGTGTCTAGATTAGCTGACTTTGGATTCAATGTGCTATTCACCAAAGTAGATTGCCAAGTCTTTCGTCGTGATAATCAAAACATGGCTTTTACCGGTATCCGTAGAGGTGATCTATATATTGTTGATTTCACTAAGAAAGCCCAACCTAGAGCTTGTTTCATTGCTAAATCTTCTAAAGGTTGGTTGTGGCATAGAAGGCTAGGACATGTTGGTATGCGTAATCTAGACAAGCTGATCAAAGGTGATCATATTCTTGGTGTTAAAGATGTTCTCTTTGACAAAGATAGACTTTGTAGTGCTTGTCAAGCAGGAAAACAAGTTGGTGGAAGTCATCCCGTGAAAAACATCATGACCACAAGGAGACCGCTTGAGCTTCTTCATATGGATCTCTTCGGTCCCAATGCTTACAAAAGCCTTGGTGGTAACTCCTTTGGTCTAGTTATAGTTGATGATTATTCCAGATTTACGTGGGTATTTTTCCTTGATGATAAATCGCAGGTTCAGAGAATCTTCAAGACCTTTGCCAAAAAGGCCCAAAATCAATTTGAGGTGAAGATCAAGAAAGTTCGGAGTGACAATGGAACGGAGTTCAAGAACGCCAATGTAGACTCTTTTCTCGATGAGGAAGGGATTCTACATGAGTTCTCGGCTACGTACACTCCTCAACAAAATGGAGTTGTTGAGAGGAAGAACCGAACGCTCATAGAGATGGCAAGAACGATGCTTGATGAATACAAGACACCGAAGCATTTTTGGGGAGAAGCAGTCGAGACAGCTTGTCATGCTATCAACAGGCTTTATCTTCATAAGCTCCTCGGCAAGACATCATACGAGCTTCTCACCGGTAACAAACCCCAAGTGGGATACTTTCGTGTCTTTGGTTCAAAATGCTATATCCTTGATAAGCATCGTCGGTCTAAATTTGCTCCTAAATCTCATGAAGGCTTTCTCCTTGGTTATGGATCAAACTCTCACACCTACCGTGTCTACAATAATTTCACCCGAAAGGTTGAAGAGACGGTAGACGTGAAGTTTGATGAATCTAATGGCTCGCAAGTAGAGCAAATGCCTATTGATGTAGGAGACAAGGACCCATCGGAAGCTATCCAAGACTTATCTATTGGAAAGATCCGTCCCATGGAAGTTAAGGAGAGTACCTCATCTACATATGTGGAGCCACCTACCTCACGGCGAGATGAACCTCAAGGCAACATGGAGGCCTCCACAAGTGGAACTCACCAAGATGAGGAAGTGCAACAAGAAGATCCACCACAACCTCCTTCTCCACCACCTCAAGACAACACCAACAACAATGAAGAAGAAGAAGAGGAAGATGAAGATGATGAGGAAGCTCAGCCACAACATCAACAAAAGCTATCCCGAGTTCGAGCAAGAGTCAAGAAGAATCATCCCGTGGAACAAATGATGAACGACATCAACTCCGGGAGAATTACTCGCTCTAAAACTCGCTTAGCTAACTTTTGTGAGCATTACTCATTTATCTCTAGTATTGAACCTATGAAGGTAGAAGAAGCACTTGAAGACCCGGATTGGGTGAACGCTATGCACGAAGAACTACACAATTTCGAGAGGAACAAAGTATGGACTTTGGTAGAAAAGCCCAACGATGATCAAAACATCATTGGAACCAAATGGGTGTTTCGGAACAAGCAAGATGAAGATGGACAAGTCATCCGCAACAAGGCTCGTCTCGTAGCTCAAGGTTACACACAAGTCGAAGGTATGGACTATGGTGAGACCTATGCCCCCGTTGCTAGACTTGAGTCCATTCGCATTCTTCTTGCTTATGCCAATCACCATGATATTACTCTCTATCAAATGGACATCAAAAGTGCTTTCCTAAATGGTGAAATTGAAGAAGAAGTATTTGTGAAACAACCTCCCGGATTTGTGAATCCCAAAAAGCCTAATCATGTTTACAAGTTGCACAAAGCTCTTTATGGTCTTAAACAAGCTCCTAGAGCTTGGTACAAATGCTTAACTAGCTTTCTTCTTGAAAAAGGGTTTGAAATTGGAAAGATAGACTCAACGCTGTTCACGAAAAGGGTTAATGGTGAACTATTTGTGTGCCAAATATATGTTGATGATATTATCTTTGGTTCAACTAACCCCCATTTTAGCAAGAAGTTTGGACAGCTCATGTCGGAGAAGTATGAGATGTCCATGATGTGTGAACTCAAATTCTTCCTTGGGTTGCAAATCAAGCAATCTAAGGAGGGTACCTTTGTCTCACAAACAAAGTACACCAAGGATCTCTTCGAGAAGTTCAACATGCAAGAAAGCAAAGGTATGAGTACCCCCATGCCTACTAGTGGACATAATGACTTGACAAAAGATGGAGAACCCGTTGATCAAAGGGTTTACCGATCTATGATTGGTTCTCTACTATATCTTTGTGCTTCTCATCCTGACATAATGTTGAGTGTATGCATGTGTGCGCGATATCAAGCAGCCCCTAAAGAATGTCATCTTAAAGCTGTTAAAAGGATAGTGAGATACTTGATACACACACCAAACTTTGGCATTTGGTATCCTAAGAGGGCCTCTTTCGATCTTGTTGGCTATTCCGACTCGGACTATGCCGGTGACAAGGTTGATAGAAAGTCAACTTCGGGTACATGTCAATTCCTTGGTCGATCCCTTGTATCTTGGTCCTCCAAGAAACAAAATTCGGTATCTTTATCCACTGCCGAAGCAGAATATATTGCTGCTGGTTCGTGCTGTGCTCAATTACTATGGATGACACAAACGCTTAAGGATTATGGGATACATGTGAGACGTGTTCCCTTGCTTTGTGACAATGAGAGTGCAATCAAGATTGGACACAATCCTGTGCAACACTCTCGAACAAAGCATATTGAAGTTCGTCACCATTTTATTCGTGATCATATTGCCAAGGGTGACATTAATCTTAAGCATGTTCGTACTGACAAACAACTTGCTGATATCTTTACAAAACCTCTTGATGAGAAAGTGTTTTGTCGCTTGAGGAGTGAGTTGAACATCATTGATGCTTCAAACTTGGAGTGATAACTCCATTGATGCATGCAAGGCATGAGCTCTCTTGACTAATCCTTGATATTTCTCTTATGATGATGATCATATGTCTTGGACACATTTGCCTCCTTGTATTGCATCTAACTCCTTGCAGGTACTTGGATGATCTACATTCCACAAGATTACCACACACTCAAATCATGAGTAATCTTGTCATTTGACCAAGTATCTAGCCCTTTGGGATGTTGAGTTCAAGGAACAAAATTCCACCTACATCAAGCTTACCTACATGAGTAAAGCAACAACAAGCCCAAGGTATGTTCTTCACATCTTCGAGGAGCTTTGCTCAAAGTCATGAGTACAAGCAGCTTCATAAGATGTGATCACATCAAATGCTTAATCGAAAAATGGCAACCCCATTTTGAGCTTAAATGATGAGTATGACCTATGATCAAATGTCCTCATTTGACTCCTAAGTCAATATACTCAAACATAGGTGACTTTGTCGCCGACCTTTATCTAGATGAAGTACATATGTTTTTGGAGTCTTTCTGTTTTTCTCTTATGTTCTCTCATTGAGTTTTCTTTAAACAAAAAAAAAACTTCATCTAGGAATCTTTTTCATTTCTATTCTTCTGTCTTTGTGTATATCATTCTGGCTCTGATCAATTCCCCAAAAATCTTTTACAAATTCATTGCAAATCCTTTGAAACATTCCTCGCAAAGTGAGCTGAATTATTTCTGTATTCCCTTGGAATAAACTCGGCGTCACCGATTTGAAATTTTCGGTCTAACCGAAAAGGATTCGGACCCACCGATCCATCTAATTCGGTGTCCCCGATTTATCTTCCAGGACATCAACTTCTGCAGCTCCACTCAAATTTAAATCTTAAAGGGGAGAAGACTCAAATTTAAATTCAAATTGTTTCTCTATGAATGTTCTTATTTGCCCTGTTGTGATTCTTAAGGATCCCACTTCTTTCTTTCTTTCTTTCCATCTTTCCTAACCTTCCTAGTTTGCTGTCCTTTTCGGCACTTGATGTCAAAGGGGGAGAAGACTTAGGGGGAGTAGGGGGAGAAGAGAAGACTTAGGGGGAGAAGAAAAGTAATCTTATCTTAAGAGGGGGAGAATCACATCAAAGCTTTGCCGTATTTTACATTTGGACATCATTCTCAATTGGCATCATTGGCATCATTCTTTTGATTTTGCTCTTTCCATCAAAACCCCTTGTTCTGAGAGAACTCAAAGGGAAAGGAATCTTCACAATTGATATCTTATGGAAAGCAAAATCTCTCAGAGTTCATTGAAAATCCTTTAGTTTCGGAGACATGTTTGCTGATTCAAGCCTGTGCTCAATATGAGACACTCTTTATACATGTCCTCCCTGGCTTGGTACTCTTGATGTTCTTGCAGTTGGTTGAAGGAATACTCTTGTGTTATCTAACCTTGTTTTCCCAAGTTTATCCCTTCAGGTACAATGCCAAGGAACCTCAAGGTAAGTATATGCATCTTGCAGAATGTGCATGATGGTAACTTGCTTGTAAATACTTGTTTGCAAGAAATCACCATGCACATATGCATTATCACTCATTTCCTTTCATCTGCTCTGATGCATATAGCCAAGCTGCATGTAGCACATCTTGCTTATCTCTCTTGTGTGCTTGTGGTAGTCCAAAACCAAAATCTATGAAAATCTTGCACACTTGTAGGGGGAGCCTGTGTACTACATGCTTGTCAAAGCTTTCGTGATAATTCTGTCCTTCTTTCAATAAGCTTTGATGTCTTGTTTAGTGTGATTTTAGTGTGTTGCCATCAATTACCAAAAAGGGGGAGATTGAAAGCACATTTGCTCCCTGGGTGGTTTTGGTAATTAATGACAACATACTTTGTGGTTGGACTAATGCCTTTATCAAGTATGTTTCAGGAAATCCAATCACATTGGCTATGGCTAAAGGACTGAAGAAGTGGACCCCTCAAATGCTAAGGCAAGCATTGGCAAAAGCTCAAGACTCCATTTTTGGTTTAGTGATCCAAGATCACATTGAGTCCATAGGAAAAGCCAATACTATTAAAAGGGGATGAGGTTTTGTTGATGATCTGGTTGCTCAAGTGCTTAGTGATTTAGCTCCTTCAACTATCAGCACCTTTAACTTCTATACACACTCATAAGTAATCTCGGACAAACCGATTCTTCCAACTCAGTCCCACCGAGATGAACCACTTCAGCCATATTCCAAACCCTAGAAAAATCGGTCATTCCGAGTTTGAGATCGGTCTCACCGAGACTGGACTGCCAACCTTCTGTAACCGTTTGACATCATTTCGGAATAACCGAGTTTGCATTATCGGTCTCACCGAAATGGGCAAGCTTCTGTCTTGGCTCAAATCGGTCTCACCGATATTGCATTTTCGGTCACACCGATACTGGCATGTTCCTGTCCTTTCTCAAATCGGTCTAACCGAGTTTTCTTTCTCGGTCCCACCGAAAACTCCAACGTTCATATCATTTGCTCTTTCGGTCTCACCGAGATGGTATTTTCGGTCCCACCGAAAACCCCAACGTTCACTATATTTGAACTTTCGGTCTGACCGAGTTTTCACTTCGGTCTCATCGAGATTGCTCAATTATGTGTGTAACGGTTGGATTTTGTGTGGAGGCTATATATACCCCTCCACCGCCTCTTCATTCGTGAAGAGAGCCATCAGAAAGAACTACCACTCCTACCTTACACTTTCTGAGAAGAGAACTACCTACCCTTGTGTTGAGATCAAGTCATTCCATTCCTACCATATGAAACTTGATTTCTAGCCTTCCCAAGTTGCTTTCCACTCAATCCTTTCTTCCACCACAGCCATATCAGTGAGGAGAGTTGAGTGTTGGGGAGATTATCATTTGAAGCACAAGAGCAAGGAGTTCATCATCATCAACCACATCTATTACCTTTTGGAGGGTGGTGCCTCCTAGATTGGTTAGGTGTCGCTTGGGAGCCTCCGTCTTTGAGATGTGGAGTTGAACCAAGAAGTTTGTAAGGGCAAGGAGATCGCCTACTTCGTGAAGATCTACCCCGAGTAAGGCTAGTCCTCCGTGGGCGTAGGCCATGATGGAATAGACAAGGTTGCTTCTTCGTGGACCCTTCGTGGGTGGAGCCCTCCGTGCACTCGCGCAGCCGTTACCCTCCGTGGGTTGAAGTCTCCATCAACGTGGATGTACGATAGCACCACCTATCGGAACCACGACAAAAATCTCCGTGTCTCCAAACTGCGTTTGATCTTCTCCACCTCTCTTTACTACTTGTGCAATTTACTTTCCGCTGCCCATACTCTAGAATTGCATGTGTAGTTTGCTACTTGACTTGTGTGTTATGCAAAATCTGCCAAAATCTGTTCTTGTTAAAAGACAGAATTTTTATCTTGTCGAGTAGTCTAATCACCCCCCCTCTAGACACTCTCACCTTCTTCGATCCTACACATACCCTTTGGACAGTAAAGTCCTTAAAATCTTAGACGCTTAGATGCTTAGACGCTTAGATGCTTGAGTCTCCTTGAATATTTCTTGGGGGTGCATGGAGGCATCCCCAAGCTTGAGCGTTTGACACTCCTGAATCTTTTTATCATCTTCCCTCGCACACTTGAAAACCCCCTTCATACATAACTCATCATAATCTGATTAGCGAGGTTAGTACCCTTAATAAAATAATTGTTCCTTGCTGGAAATAAAGATATTCTTGAAGGTCTACTATTTCTCAAGATTGCCAAAAGGTTTTTGCAAAGAAAAAGCAAGCTCAAGATTTGCAAAATTAAGGAAAGGCAAAACAGGACAGAATCTGTGAAAAACAGAATAGCAGGTAGTAAATGATTTGTTCGGGGCACTTCTGCAACTCTAATCAAAAAACTCAGAACAGACGCACGAAAGACAATTATATAGAGCACACTGTCGAAAAAATTCAGACCAAAAAGATGATCTGGTGATTTTATACGAATTTTTCTATCCAAGGACAGAATCTGTTTCCTGGACAGCACCTCACAACTTTTGAACTTTCTAGCAATCAGAGGCTATACTTGGCACAAAATTGAAAAGCAAAGATACAATGATGATGCTACTGTAGTAACAAACATCAAGACCACTAAAACTGAAAGCAAAGATAACAAGGGTTGTCTCCCTAGAGCTCTTTCTTTATAGCCATAAAGATAGGCTTAAGACTTTAATGATGCTCTCGTAGGAATAAGAGCTGAAGAACAAAAGAGAGCATCAAGAAGTAAATACCAAACACATTTAAGCCTAACATGCTTCCTATGCATAGGAATATTGCAATAGAATAATTCATTGAAGCACAAAGCAACTGGCATAGGAAGGCAAAACAAGCATAACTTCAAAATATTCACCATAAAGAGAGGAAACTTCTTATTATTAAGATATTTATAACCAAGTCTCCCTCTCTCATTATAAATTTCAGTGGCATCATGGATGAACTCAACAATATAAGCATCACATAAAGCATTGTTACCATGATCCACATGCAAAAATGTACTCTTACTCTCCACATAAGCATAATCTTTCTCATTGATAATAGTGGGAGTAGGACTATCATAAACAACTTGAACACTATAGATTAATTGTGTATTAGGAGGGTGGTGTTCAACAAGGGAGTAATTCCCTCCATGATTATGACAAGTTTCATAAGGATAATTTCTCCTTATGTCATAGGTACCTTTATAATCACTATAGATTGGAGTTATAACATCATCATAGTAGAGAAGAGCATTATCATTGCTAGCAACTATATTTGTAATCATGTTGTCTTTATTCTTACTAGCAAAAGAATTATCAATTATCACATCACTAGTGGGTAAAGGATTTGCAATCCTATCATCCCCAAGCTTAGAGCTTCCCATATCATCACTTTCAGAGTTGGTACCAAAAAGATTTTCAAGATCATAAGTAGCATTATCATCATTTTCCCAATCACAATAAGTAACATGCATATCATAATCAAAATCATCTTCAATAGTACCTACGGACGTATCATCAAGATGATAATTAAGGCAATAAACTTCACCTTCTTCTTTAAACTTACAATCGTTGGGATAAAAGTTGATGGGAGGAATATGCTCAGGCCAGGTTGATACCCATTCTTCTTCCTTCTTGCTCCTCTTCCTCCTCTTTTTCTTTTTCTTCTTCTTCACCTTAGGAGGGAGTGGTTGGAGATGAAGCTTCTCCACATATCCTGGTTTATCATTAGAAACAATAGGGGAAACTTGGGAGAAACTCTCCTTTTTATTAGCAGAAATATAAGAGACATTTTTATACTTTGGTAAAGTTCCCTCCTTTCTAATCTTACTTATGTAATCATTTTCATGGCAATTAACAACACAATAGAGATGGCAATTTTGCAAAGTGTTTTTTATTCCTATGGCATTAACATCTAGCCAAGAAGTCTTTTTTGATAACTCTTCACACATTAAAAATAACATAAGCTCATCATAAAGATCAGAGGTGATCATGTTATCACACAACCGGTTAACAGTTATGTTTTGAAAGTTCATGCATTGAAAATTAAAGTGACCCTCTATACGGCAAAGTTCACAAGTAAAAGGATAAAGGTCACACAATTCTCTAGAAATTTCATTTAAATCTCTGACCCAAGTGATTGTTCTTTCATGCTTATGTTGCTTACAATACTTCTCTTCTTCAATCATAGGCCTTTCACAAGGTCTATCCACTCCACAAAAATTAACATGCTTATATAAAACTTCATTTTTAGGAATTGGATCATGCATGTTGCAATCATCATGAACAATTTCATTTTCTTTGCAAGTCTCTTTAAAAGGTTTATGATACTTGATCCAATCCTCTTTAGGCATATTAAGATGTGAAGCAAAAGATTTGAGGAAATCAACAAGGAGTTGAGAATCAAGCCCAAACTTATTAAAACTTGTAGTTTCAACAAAGGACTTAATGCAATCATACTCATAAATTATACCTGACTCTTTACCTTTGTCGATCTCCCAATCTTCAGTGTTGCGTTGAATTCTTTCAAGGAGTTCCCATTTAGCATCAATCTTTTTGTTTGTGAAAGAACTCATAGAGGAAGCGTCGAGCAAATCTTTATCCTGTCGAGAAAGCCTCGCATAGAAATTAGTAATAATCATATCTTTGGGGAGCCCATGGTTAGGACTTTTTAGCATTAACGTTTTCCGTCTCCCCCAAGCTTGAGCTATGCTCTCTCCGTCATGAGGATAAAAATTATAAACATAATTCCTATTCTCATGAACTTCATGAAGAGGATAAAACTTGGAGTAAAAGAGAGACTGGATCTCTTCCCACTCCAGCAGGTGAGAGTCATTTAGTAGCCTATACCATTCTGAAGCTTTATCTATAAGTGATACGGCGAACAATTTCCTCATGACAAACTCCCTTGATACACCTGCAAGCTTAAATAATGAACATAATTGTGACAGATATAGCAAGTGTTCACCGGAATGTCTGTCTCCTGCATAACGATTAGCCAAAACATAATCGATAATACCAGCTGGTATTTTATAGGGCACAATTTCAGTAGGGTGAGGAGCAACCACCACAGGTGTGGGGCGTCTTCCCGCAAGCAACGATCCAATAGCACGATTTTCCATAAACATAACTAGTGAAATAAAAACAAGAAACAAACAGATTTAATTGCAAGATCTAAAGATATACCTTCAAGCGCTCACCTCCCCGGCAACGGCGCCAGAAATAGCTTGATGTCTACACACGCTTCTACTCTTGTAGACTATGTTGGGCCTCCAAGCGCAGAGGTTTGTAGGACAGCAGCAATTTCCCTCAAGTGGATGACCTAAGGTTTATCGAACTCAGGGAAGTAAAGGTTGAAGATGGTCCCTCTCAAGCAACCCTGCAACTAAGATACAAGAAGTCTCTTGTGTCCCCAACACACATAATACAACTAGGAGTTGTATAGGTGCACTAGTTCGGCGAAGAGATGGTAAAATATGGATGATAGGAGTGGCAAAGCAAAGTAATATAAATCTGTAATAAAAAGTGCAGCAAGCAAACAAGTGGTAAACGTGAGCACAAATGGTATTGCAATGGTGGAAACAAGGCCTAGGCTTCATACTTTCACTAGTGGCAACTCCCAACAACATTAACATAATCGAATCACATGATATTTCCCATAAAACATGCAAAGGGGACACACTCGGAGGTCATTCCTTCGTGGTCAAGAGAGGACGAGAATTATGTAGGGCTACAAAAGCACACCTCAAAGTTCGTAGTTCTCAATCTAAGGATTTCCCAATGTCACCGCGGCCATCCAAAGAGAGTCCCACAATCACCACAACATATCTAAAGGATAGTCAAAGACAAGCACCAGGAGACTCTCAATCTTCAATCAACACACAAGAGAGGAAATCACTCATGAAAATACTTTTCTAATCCATGTCCAATAGACCGCTGTCACCTTGGTCCCGGGGATTATACTAGATAAAGACAAGTGAGTACATCAATCCAATACATAGAGGAAGGGGAAATATCATGGGATCACCCTGATTAACATAGCCTATGATCACAACGAAGATCACATCATGGGAGAGAGAGATAACCACATAGCTACTGGTAGAAACCTCAGCCCCGAGGAGGAACTACTCCCGCCTCATGGAGGGAGGAAGCAACGTCGATGAAGATGAATCTGGGGGCACTTCCCCGTCCCGGCAGGGTGCCGGCGCAGGAATTCTGGTCCCCCGAAGCTTGATGGCGATGGCGGCGGAGATCGGAATCGCGTCTGGAGAAAAGGGGTCCGGGGTCAGGGTTTCTGCGACGCGATGTAAATATATGCCAAAGGGGGTCGCCAGAAGAGGTCAGGGGGGGCCCAGGCGCCCCCCCCCTGGCGTGGCCTAGGGGTGGGCCGCCTGGAGCCCCTGTGGGTCCCCTCCTTCCCTACTTTGGCCGCATGGAAGCTTCCGGAACGCTGATTTTTTATATATTTTTCCCGGAATTTTTCTGGCAATTTTCGTAATGGGAAAACCTGAAATACAAAAACAGCAGAAAACATAAACTGGCACTGGGGTGCACTGAGTTAATAGGTTAGTCCAAATATGATCAAAAGTGTATGGAAGTGCATAAATATCATAGCAATATCACACAAAAGAGGCATGGAGCAAACAGAAATTATAGATACGTTTTGGACGTATCAGCCAGCGGTACTACCGCGACCCCTAGCGATACTACCGCCCTGTGTTAGAGACGAGGCACGGAGGAGATGAGCGGTAGTAGCCGCGATGGTGGCAGCGGTACTACCGCTGCTACTGCCGTTGCTACTACCGTAGAACCCGACACGATAAATGCTTCCCTTGAATCGACGCGGAGGTGGTGCATTGCTGCGACGGTACTGCCGCATATACCTCCAAGCGGTACTACCGCGCTGCGTAGCGGTACTACCGCTTAGTGGGTATAGGCGGTACTACCGCCCCAGCAGCGGTACTACCGCGCCCAACATCAAAAGACTCCACAGAGAGATGTGGAGAGCTCCAAGAAGAGAAAGGAGATGAGGGTGCCGAAAATAAGTGTACGTGGTTATTCCACCCTGGCCTTTCCAATGCGGACCCCCCTTGATAGTACGGTGTCTCCTACGACTCAAGTCCACCAAAACAAAAACCGAAGAAGACGACACGTCTTGCTAATAACTCGGAGGGTAGATGATCGTCTCGTGCCAATGGATTAATCTCTGAAATACTTAGCACACACGATTAGTCCACAAACGCATTGTCATCAATCACCAAAACCACATAGGAAGGGACATGTCCTTTCAGCGGCCTTCCGCCATCCGGACGAAGAGGTCGGGTACTTGGTATCTTTTGGTTGGCCAGACGGATGTTCGGGCTCCTGCAAATCTCCCCGCGTTTGTCCCGGATTTGCCGGAAAGAGTACGTCCGGACCGCTCGGCGGATTGATACAGACCCGTGTTGGATAGCAAACTGTCTTCGGACAGTGCGGTTAGGACGGTTGCGGGGGGTTTAAGAGTTCGCCTTGAAGATGCCCTTAGAGCATTGTTGCTATTATAAATTGGTCATTGCCATGATTTTTGTCCATCACTAATTAACTTGTTGGGTGATTTCTAGAAAGAAACATCATTTATTACACCATTTCATTAGCTTATGTTTTCTATGGATCGGCTCATTTTTTTAACATAGTGCAAAGTAGGTGCTTACATATACGAACAAACACTCAACGCTATAAATGCATGCACACCTTTAGCCCTATAAGCACCTCCGAGATATTAAGCCGACACGGCATCTTGAGATTGACGAAGCCATAACATGTAAGTAGAGTTAATATTAATGAACTACAGAAGGCAGTAACAATAATTATAATGTAAACTTTCCAAATTTACGGCAATATAATATCAATTTTAACCTTTGGAAGGGTATTGATGCTTCATTACCTCATAAGAGGTAAGAGTTGTAACAACCATTAGATCACAAACAACTAATGATTAGTAATAATTTTTGACCATCTAAAATTTATCTTTGAAACAAATATGGGGCACGCGTTGAGTTAGAGCACTCTAGCATATCCTCCAAAAATGTCTAACTCTTGATTTTCATCTCAGGAGGAACTGTCATAGCTAGACCCAACCAATGAGGCTAGATCATAGGCTTTCAACTGAAAATAAAGTGAGATCAACTCCATGCAATGTCTTTTCAACAAAGGAATACCGCGCTATGAGGTTCAACCAACAAAGGTCTGATTCTAGAGTTTTCACATCTGTAACTCGACACTTTGCACTCAAAGAGCCCCATCATATAGCGTATCTCGTCCTGTGTTACCGCCACATGTTAATCCATCAGTGCACAGCGAACACACGTGCACAATCCAAGGCACGATTTGATAGTGTGCATATGCAAAACATTTCTACCATATTCCATGCCACCGATTTAGAAATGCATTGGTTAGGTAATTCCTAAGCACTTTTGCACCTATTAATTATCCTCTTTGCCATGCCATTTTTTCTTTAAGAAACACAGTACAAATGTTGATCCTCATAACACACATGCACACTCACAACTTGAATGTGCGCGCGCTCACACACGCACGCACGCACGCACGCACGCACGCATCATACCTTTATGAGCACCTTGAGAGACTGGCATGGTAGATTTTAAGATTGACGAAGTCGTCAGGGACAAATCCTAGTCGATGGGTACACCATACCACTGAAAGAATAACGTTAGAAAAGTCTGAAATAAATACGAAAAATATGCAAGCACTCATGCCAAATCTAAGTTTTTTTGCGAGAAAATCCAAGGCTTAAAGCCAATGAAACCGATTCCACCACAAGGAACCTACGCATCCAAGCTATCCATTTTAGTTCATGTTTGCAATGTCATTTTGTCACTTGGATATTGTAGCTAGTTTGACAGTTTTACTCTAGCAAAAATATTGATTTAGTCTTGAAGAGGAATAAAGGTTTGTACATAGCAATCAAAGCTCATTGGTTTCTTTAATTATTTTTGTGTAAGAACATAGGAACTTGCTTGCAGCAGCTCACAGGCTGGCGCACTTGGCCATGGGCGGTCCTCATCTTGCTTCAACACCAAGTGATAGCATGATGACCCTCCTCCTAGAGATTCGTAGCAACCCTCCCTCTTGCGCCAGATCAATCAGTTGAGAGAACAAATGGAAACAACTTGAGCTGAACAGTTAGGGCATGTGCAATGGTCGATAAGGTAGTCTTATCTTAAATCTTACATGTAATTTAGAGATGATAAGGGCATGTACAACGATGGCATATGGATACATATGCCTCATGGCAAAAAATAATTTGAGGCATATGTGTTGATTTTTTCTCTCCAATGCAAGCTACTACTAGTGGATCTCATCAAAGAATAGAAAGTGACTCACACTAGACATGCATCCCTCCTCTTCATTTCAACTTTTTCAACTTTATGCATCGGACCACACTTTTTCTCTCTAAGAACCCGCCTCCTGAAGAGGATCCTGCTTCCTCATCCGAACCTACTTTTTCTATTATCCGATCCTACATGGCATATGAAGCATCACCCTGGGGCTATGCATTGGCCATGCCCTAAAAAAACATGCATACAATGGGTCATCTCTTAGCCTTATCTTCAATAACTAGTTATTTCTAAAAACATGGTGAGACATATTGTGCTAAAAGATCATCTCTTGTCTTCTCTTAATTAAGAGAAGACAAGCCTTCTCTTATAATTTCTCTCTCCTCCACCTCATCATTTATCATACGTGACATTGCTAAGATAGAACCATTGTACATGCCCTTAAGGGGTTGTCACCTTGTCACACCTAAGATAAGGCAAGTTTGATCAACTTAGATGGTTGTTTGATTCAAGCCCCACCTAAACAAAACAAAAAAAGATGTTTTTGCCTCATTAGGGTCGCATAACGCATACACTCAAAGGGTGGCAAGATTTGTTTAGGCTTGCTAACTTGTGGCTTTGAACTAACTTTAGACAAATTTGACGAAGAATATGTGGCAGCGTTTCCATTGCACTACGTTAATTAAGTTAAACCTACGTTTGCATTGCACTACAACGCAGCGCACTGTAGCGTACACATGCATGGTACCTATCTTAGATTCCAACCCATGCACTGTACGGCTGTAACTTTGCGCAACAACTGGTGTACGATACATCACGAGTGCACCAGCCGCTAGCAAGCTCTCTGCTTCCGCAGACAACACTTACGTACCCGGTGATGCAACAACCGAACCACCGTTGTACCGCACGCCCCACCGATACATGCATCAACCAGTACGTAGTGAGTACTGATCTAAAGCAGACACGTTCTACCTATATACACATAGGGTTCAGGGAGCGTGAATCGACCACCCGCGAGACTGAGCCTGCATGAAGCTGAAACGTATTACTCCATGTGTAAACAAATATAAGAGATTTTAGATTACTACTTTAGTGATCTAAATATTTTTATATTTCTTTACGAAGAGAGTAGTAATAAAGCCAACTAGTACCTGTTTTATCCGTATTCTATCCGTTTAAGTCGGCTAGATGCGCGTTGTTTAGCCACGCCTGATCAAATCTGGCTAGTACGCCTAATGAGTCGGCCGCATTTCGTCCGGACGCCAGAAACTTGAAAGAAAAATAAAAGTCTAAAAATTAGGGCCATCGGCCATAGTCATGCCGGCTATCATAGTTTATGCTAGCCAGAGTGCCAGCGTCCGGCATACCATGCCAACCTATAATAAATCGCCATAGTTCACATCGACACATTTGCCAGCGGCCGACACACTTGTCAGCACACAAAAAATAACCATAGTTCTTGCGTTACGGCCCGAGTTCGGCACACAAGCCGGCATGCAAAATGATGTCGCTCTCCATAGCTTAATCATCTAATCTGAGGACCGCCTTTTGCTTCTTCTCTAGCCATGACCTTCTCCTCGGAGACACCTTGCTCAAGTCCATCGCCATGGCCTCGACCTCCTTCGCCATGAAAGCGAGAACCACCTTGCTTTGGTTTTGGCATTAGTCGCCTCAATTTCAAGCTTATTCATTTGGACGCTCCTCGATCTCGAACTTCTTCTTTTTGTATCTTGATGCAGACCTTCATTTGCTCCTTCTTTTGTCGGCATATCGCTCCTTAAACTTGGGGCGATTGCAAATGATCGTTCAACAATGGATGAGAGTGAATAGTTTTTTCCCACGTTGGGCCTTGAAGGCTTTTAAAGTTTGAAACCCCTACAAATTAAAGTGATGGCCATAATATAATAGCGAAGGGCACAATGCAACAAACAAGAAGGGCATATGAAGAAAGAGAAGAAAATGTATACACTCACGTGCCACTGATGGGACGACCTTGGACGCTCTCAATAAGGGCATAAAACTTGTTGATTTTTTGTTGGATAAACCCCGTCTCTTTTGAATTAAACCGACGCCACAGTTGCTCGAAAACATATAGGGCGGGAACTTTTCTACGTTCATGGAGGTTCGGGGAGCATGAACCGACTGCCGGCGAGACCGAGGCTTGCCTGAAGTTGCGAGCAGTGAAGGAAACGTAGTACTAGTATAAACGCTAGAGCCAAGAGAGGGGGGGCTCACGAGAGCACCGGTAAGGCACGTACCTACGTCGGCAATCACATGATGGGCGGGCTGGGACGGGACCGCGCGGGCGACCGACAGGCGTGACGAGCGCTTTAAACCACCTCTCGTTTTCATGCGATCCATGCCCGCCCGACCGACCCAGCAAACGACTTGAATCCATCGATAGTTGAATTCATCCATACGCTACCTCGACCACTTTCGAACGATACGGATATCGCAAGAATTTACTCTCGTAGGCGTACGTACAGTACGTGTTGTAGCGGTGTCCACTGTAGGCCCTGTACCACGGAATTGAAACATGAGCCCAATGTGTAGGTATGCGCATGTACATCTTCTTTATGGGGGTTGACAGTACGCAGCGTACGCTGGATGGATGCTGTCCCTGTTTGGTGCATCGCTCGAGAAAGCGTCTACAGAACGTTTTCGATCCCAGTCGTCTCTTCCGCCGACCGACGGTATGGAGTGTGGACCGGGGGCAGGTGTATTCCCACTGGCGTCACTAATCAATCGCCATGTACCGTTCGTTGCTAATAAGTGCTAGTAGCTGCCAAGTTTTGGATGATGCCCATGTGGTATTTTCCTTCGTATTCACACACATCTCATCTCAGCAAATTCCTCGCCAGACCGCTGCAGCCAGGTCACCGGTCAACACCCTATTGAAGGCACATCCACACTTCTACGTATTGTTGATTAGAGCATCTACACATGGGCTTGACAAATCTGGTCCTCAAACACCCGTGGACGCGACCGGATGCGTTCGCAAACATTGATCGGTCACGTATCAAATTGGCTATCTTACATTTGAGTCTCTCATATTTCAACCCATAAATCAATACAAAGCAAGGAAAATAATAATCATACGTACTACCCTAGCTAATCTTCGTCGTCGGAGATGTCCACGACATCGATGCCACGCGCCGGATGGACGGGCGTGTAGGAGGGCTCTCGCTCCTCCTCCTCTTGCTCGACCTCATCCATGTAGGCGAACATCTCCTCCTCCTCGCGGGCGTGCTGCGCCTCCATCTCTTGCCGGCGACGGCGTCTCACCTCCGCATCCGACTCCGAGCGAAGGGAATTGAGGATGACCCGCTGCTCCGCCTGCATATCCGCATCCCTAGCGTCCCCCACATCCTCCTCCGACTCCCCCTCCTCATCCTCCTCCGATCCACTGCGTCCGGAGATAGGCCCTCGGCGATCCGGACTTCGCACCTCGTCCGGAACTACTCAAGGAGCTACAGTTGGCGCTTCGTCATTAGAAATGGATGGCCCCTTATCCAGCGGCATGGAGGCATGGCTACTAGTAGTGGCGGACGGGGAGTGGAAAGTGATGGCGATGGTGACGGGCGGGGTAAAATGTGGAGGGGTAGGGTTTGGATGCCGGCGGTCGACTTAAATAGCCGGGCTAGGCACTATGCGGCCCGCCGGAGCGGGACGACATCGGTCCGACGGAGTAGACAAGCTTGAGACTGTCGTTTTTTCGAGCGATTCCGCGTGGGAACCCGATGTCAATCCGTCGTGACGGGCGCGCCCGGCCGCCCTCATATTTGGGCTGGCTATGAGGGGCGTCGATCAGCTCGGACATGAGGCCCGTTTGAAGCGCGTGACTCAATCGAAATTGCATGACCGATCAATGACTGGACGAACGGCTCAGACGTTTGAGGAGTGTTTGGAGCGCCTGCTGTAGATGCTCTTAGACCGAATAGAACCATGCAAGGTGCAAGCATGAAGCATCCCACCACCCTCCACCGTTCTATTTTGTAGGGACCTTCTTGTAAACTTAAGAGTTAAATACACTGCAGGTGCCTTAACTTGTCCGATGCGGTCACTTTGGTGCCTAAAGTTGTAAAATACATAAAACTGGTGTTATAACTTGTCCTATCGTGTAGATACGATGCCTCAGTATGTATGAGACCTCTAGGTTAAATTGCCTACACGCTAGCCCCCGCAAGGCCTAAGAGCAACTCTAGCAGACTCCGGCCCGATGACTTCGCGGCGGCCGAGCTCCTCGGGCTCCTCCTTGACGGGGACGAACTCGCAGTCCTTCGGCTCCTCCGACCACTCCCTCTTCACGGGGAGAAGGCCCGCGCCGGAAGAGGAGGAGCTCCCGGCGTAGGAAGATCTCGCCGCGGAGGAGAAGGACGCGACAGAGGACGGGGTACGGCCGTGCCGACGGTCGTACTCGTCCGTCTCGCGGACGCGGAAGGTCGGCGGCGGCGAGAGGCCGCGGTTGGTCCACTTCCTCGCCCCGTCCGACCAGATGCGCCGTGAAGGAAATATGCCCTAGAGGCAATAATAATAATGTTATTTGTATTTCCTTATATCATGATAAATGTTTATTATTCATGCTAGAATTGTATTAACCGGAAACTTAGTACATGTGTGAATACATAGACAAAACAGAGTGTCCCTAGTATGCCTCTACTAGACTAGCTCATTGATCAAAGATGGTTATGTTTCCTAACCATAGACATGAGTTGTCATTTGATCAACGGGATCACATCATTAGGAGAATGATGTGATGGACAAGACCCATCCGTTAGCATAGCACTATGATCGTTTAGTTTTACTGCTATTGCTTTCTTCATGACTTATACATGTTCCTATGACTATGAGATTATGCAACTCCCGAATACCGTAGGATCACCTTGTGTGCTATCAAACGTCACAACGTAACTGGGTGATCATAAAGATGCTCTACAGGTGTCTCCGAAAGTATTCGTGGTGTTGGCATAGATCAAGATTAGGATTTGTCACTCCGAGTGTCGGAGAGGTATCTCTGGGCCCTCTCGGTAACTCACATCATAATAAGCCTTGCAAGCAAAAGACTAATGAGTTAGTCACGAGATGATGTGTTACGGAACGAGTAAAGAGACTTGCCGGTAACGAGATTGAACTAGGTATAGAGATACCGACGATCGAATCTCGGGCAAGTAACATACCGATGACAAAAGGAACAACGTATGTTGTTATGCGGTTCGACCGATAAAGATCTTCGTAGAATATGTAGGAGCCAATATGGGCATCCAGGTTCCGCTATTGGTTATTGACCGGAGAGATGTCTCGGTCAAGTCTACATAGTTCTCGAACCCGTAGGGTCCGCACGCTTAAACGTTCGTTGACGATATAGTATTTAATGAGTTATGTATGTTGGTGACCGAATGTTATTCGGAGTCCCGGATGTGATCACGGACATGACGAGGAACTCCGGAATGGTCCGGAGATAAAGATTAATATATAGGATAATAGTGTTTGACCTCCGGAATTCACCGAAAGGGGTTTCGGATGTTTCCCGAAGTGTTTGGGTACGAGAACACTTTATTTGGGCCAAAAGGGAAAGCACACAAGGTTTTTGGAAGGCGCAAAAGGAAGTTTTGCAGAGTCCAGGGGCCAGACGCCAGGGTCCCTGGCGTCTGGGTCCAGACGCCGGGAACCCTGGCGTCTGGCCCTGGAGTCCGAGAAGGACTCTTGCCTTTCGGGTGAAACCGACTTTGTGAAGGCTTTTACTCCAAGTTTCGACCCCAAGGCTCAACATATAAATAGAGGGGTAGGGCTAGCACCCAAGACAGATCAAGATACACCAAGCCGTGTGCCGGCTACCCCGACCCTCTAGTTTATCCTCCGTCTAGTTTCTGTAGTGCTTGGCGAAGCCCTGCAGAGATTGTTCTTCATCAACAACCGTCACCACGCCGTTGTGCTGCCAGAACTCATCTACTACTTCGCCCGTCTTGCTGGATCAAGAAGGCGAGGACGTCATCGAGCTGAACGTGTGCTGAACGCAGAGGTGCCGTACGTTCGGTACTAGATCGGGACGGATCGTGAAGGTGCACGACTACATCAACCGCGTTGATAAACGCTTCCGCTTTCGGTCTACGAGGGTACGTAGACACACTCTCCCCTCTCGTTGCTATGCATCTAGTAGATAGATCTTGCGTGATCGTAGGAAAATTTTGAAAATACTACGTTCCCCAACAGTGGCATCATGAGCCAGGTCTATGCGTAGATGATATGCACGAGTAGAACACAATGAGTTGTGGGCGATACTAGTCATACTGCTTACCAGCATGTCATACTTTGCTTCGGCGGTATTGTGAGATGAAGCGGCCCGGACCGACATTACGCGTACGCTTACGCGAGACTGGTTTCACCGTTACGAGCACTCGTTGCTTAAAGGTGACTGGCGGGTGTCAGTCTCTCTCACTTTAGCTGAATCAAGTGTGGCTACGCCCGGTCCTTGTGAAGATTAAAACAGCACATACTTGACGAAACATCGTTGTGGTTTTGTATGCGTAGGTAAGAACGGTTCTTGTTAAGCCCGTAGCAGCCACGTAAAACTTGCAACAACAAAGTAGAGGACGTCTAACTTGTTTTTGCAGGGCATGTTGTGATGTGATATGGTCAAGACATGATGAGATATACGGTTTTGTATGAGATGATCATGTTTTGTAAAGTTATCGGCAACTGGCAGGAGCCATATGGTTGTCGCTTTATTGTATGAAATGCAATCGCCATGTAATTGCTTTACTTTATCACTAAGCGGTAGCGATAGTCGTAGAAGCAATAGTTGGCGAGACGACAACGATGCTACGATGGAGATCAAGGTGTCGCGCCGGTGACGAAGGTGATCATGACGGTGCTTTGGAGATGGAGATCAAAAGCACAAGATGATGATGGCCATATCATGTCACATATTTTGATTGCATGTGATGTTTATCTTATTATGCTTCTTATTTTGCTTAGAACGACGGTAGCATTATAAGATGATCCCTTACTAAATTTCAAGGTATAAGTGTTCTCCCTGAGTATGCACCGTTGCGAAAGTTCGTCGTGCCGAGACACCACGTGATGATCGGGTGTGATAAGCTCTACGTTCAAATACAACGAGTGTAAGCCAGTTTTGCACATGCAGAATACTCGGGTTAAACTTGACGAGCCTAGCATATGCAGATATGGCCTCGGAACACTGGAGACCGAAAGGTCGAGCGTGAATCATATAGTAGATATGATCAACATAAGATGTTCACCATTGAATCTACTCCATCTCACGTGATGGTCGGACATGGTTTAGTTGATTTGGATCACGTGATCATTTAGATGACTAGAGGGATGTCTATCTAAGTGGGAGTTCTTAAGTAATATGATTAAATTGAACTTTAATTTATCATGAACTTAGTCCTCGTAGTATTAGCATATCTATGTTGTAGATCAATAGCTCACGATGTTGCTCCCCGTTTATTTTTTATATGTTCCTAGAGAAAACTAAGTTGAAAGATGTTAGTAGCAATGATGCGGAATTGTTCCGTGATCTGAGGATTATCCTCATTGCTGCACAGAGAATTATGTCCTTGATGCACCGCTAGGTGACAGACCTATTGCAGGAGCAGATGTAGACGTTATGAACGTTTTGACAAAAGCTCGGTATGATGACTACTTGATAGTTTAAGTGCACCATGCTTTACGGCTTAGAACCGGGACTTCAAAAAGGTTTTGAACGCCACGGAGCATATAAGATGTTCCAAGAGTTGAAATTAGTATTTCATACTAATGCCCGTGTCGAGAGGTATAAGACCTTTGACAGTACTTTGCCTACAAGATGGAGGAGAATAGCTCAACCAGTGAGCATGTGCTCAGATTGTCTGGGTACTACAATTACTTGAATCAAGTGGGAGTTAATCTTCCAGATAAGATAGTAATTGACAAAGTTCTCTAGTCACTATCACCAAGTTAGTAGAACTTCGTGATGAACTATAATATGCAAGGGATGACGAAAGTAATTCCCGAGCTCTTCGCGATGCTGAAATCGGCGAAGGTAGAAATCAAAAAGGAGCATCAAGTGTTGATGGTTAACAAGACCACTTGTTTCAATTAAAGGGCAAAGGGATAGAAGGGGAACTTCAAGAAGAATGACAAAAAAGTTGTCACTCCCGTGAAGAAACCCAAATCTAAACTCAAGCCTGAAACTAAGTGCTTTCTACTGCAAAGGAAATGGTCACTAGAAGTGGAACTGCCCTAGATATTTGGCGGATAAGAAGGATGGCAAAGTGAACAAAGGTATATTTGATATACAGATTATTGATGTGTATTTTACTAGTGTTCATAGCAACCCCTCGGCATTTGATACTTGTTCAGTTGCTAAAGAGTAGTAACTCGAAATGGGAGTTGCATAATGAACAGAAACTAGTTAAAGGATGAAGTGACGATGTGTATTGGAAGTAGTTACAAGATTGATATAATCATCATCGCACACTCCCTATACTTTCGGGATTAGTGTTGAAACTAAATAAGTGTTATTTGGTGTTTCTGTTGAGCATGAATATGATTTGATCATGTTTATTGCAATACGGTTATTCATGTAAGTTAGAGAATAATTGTTGTTCTGTTTACATGAATAAAACCTTCTATGGTCATACACCCAATGAAAATGGTTTGTTGGATCTCGATCGTGTGATACACATATTCATAATATTGAAGCCAAAAGATGCAAGGTTAATAATGATAGTGCAACTTATTTGTGGCACTGCCGTTTAGGTCATATTGGCGTAAAGCGCATGAAGAAACTCCATAGTGATGGACTTTTGGAATCACTTGATTATGAATCACTTGGTGCTTGCGAACCATGCCTCATGGGCAAGATGACTAAAAACTCCGTTCTTCGGAACTGTGAAGCGAGCAACAGAGTTGTTGGAAATCATACATACTGATGTATGTGGACCAATGAGTGTTGAAGCTCGCGGCGGGTATCGTTATTTTCTGACCTTCACTGATGATTTGAGCAGATATGGGTATATCTACTTAATGAAGCACAAGTCTGAAACATTTGAAAAGTTCAAAGAATTTCAGAGTGAAGTAGAGAATCATCGTAACAAGAAAATAAAGTTTCTACGATCTGATCGTGGAGGAGAATATTTGAGTTACGAGTTTGGTCTTCAGTAAAAACAATGTGAAATAGTTTCACTACTCACGCCACCTGGAACACCACAGTGTAATGGTGTGTCCGAACGTCATAACCGTACTTTATTAGATATAGTGCGATCGATGATGTCTCTTACCGATCTACCACTATTGCTTTTGGGGTTATGCATTAGAGACAGCTACATTCACGTTAAATAGGGCACCATCTAAATCCGTGGAGATGACACCGTATGAACTGTGGTTTGATGAGAAACCTAAGCTGTCATTTCTTTAAGTTTGGGACTGTGATGCTTATGTGAAAAAGTTTCAACATGATAAGCTCGAACCCAAATCGGAGAAGTAAATCTTCATAGGATACCCAAAAGAAACTATTGGGTACACCTTCTATCACAGATCCGAAGGCAAGGTCTTTTGTTGCTAAGAGTGGATCCTTTCTAGAGAAGGAGTTTCTCTCGAAAGAAGTGAATGGGAGGAAAGTAGAACTTGATGAGGTAATTGTACCTTCTCCCGGATTGGAAAGTAGTACATCACAGAAAATTGTTCCAGTGATTCCTACACCAATCAGTGAGGAAGTTAATGATGATGATCATGAAACTTCGGATCAAGTTTCTGCTGAACGTCGTAGATCAACCAGAGTACGTTCCGCACCAGAGTGGTACGGCAACCCAGTTCTGGAAATCATGTTACTAGACCATGATGAACCTACGAACTATGAGGAAGCGATGATGAGCCCAGATTCCGCAAAATGGCTTGAGGCCATGAAATCTGAGATGGGATCCATGTATGAGAACAAAGTGTGGACTTTGGTTGACTTGCCCGATGATCGGCAAGCCATCGAAAATAAATGGATCTTCAAGAGGAAGACTGATGCTGACGGTAATGTTACTGTTTACAAAGCTCGACTTGTTGCGAAAGGGTTTCGACAAGTTCAAGGAGTTGACTACGATGAGACTTTCTCACCTGTAGCGATGCTTAAGTCTGTCCGAATCATGTTAGCAATTGCCGCATTTTATGATTATGAAATCTGGCAAATGGATGTCAAAACTGCATTCCTGAATGGATATCTCAAAGAAGAGTTGTATATGATGCAACCAGAAGGTTTTGTCGATCCAAAAGGTGCTAACAAAGTGTGCAAACTCCAGCGATCCATCTATGGACTGGTGCAAGCATCTCGGAGTTGGAATATACGCTTTGATGAGGTGATCAAAGCATATGGTTTTATACAGACTTTTGGAGAAGCCTGTATTTACAAGAAAGTGAGTGGGAGCTCTGTAGCATTTCTAATATTATATGTGGATGACATATTATTGATTGGAAATGATATAGAATTTCTGGATAGCATAAAAGGATACTTGAATAAGAATTTTTCAATGAAAGACCTCGGTGAAGCTGCTTATATATTAGGCATCAAGATCTATAGAGATAGATCAAGACGCTTAATTGGACTTTCACAAAGCACATACCTTGATAAGATTTTGAAGAAGTTCAAAATGGACCAGTCAAAGAAAGGGTTCTTGCCTGTATTACAAGGTATGAAGTTGAGTAAGACTCAATGCCCGACCACTGCAGAAGATAGAGAGAAAATGAAAGTCATTCCCTATGCCTCGGCCATAGGATCTATCATGTATGCAATGCTGTGTACCAGACCTGATGTGTGCCTTGCTATAAGTCTAGCAGGGAGGTACCAAAGTAATCCAGGAGTGGATCACTGGACAGCGGTCAAGAACATCCTGAAATACCTGAAAAGGACTAAGGATATGTTTCTCGTATATGGAGGTGACAAAGAGCTCGTCATAAACGGTTACGTCGATTCTAGCTTTGACACTGATCCGGATGACTCTAAGTCACAAACCGGATATGTATTTTTATTGAACGGTGGAGCTGTCAGTTGGTGCAGTTCCAAGCAGAGCGTCGTGGCGGGATCTACGTGTGAAGCGGAATACATAGCTGCTTCGGAAGCAGCAAATGAAGGAGTCTGGATGAAGGAGTTCATATCCGATCTAGGTGTTATACCTAGTGCATCGGGTCCAATGAAAATCTTTTGTGACAAGACTGGAGCAATAGCCTTGGCGAAGGAATCCAGGTTTCACAAGAGAACAAAGCACATCAAAAGACGCTTCAATTCCATCCGTGATCTAGTCAAGGAAGGAGACATAGAGATTTGCAAAATACATACGGATCTGAATGTTGCAGACCCGTTGACTAAGCCTCTTCCACGGGCAAAACATGATCAGCACCAGGACTCCATGGGTGTGAGGATCATCACTTTATAATCTAGATTATTGACTCTAGTTCAAGTGGGAGACTGAAGGAAATATGCCCTAGAGGCAATAATAATAATGTTATTTGTATTTCCTTATATCATGATAAATGTTTATTATTCATGCTAGAATTGTATTAACCGGAAACTTAGTACATGTGTGAATACATAGACAAAACAGAATGTCCCTAGTATGCCTCTACTAGACTAGCTCATTGATCAAAGATGGTTATGTTTCCTAACCATAGACATGAGTTGTCATTTGATCAACGGGATCACATCATTAGGAGAATGATGTGATGGACAAGACCCATCCGTTAGCATAGCACTATGATCGTTTAGTTTTACTGCTATTGCTTTCTTCATGACTTATACATGTTCCTATGACTATGAGATTATGCAACTCCCGAATACCGTAGGATCACCTTGTGTGCTATCAAACGTCACAACGTAACTGGGTGATCATAAAGATGCTCTACAGGTGTCTCCGAAAGTATTTGTGGTGTTGGCATAGATCAAGATTAGGATTTGTCACTCCGAGTGTCGGAGAGGTATCTCTGGGCCCTCTCGGTAACACACATCATAATAAGCCTTGCAAGCAAAAGACTAATGAGTTAGTCACGAGATGATGTGTTACGGAACGAGTAAAGAGACTTGCCAGTAACGAGATTGAACTAGGTATAGAGATACCGACGATCGAATCTCGGGCAAGTAACATACCGTTGACAAAAGGAACAACGTATGTTGTTATGCGGTTCTGACCGATAATAGATCTTCGTAGAATATGTAGGAGCCAATATGAACATCCAGGTTCCGCTATTGGTTATTGACCGGAGATGAGTCTCGGTCATGTCTACATAGTTCTCGAACCCGTAGGGTCCGCACGCTTAACGTTTGATGACGATCGGTATTATGAGTTTATGAGTATTGATGTACCGAAGGTAGTTCGGAGTCCCGGATGAGATCACGGACAGGACGAGGAGTCTCGGAATGTCCGAGACATAAAGATTGATATATTGGACGGCTATATTCGGACACCGGAAGTATACCGGAAAAGTTTCGGATTTATCGGGAATGCCGGAGGGGGTTACCGGAACCCCCTACGAGAGGGGATGGTCCATAGTGGGCCTAAAGGGTGAGAGAGAGGCAGCCCATAGGGCTGGCCGGCGCCCCCACCTAGGAATCCTAGTTGGACTAGGATTGGGGGGGGGCGCCACCTCTCCTAATCCTTTCCCCCTTCTTCCTTTCGGTGAATCCTACTAGGAATAGGATTGCAATCCTATTCCTAGTAGGAGTCCCCTCCCTAGCCGCACCATAGAGGTTGGCCGGCCCCTCCTCCCTTGCTCCTTTATATACGGGGGCAGGGGGGCACCCAAAGACACACAAGTTGAATTGTTTTAGCCGTGTGCGGTGCCCCCCTCCACAGAATCACACCTCGGTCGTACCGTCGCGGAGCTTAGGCGAAGCCCTGCGCCGGTGAACACATCATATCTGTCACCACGCCGTCGTGCTGACGAAACTCTCCCGTGAAGCTCAACTGGATCAAGAGCTCGTGGGACGTCATCAAGCTGAACGTGTGCTGAACGCGGAGGTGCCGTACGTTCGGTGCTTGATCGGTTGGATCGCGAAGAAGTTCGACAACATCAACCGCGTCACTTGACGCTTCCGCTCCCGGTCTACGAGGGTACGTAGACACACTCTCCCCTCTCGTTGCTATGCATCTGGTAGATAGATCTTGCGTGATCGTAGGAAAATTTTAAAATACTACGTTCCCCAACACGACCACTGCAGAAGATAGAGAGAAAATGAAAGTCATTCCCTATGCCTCAGCCATAGGATCTATCATGTATGCAATGCTGTGTACCAGACCTGATGTGTGCCTTGCTATAAGTCTAGCAGGGAGGTACCAAAGTAATCCAGGAGTGGATCACTGGACATCGGTCAAAAACATCCTAAAGTATCTGAAAAGAACAAAGGATATGTTTCTCGTATATGGAGGTGACAAAGAGCTCGTCGTAAACGGTTACGTCGATTCTAGCTTTGACACTGATCCGGATGACTCAAAGTCACAAACCGGATATGTATTTTTATTGAACGGTGGAGCTGTCAGTTGGTGCAGTTCCAAGCAGAGCGTCGTGGCGGGATCTACGTGTGAAGCGGAATACATAGCTGCTTCGGAAGCAGCAAATGAAGGAGTCTGGATGAAGGAGTTCATATCCGATCTAGGTGTAGTACCTAGTGCATCGGGTCCAATGAAAATCTTTTGTGACAACACTGGAGCCATAGCCTTGGCGAAGGAATCCAGGTTTCACAAGAGAACAAAGCACATCAAAAGACGCTTCAATTCCATCCGCGATCTAGTCAAGGAGGGAGACATAGAAATTTGCAAAATACATACGGATCTGAATGTTGCAGACCCGTTGACTAAGCCTCTTCCACGGGCAAAACATGATCAACACCAAGACTCCATGGGTGTGAGGATCATCACTTTGTAATCTAGATTATTGACTCTAGTTCAAGTGGGAGACTGAAGGAAATATGCCCTAGAGGCAATAATAAAGATGTTATTTGTATTTCCTTATATCATGATAAATGTCTTTTATTCATGCTAGAATTGTATTAACCGGAAACTTAGTACATGTGTGGATACATAGACAAAAACAGTATGTCCCTAGTATGCCTCTACTAGACTAGCTCATTGATCAAAGATGGTTATGTTTCCTAGCCATAGACATGAGTTGTCATTTGATCAACGGGATCACATCATTAGGAGAATGATGTGATGGACTAGACCCATCCGTTAGCATAGCACTATGATCGTTTAGTTTTACTGCTATTGCTTTCTTCATGACTTATACATGTTCCTATGACTATGAGATTATGCAACTCCCGAATACCGTAGGAACACCTTGTGTGCAATCAAACGTCACAACGTAACTGGGTGATCATAAAGATGCTCTACAGGTGTCTCCGAAAGTATTCGTGGTGTTGGCATAGATCAAGATTAGGATTTGTCACTCCGAGTGTCGGAGAGGTATCTCTGGGCCCTCTCGGTAACACACATCATAATAAGCCTTGCAAGCAAAAGACTAATGAGTTAGTCACGAGATGATGTGTTACGGAACGAGTAAAGAGACTTGCCGGTAACGAGATTGAACTAGGTATAGAGATACCGACGATCGAATCTCGGGCAAGTAACATACCGATGACAAAAGGAACAACGTATGTTGTTATGCGGTTCGACCGATAAAGATCTTCGTAGAATATGTAGGAGCCAATATGGGCATCCAGGTTTCGCTATTGGTTATTGACCGGAGAGATGTCTCGGTCATGTCTACATAGTTCTCGAACCCGTAGGGTCCGCACGCTTAAACGTTCGTTGACGATATAGTATTTAATGAGTTATGTATGTTGGTGACCGAATGTTATTCGGAGTCCCGGATGTGATCACGGACATGACGAGGAACTCCGGAATGGTCCGGAGATAAAGATTAATATATGGGATAATAGTGTTTGACCTCCGGAAGGGTTCCGGAATTCACCGAAAGGGGTTTCGGATGTTTCCCGAAGTGTTTGGGTACAAGAACACTTTATTTGGGCCAAAAGGGAAAGCACACAAGGTTTTTGGAAGGCGCAAAAGGAAGTTTTGCGGATTCCAGGGGCCAGACGCCATGGTCCCTGGCGTCTGGCCCTGGAGTCCGAGAAGGACTCCTTTCGGATGAAACCGACTTTGTGAAGGCTTTTACTCCAAGTTTCGACCCCAAGGCTCAACATATAAATAGAGGGGTAGGGCTAGCACCCAAGACAGATCAAGATACACCAAGCCGTGTGCCGGCTACCCCGACCCTCTAGTTTATCTTCCGTCTAGTTTCTGTAGTGCTTGGCGAAGCCCTGCGGAGATTGTTCTTCATCAACAACCGTCACCACGCCGTTGTGCTGCCGGAACTCATCTACTACTTCGCCCGTCTTGCTGGATCAAGAAGGCGAGGACGTCATCGAGCTGAACGTGTGCTGAACGCGGAGGTGCCGTACGTTCGGTACTAGATCGGGACGGATCGTGAAGGTGCACGACTACATCAACCGTGTTGATAAACGCTTCCGCTTTCAGTCTACGAGGGTACGTAGACACACTCTCCCCTCTCGTTGCTATGCATCTAGTACATAGATCTTGCGTGATCGTAGGAAAATTTTGAAAATACTACGTTCCCCAACACGTCGCTCGCGCTCGGGGTCGCTGCCGCCGCCGGATCTGCTGCCGGAGCCGCGTCTGGAGCTCCACATGCGGCCCCACATGGCGGCTGGAGACGGAATGGGGTCGCCGGCGGCGAGAAATGTGGAGAGGGGGTGGGTAATTGCGTAGCTCGGCGGCGGAGGGGGATAGGGTTTTGACCCACAAACGCGCCGCGAACCCGTACATATACTGCTCGGGACGTGCGGTTTGCGAGCCGCGGCAATTTTTTTTACGGGCCGGGCAAGTATGCGGGCTCTGTTTTGGCCGAAAAATTGGGTCGAGCCCGCATACTCGCCAAAATTTTGCGGGTTCACGACTGTTGCGGGATCTGCTAGAGTTGCTCTAACTGTACTTTGTGAACTACTGTTCACCGAAAACTTATATAGATCTTCTATCTATCGGTATGCAATTTTCTTGTACATTATTTACCTTTTTTTTACGAGTCGCTGCATATTTCTTATGATATATAAATTTTCACATATAAAAATACAATAATTATCAATATGCGATTATTCTCTACTTAAAACATATATTCTATTTTTCATTATTGTGTTGTTTGAAGAGGTAAACATGAATTTTTTTCTAAATTTGTGGGGATTTAAACAGTTCAATGTATATTATCAAATATTGTAAATTTTGATCTTCATTCAGGATCACAAGCACGTACAATTATTGTGTGTCTTCTTTGTATTTTTAGAATACATAATTATTAAAGAAAAATGTTGTATTTTTAAAACTGTTCAACAAATTATATAAATATGCTAAACATGTTAAATGTGTTTGTAGAAATATAAGAATAATTTTACAAAATATTTTTTAATAATATGTTGAACAATGTTTTTATATATAGATGTTGTCACTTTTTTGAATGCTTGACGGATATTTTTGAAAGCCTGAGAATTTTCCTAAAATATGTTGGACCTTTGTTTCAAATGCAATAGCACTTTCTTTAAGTCTGTTGTAATATTTGTTCTTACATTTTCAAACAAGAAAGTAAACATAAAATAAAAATAAATATAATAATAAAATATATGAGGTGTTTATTTTTGTTTAATCATACTGACAGATGGAACCCACATTTGGCACTTTTTTTGTGTTCCATTTGTGTTTTGAACCCACATTTGAACCCATGAGGTACTAGGTTACAGAGTCTGTAAATTTTTTTGCGTTTAATCATACTGACATGTGGAACCCACATTTGGCTTTCCTACATAATTAGTAAAATATATGCGTTGTTTTCTTAAGGAAAAAATGTCACGTGCAAATCACCCACTGACTTGCGGGCCAACGCCTTGCTGGCATGCCACGCGGGTAAAGTGTACACCTGAATATGTACAATAGCACTGTATTTGCACGACATGACAAGTTATACCATCAGTTTCGTGTATTTTATAACTTTAGGCATCAAAATGATCGCGCTGGACAAGTTAAGGCACTCGTCGTGTATTTAACTCTAAACTTAACTACTGACTAGTCGGCTTCACATCATCGGAAACAATTTTACGGGATCTGCTCCGTTCAACGTCGCACGGTACAGCAAATGCGTTTCAGGATGAGCCATTAAATGTTTTTGCGGGTCAGGAATTTAGCACAACTGCTAGAGATGCTCTTAGACCGGAGCTGTTGACCATGGAACCATGCAAGGTGCAAGCCCCGCTCCTGGTCGTGAAACGCTACAAATGCAAACTAATCATAGTTGGTTCTAGTCTTCTTCTTCCAGTCACGGACGTGTGAGTGTATCTCCGCGGCAGGGCTCCTTGTGGCCATCCTTTCCCTGTCCTTCTGTTCGGCTGTCGGAGATAGCGACTTTGCTTGGACGTGGTCTACTGGTCTGTATGCGTCGATGGACTGGACGACGACGACGACGACGACATTGTAGCTAACTATACTGATAACAGAAAATCAATGCGACTGAACTGTAGTGTGATTTAGATGTTGTAATTTCAACAGTAATGACATGAGAGCCATCTCCAATAATCGTAGTACTACTACTTCGTGACATGCAAGCCGTACCCTGGCCATGGAATTTTTCTTCTCTTCCAGCTGCTTCTCCCCCGAGGCCGGCGGTAGGCGTGCAACAGTACTACTGCCGCGGTGTGCAGTGGAGGCATGTATGCTTGTCTGATGCCCCGCTGCCCCAGGTCCCATGTGGCGCCAGCACCACACGAACATGGAGTACGTACTGTATTGTAGAGTTCTTCGGACTCCAATGCGCACTTGCTTATCTCATAATTTTATGAGCCCAGCCCGTCAATGAAAGTTCTCGAATGAATTCTTGGACTCCAAAGAGCACATTGTTTTGCTCGAAGAAGAATGTACGATATAATTGAAAATGAGCAGTGAAAAAGTTTAGTAACAGTAGAAAATGCAAATTATTATTAGGCGACCGAGCCCTGCTCCATGAGATTAAACAAACCAAGGGAGAGAGCCGGCCAGATTCTTAAGCGCCTGGAGTGGCAACCCGTGCCCCGGCCTCCGATCCCGGCGTGCAAACGCAGATCAGCTCACGTCTGAACACGAAGCGCAGTAGAGGAATAATCTACCTAAACAAACAGGCCAGGGCAGCCATGGATATGTTTCCAGTGCTAGAGCCGATGCTGCTGGCAGCACCTTTTTAGGCAGATCGCGCGGACTTTTTCTCCCCAGTCCCCACCGCACCGTCACCCACGCCACGCACCCGTGTCACCATCCCTCGCCGCACGCGCACCATTAGAGTGGAGCGAGTAGCAAATACCACGCCGCACCGCCGCCCCACCGCGACCCGTCACTCCGCACTCGTGGTGGAGTGGAGAGCGTGGCTGGCGGCGGGCCTGCCTCGCCCTCTTCCTCGCGCCTCCTGGTGGCACTAGTAAGACTAGGAGTAGCCAGCCGGTAAACCCACACCTAAACCGCAGTCTCCCATCGCCACACCTCGCGGCACGGGCACGGCGCAGATCCGTCCACCACCACCCACACCCCCCCGCCGGGTCGCGCGCGGCGGCCAAAGCAAGACAGCGAGCGAGCCTTTTCCGGCCGCCTACGCCTCGGGGCGGATGCGCGCGGATCGCGTCATGGCGGAGGCGGGCAAGCGGATCGACCTGGGCGCGCCGCTGCGCTCCGTGCGCCTGCCATACCACAAGGCCGACCTCGACTCCGGCCCCGTCCGCCACCCCGGCGCCGTGCCCTTCGTCTGGGAGCACAGCCCCGGCCAGCCCAAGAGCGTCCGCACCCGCCGCCCGCCTCCGCCCTCGCCCGCGCCTTCGCTGCAGCCGCGCCCGGAGGAGAACGGCGCCACCCCTTACCACGACGCCCTGGGCGAGCGCGATCGCGCACTGCCAAATGGCGCCGCCGCCCCCGCATCCGTGCCTTCAACTGGTGCCGCGGAGCGTGAGGCGGAGAGGGCGGAGGTCGAGCCGACGAGGAAGGAAGTCGCGACGCCGGACGTGCTGTCCGTGGCCGATGTGCTGCGGAAGGAGGAGGAGGACGTCGGCGATGACGAGGAGAGGTTCTCGGACGCGCTGGACACGCTCTCCCGCACAGAGTCCTTCACCGTGAACTGCAGTGTCAGCGGTCTCAGCGGCGTGCCGGACCGCCCCGCGGGCGCGGCCGCCGCCAGCGCCGAGCCCGACGCCCGCGGCTTCATGATGAACCGCTTCCTGCCGGCAGCACAGGCGGTGGCCGTGGGCTCCCCGCAGTACACCTTCCGCAAGGCCAGTGTAGCTGCCTCCACCGGCAACTCTGCCCGTGAGCATGCGCATGCCGCTGCGGCCAATTGGAGAATGGGCAGCGATGATGATCGCGTCAGGAGAACGCCTGTCCAGCTCCCTTACCAGCACCTGCCTCCCAATTATTTGTCCTGTAACTATCCCAGACGTGATGAGCATGGAGAGGAGGAAGAAGAAGATGATGACGATGACTTCGACGTACATAGTACCCGAGGTTTTGCATCCAAGGGGTGTGGTTTGCTCCCTGGATTGTGTGTAAAAACCTCCTTGTTACTACTGAATCCAATGCCTATAATGAAGGGTGGCAAGGCGCGCCAGGGAGGGAGAGGCAGGGGATTGGTATCCAAAGGCAGGGGCCAGAAGGCACCGAACCCTCTTGCCCGGAGCTCACATCGTAAGAATCTTGGCTGTGATTCTAACGGGGTAAGCAGATGCACACAACATGCTTCATGAATTCAGAGTTTTATATGTCTTCTTGATAGTTTTAGAGCGATGGTTCTCAACATCTCAGTCTTATTTATACTGCAGCAATACTGGGAGGAAGTTTATAAGCACAAGCTGGAACAGAAGTACATTAACCAAGGAGAGGATAGGAGGAGCAAGCTGACAAGTGAGTCGAACCATCTGACATTCTGGAGTGACTCTCAGACTGGGGATGGGTCTTCACCATTCCGCCACTCCATAGGTGGTGGCATGTCTCCCTACCGCCGTGATATTGCCTTGTCACCATCCCATAAAGCAAATGGGTCATTTGAAATAAGAGATAAAGATGAGAAAATGAGTAGAAGCAATGGCTCTAGCTCACTTGGAATGGACCATGACCATGGCTCATTGCTTGGATCAGATCACAGTAGCTTGAAGGGATCAAGCTCCATGAGCTCGGGGGTTGATAGAACATTGCATGAAGATTCAATGGATCACCGTGCAGGTATTGATTCAGAAACTAGCCAGTTGACCCCGCCATTGGATCCAGAGGCATCTTTGAATTCAAGATGTGATGTTCAACATGGAGAACACCAGATAGTCAGAAGTAACAGCATAGTGGAAGTTCAAGACAATGATACGTCCACAAAAACGATCGCCAAAGTGCCAGAATCCATTTCATCAATACCTTCCGGAAAAGCAGGATCAGTAAAACTGGATGATAGAAAAACTCATGATAGTAGTCAGGATGTTCCATTACATTTGGAAGATAAAATTGCAGTCAAGAAGGAAAGTATGCCTTTGCAATTTCTAATGCCGTTACCTGTCCCAAAGTCACCTTCAGATTCTTGGCTTTCTCGCAATTTGCCATCTGTGAAAAATAAACCGCCTGCGCCATCTTTTCTTGGAATCCAAGTACAGTCGAAGAAAGAAGCTCCCTGGGCCTCTGCGCATCCAAAGGAGAATGGTCTTAAACCTCCCAGGCCACGCCAAATAAGATTTGCAGATGTAATACATAACTTCACTCGGTTCTGCCTATGTTTCTATTCATCTTACTTCTCAGAGCCATTACTGACTGTTTTTATTTGCCTGCTTATTTAGGTGGTGGAGAGGCCCCATTACTTGGATACTGAGATATAATATCTTCCCTTAAGACCAGTATATATTCATGATGTGATTCCTGGAGGGTCATCAGTCCTACATCTGCGACTGCCAGCGCCCAATGGTTCCATAGAAGAGGCATAGAGGTGCCCTGTTTTGCTGTTGTAGTGATTGCTGGGTACCACTTACCAGCGGTCCAGCATGTTGGTAAATTTTCGATGTGCATGCCATGTTTGCATACTATTTGCTTTATGTTGCCCAAGGTATGTTGGTAGTGGTTTAGCTCTGTTGCAAATCGTATTGCTATACAGGATTGCTTCTGTTTACTTCATCTTACTGTCCATAAAATATGTAATACTGTTTACTCTATAAAAAGTTGAGTTGATCTTCAGTGTGCATAGGATGCAATTCCAAAATAAGCCAGCTTTCTGTTCCCAAGAAATTCTCCGTGCAGTGTAAATGGCAACTATGTTTACTCTGTAAAAACGTTGAATTGATCTTCAGTTGTATCATAGGATAAAATACCAAAATAAGTCGGCCTTTCTGTTCCCAAGACATTCCCCGTGCAATGAAAGTAGCATCTCTCTGGTGATGCATGTCTTGCTAGTTTCCAGTAATACTGGCATTACCTGCTGGAACAGCATATAGTGCCTTATCTGGCTTTGTGTAGACAAACAGACTTGTCATGTCATGGCCTTTTCTTTTTTGTATTTTTCAAAACAAGTTTATTCAGTGTATGCCATGTCTAGTGATTGCATCTGTCATGTTTTTGTTGGTGATTGGCTTTGAGATGGAAAATATATAGCACATTTTGTTGTCAGCATAATATATACAGCATATATACAGCACATTACTCGGATCAGCATTTTGAGACTTAGCTACCTACGAGCAACCACAGCATTTTGACGTCATCAACCGTCGGATCAGGCAATGGAACGACCCAGATCGTTCGGTCATCTCACCCCCGAAAGGTCAACCAGCGCACGTACTCGGGCTGCTGCTCCGCAGACCGAGCTAGGAACCCCCTCGTTCGTCGGGCTGATCGCTGGCCAGAAGCCCATATAGGCCCAACAACGTGATTTTCCACCCATCCCGATCTTCCTCCAATTGCTAGATTTTTTTCTCTTTGCCCATCTTTCCCAGTACCTGGCCGTCAATTTTTTTCCCCAGTACCCACGATGTGCGAAGATGCGGTCGTTCGCTTTAGTATTTGGTGCTCCCGTTTAGCATAAGTAGAAGAGCACCAGCTCCATAGACTCACTTGTTGTGACTACTACTAGGTTTTAACTTTTAAGCCAATACTACTGCCAATCCTGATATGCCAATGGATCAGTTTTAAGTTCAAATATGTGGAATACCAGATCAAAAAAATATGTAACGGATTGGTTCAAACTTCAAATAAATATGGCCCGTTACTGCTGCCATGTCATTCTAGCTTAAATGCATTCGACTTTCATCAAATATTTATATTATTCAACTTTTTCAAATATATCATAGCTTTTTTTAAGATGAACGGGCGCGGCAACGCGGGTCTTCATGGTCTAGTATAAAATATAGCACAACTAGCATGCAGAAAGCTGGGGAACTGTGAGCTTCAGATGTGCTCTACAAGATGTTGTCCTGTGATGAACAAAACAGCCTATATGTTTGGTGTATGATCGCAGTTCTCAAGCAATACATAACATTCTCATAACGAAGTGGTAATCCACATTTGTACTTTTATTTTGTGTTGACTTGGTACATTCTGTTTATCGAAGTGGTTATCCACTCAATCTTTCTTGTTTGATTTTGTTTTACGGGGAAGTATTGGCACCAAACTGATTATTATTGAACGAGTGATTCAACTAGGACACTGATGGTGCTGTTATTTTGGTTGAGAGTAAGATATTTTCTTGTGGCTATTAAGTATCCAAAGCTTTTGCTGCTCTTGATTCAAACGCGCGTAGAGAGCAGATAGATATACTATGTATTCCGTACCGGTCTGCAAAAATGGACCTCTGTGTGTGTTCAAAAAGGAAAGACTGATTTGTTTAGATGCTACTCCTACTATGTGTTCAAAAAGGGAGACTGATTTTGTTAATCATATTTTGTATGTTTATAAAGTTCATGTACTCTATGTGCAACAGCTGGCGGCGGTTTCCTTTCAGGAAGGAGATGGACAAATCAAAACTTCTCTGAAATCAGATTTTATGTTTTTACGATCCAAACTAACCTTTTTGATTCTATGATTTTGGTCACTAGAATCTACGTTTATGTGATTCTGATAGTTAAGACTAGATTTTTACAATTTGCGATCTTATCATCAGAGCTTTGATCCGATTCTGATTCTACTAATAGTTAAGATTTTATGATTCAGAGCTTTGATCCGATTCAGAATCACGGTTATGACCACGTGATACAGCATGACGTGCTCCTCTGTTTTGGGTACACACTCCACGGCCTTCATCCGGCAGAGTCAAAGCTACCCAACACAGCGAGCAGACACCATCAGGATACCGGTTCGTTCATTCATCCCGCACCCCCACCTACACCTAGACGCAGCTCTCGGCCGCCGCCGCCAGGGCAATGGAGCCCGAGCCCGACCGCGGCGTCTCCCTCCTCCCCCCCGCCCCAAACCCTAGCCACCAACCCTGCCTCCGGGCGGCCAAGTCCACGGCCTTCAAGCGCGAGGAGCGCCGCAAGCACAAGGAGCAGAAGCGGGAGCGCAAGCGACAGGAGAACCTCGCCCTAGCTCTCGAGCAGTGGGAGCCCCTCGGCGCCCCACCCCGCCCGGCCGCCACCTCCCCTCCCTGCCCGCCACCCGACGACAAGCCCTGGCCGTGTGACCCGCCCTCTCCCGCGGACGCCGCGCCCTCCGCGGCCTGGGGCCGGAGCTGGGGCCCTCCGGCGGAACCGCCGACGCAGCCGCCGGTCGCGGCAAGGTGCCCCCAGGCCGACGCGGTGAGGGCGTGCCGCGCGTTGTTTGGAGAGCACGCCGATAACGACGACGACGGGGAGGAAGAGGAAGGCGATGTGGCCCGGTTCTTCGACGAGCTTCTGGAGAAAGACGCGGACCTGAGGGGGTTCTACGAGGCGGAGCGGGAGACGGGGCGGTTCCTGTGCCTGGTGTGCGAGGGGGTCGGCGCCAGGGCGGGGAAGCGGTTCCCCGGCTGCGCTGCGCTGGTGCAGCACGCCGGCTCGGTCGCCCGGACCAAGAGGAGGCTCGCCCACCGCGCCTTCGCCGACGCCCTCGGCCGCCTGCTCGGCTGGGGCGCCGGCCGGACCACCCCTGTTCCGGTAAACATGTTACCTGGCTCCTGTCAAAATGTTGCTCAGTACCATGTCTAATTGTCTATCACATTGCTGAATTTTTTGTTGCAATCGTACCAAATGCAGGCTGATTGCGACAACGATGGCGCTATTGACCAGCCTGAGCACTTGGATTTCCCTTCTGAATGTGTAGAAATGGAGGTGGCCTAATTTAGCTCATCCTGCTAACTTAGAAGATTCTTTCTTGGTCAGGAAGCTTGAAAATACATGCGATTTGGTTTGATGTATCGATAACCTGGATGCTCATTGTCAACATCTGCGTGTAATCTGCTAGTCCGATGCTCTGGTAACCTTGATGCGTGTTTTTAACATCTCAAGCTGGATCTAAAAGTTTCTGATTTGCAGTGCATCGTATTTTAGTTGTTGATTCCTGGTGTGTATTGATCTTGAGTTTGAAGAAAACGAAAGTAAATCTCTATGAATGGAACCCATCGAGTCTAACCGCTGAGAAATATATGGAGTGGCAGAAAAAAAAAATGCTTGCACGAATCTTAGCGTAAAATCAATGACATAGAATTTAGATGTGCAATAGTTAGAGCATTGTTAATAATACAGCCAACAATCGGCTATAAGGAGTAGTCATGTCATCTATAGCCAACCTTGTAGCCCGCATGTACAATAGTAAATTTTGTATGTGTACTACTTCATTAGTAGTTGGCCCACCTTACAACCTCACAAAGTGTCTTGGGTCTCGTGTTAGAGCTGGCTACTAACCAAGTGCCCGCTTCTCTTCTCTCTCATCCTCTCTCTTCTCCAACTCATCCAAAATATAATATTTAATGGCTTACAGCCTGCCCACGTCATCCTATTGTACTTGCTCTTAAAGTACATGTGTTTTAGCAAAACTGTATTTCATACATACGGAGCAATCTATAATGATGTGATGACACTGCTTAAGATAGTAAACATATCACCACCTGATAAACAAAACTTTAAGATTTATATCAGTGCCTTGTTAGAATTGATTTTTCTTTTGCTGATTTATCTTTTTCAAATGATCATACATACTTCCTTTGTAACCTTTTATAAGACGGCTTTTAGTCAAAAAACGTCTTATAAAGAAGTTATAGAGGGATCACAGTACGGTCACCCTGAACACCCCATAGCCACCGGTGACGCTGGAGTAATTTGTTAGAAGTTTTTCACTCAAGCAGCCATAAGGGCATCTCCAAGGCGGACTCACAATCCTCCCGTAATGTCCGGACTGCAAGGCGGTATGGACGCGATTTCTCGGGGGAGGTTTGTGGGAGTCCGGACCGATCCTACGCATGCTTCCGGCCGCCTTGGCCCATCAAAACCCCCTCACCCACCCCTTCTGCGCTTTCCTTCCGATGCAGTAATCGCTTAACGCGGCGCATTCATACCGGCCCATAACACAGGGAGGCCGGCATTGATGCCATGATGTGACCGGGGAGGATGGAGGGCGGCACTGGCCGACGCGACCTCTTGTCGGCCGCCGCTTCAATGCGGACGCGGGTTCCCGAGGAACCAACTCCGTTCGATGCGTCGCATTAAAGCGGGCCGCCCCTTCACCCGGCCCTCGCTTGGCTATTTAAACCACGCGCCAGAGATGCACCACCCCTCCCTGAGCACCGGCCCCTCCCTCCCCCTCTTCGACCCAAGCTCCGGCGATGTCGAAGTCGTGGTGTGTTGGAGATATGCCCTAGAGGCAATCATGTATGATGATATTTCCTATGTGTTTACATGACTTGCTTGTGGGACTATGTATTGTATGATGACTGTCCTAAAAGGTCCTAGTTGAAAGGGTCATGTGGACATGCAACCGACTAGACTAGCATACGACACGATGGATGGCTCGGTCTCACTGGCCATGGAAGTGGGACTTCCCACTTCTCGCGCCGCACAACGCGCCGGAGGGAGGGGGGAGGGGTTGCGCTGCACTCAACAAGGGCATGTTTCCAAGTATCTTCATGAGTACATATCCGGAACACCGACATCTGTGCTGTATCTCGATGATGCCGCATAGCTTTAGTTGGAATTGAATTCCAAGAAAGACGTCACACAAAGTTCTTCAGCTTTGTTGGAATTTTCACCTTCCACAACTTGCTCCGGTGTTGCTTGGTAGTTGGTGTCGGTGTCAAAACCGGCATATCTTGGTTAAGGGGTCCCGAACTGTGTATCTTAGGATCGATGGTAACAGGGGGAAACAAGGACACAATGTTTACCCAGGTTCAGATCCACTTAATGGAGGTAATACCTTACTTCCTGCTTGCTTGATCTTGATGAATATGGGGATTACAAGAGTTGACCTACCTCGAGATCGTGATGGCCAAATCCTAGATGTCTAGCTTATGGTAGTTGTCATTGTCTCTACGGACTAAACCCTCATGTTTATATATGCAACCGAGGGACCTAGGGTTGTACATAATCATCTTGCAGAGGAAGGAATCATTACACCCAGACTTAAACTTGCCATTCTATACACATATGAGTCATATCCGGACACGAGAGACAATCTTCTGTGTTGATCTTCACGGCCCACCAGTCCGGCCCATAACGAGTAATCCGGACACCAGACGACCCCCTAGTCTAGGACTCCCTCAGTAGCCCTTGAAGGCCTGAACCAGTCTTCGATGACGATGAGTCTGGAACGCATACTGTCTTCGGCATTGCAAGGCGGGTTCCTCCTTCCGAACATTTGAAGTTCTTTTCCTGCATAAAGAAACTATGTCCGGCTCTGCATGATTAGTACAACCCTTAGCCACGAAGGCATAAACATCGAAATAGGTACAATGTCTTTACTGGCAACTTTTTCTCGGCGAAACGTCACATTTGACCCTTTAATATTTCGAACCGTTTTCTTGGCTCTGGTTAGGCTCCATTGGCACGTCTTGTTGAAGCAGAGATCGTGCCCGCTTATCATGGGATCCTCATCAATATGATTTGGGTAACCCAACCGTACCTTATGCACGATTTCGTTGGGAACAAGCGAGTTTTACGGCTTGAGTGGGGGACGTTTGGTATTTACCGCCTATAAAAGGACATAGATCCCTCCCTTTTACCTCACGCTTTCCTCTAGCCTTTGCTTCGCAATCTCCTAGCTCCAGCGCCCGCAGCTCCAGCGTCCACAACTCTCATCCCTCCCACCGCCACCTCCTTCTCCAGCAATGGCTGGATCTGGCTCTAAGGGCAAGTGGGAGGCCTCCACCGTCACGGATAAAGACGTGAAGAGTCTCTAGAGCGCAGGCTATCTTGCCGCCGACATAGCGCACCAGATTCCTGACAAGAATCGGGTGACCCCCATCCCAGGGCCTGGCGAGAGGGTTGTGTTCACCCCTCACTTTATTCTGGGGCTCAGATTTCCCCTCCACCCCTTTGTCCGGGGTCTCTTGTTCTTCTACGGGCTAGGTTTCCATGATCTAGCCCCGAATTCTATTCACATATCGGCTTTTATAGTCGTATGTGAAGCTTTCCTCCGTGTCCCCCCACACTTCGGCCTGTGGCTCAAGACCTTCAACCTGAAGCCGAAGCTTGTCGAAGGGCAGCATGCGGACTGCGGGGGAGCTATGGTAAGCAAGCTCCCGAACGCCACCTAACCCAAAGGGGCCTTCGTGGAAACCAACAAGGTATGGCCGCGGGAGTGGTTCTACATCACCGAACCCCATGAGGCTAAATGGGCGGCCATGCCCGAATTCAGATCCGGACGCCAGAGAGGCTCACCTCATGGACCACCAAGGGCCTTGATTGGGGGTCTCAATCGGAGGTGAAGATTCTCCAGAATCGCATCTTCGACATGATAGTAGAGGGCACCCACCTCACTGACGTGATACAGGTGATGCTCTTTTGCCGCATCCTCCCCTGCCAGTTCCGGGCCTCCCGCTTGTGGGAGTTCAATCCGGAGGGACCCCAGACCTTGAAGTGCTTCTTCGGCACCACGCACGAAGACATATGGAAGCAACTTTTCAAGGCCCAGAAGAAGTGGCCAAATGAAACCAATGACATCGGGTTCGACAACGAGACTCTGGGCATAGAGGTAAGCATGATTTGCCGAAGACCTATCCAGTCTATATTTCAAGTATAGCAGGAGTTAGATTATTTACATTCCATACAGGCCTGGACAGCGAAAGTGGAGTGGATCGACTGTCCGGCTCCGTTGCCCGAGAACCCAGCCACGCCTCAACTAACGGTGATGATCGTGCTGGCGCCGTACCAGGCGCCGGAGAAGAAAGCCAAGAAGAAGGGCAAGGAGGCCAAGAGCGGCCCCCGCCCTGAGGGTCCTTCAGAAGCTATATCCGGAGAGACCGACGCCCCTCCTCCCATGACGAAGAGGAAGAGGAGGAGGAGTTGGAAACTGACTCCCCCATCAAGGGGAAGAGAGAGAAGAGGACGGCCCCTGATAACACGGGGAAGGGGGCGCCTAGGAGGAAGCTGAACCTCCCGGACAGCTCGGACTCAGCGTCCGAAGCTGACTTCCGAAAACAGCCCATGGTCAAGCCCCTCACCGAATCGTAAGTATTCGGACTTTTACTGTTGTCTTCGGTCAGTCTGTCATCATTGTATAAGTAATTATATTTGTTGTTTTGCAGTCCTCCCCGCATATTCCCCAGTGCACCACTATCGCCAGGGAGCTCTCTGCCGCTTGACATGGCAGAGAGCGATACGCCATCGCAGGCTCAATCGCCCATCATCCTAGGGGACATCGAGGTGTCCTCCCTGCGGGCGTCCTGTGCGCGAGGAGGTGGGAGCGGAGCGGACAAGAGGGTGCCCGAGGTCAACACCTCGGCCACCGTCAGCCAAGGGGAAACAATCCCTATGGCAACCGACGGCGGGGATCCCAAGCAATCCGGGCTCTCCCGGAACACCATTCCGGAGGCTAGTACGACCAGAATCGGCAAGGCAGCCCCCTACGATAGGGGGAGGAGCATCAGCTCCACCGGCGACTAATCCGGAGGGGCCGAACATGCTGGAGGAAGCACTGCAAGGTGCTTCCATCATGGCGGAACGCGATTATGGGAAAGATCGAGTCTGCTAAGAGCGGACTAAATGAAGCCTTCAACAACCTACTAACAGGCTTTGAGGTGTGCGGCATAATACTCTAATCGAGCTTTACGTTTCATTTGAATAGGATAATAAACATGTGTACGGACCCTGATGCTCTGTTTGATTCTGAAAGGAATCAAACAGAGGATCCGCATAGTATCTACTAATATAACATACTAGGTGCTACATCTTGAGCTTGCGTTGTATTCCCTCGACGAGGAAAGGGAGATGCAGCACAGTAGCGTAAGTATTTCCCTCAGTTTTTGAGAACCAAGGTATCAATCCAGTAGGAGACCACGCGCGAGTCCCTCGCACCTGCACAAACAAATAAGAACTTCGCAGCCAACGCGATAAGGGGTTGTCAATCCCTTTACGGTCACTTACGAGAGTGAGATCTGATAGAGATGATAATTATATTTTTGGTATTTTTGGTTTAATAAAACAACAAATAAAAGCAAGAAAAGTGAAGTAGATGTAGATTTATATGTTGAGAATAGACCCGGGGGCCATAGTTTTCTCTAGTGGCTTCTCTCATGATAGCGATATTCTACGATGGGTAAACAAATTATTGTCGAGCAATTGATAGAAAAGCGAATAATTATGATACTATCTAGGCATGATCATTGTATATAGGCATCACGTCCGAGACAAGTAGACCGAAACGATTCTGCATCTACTACTATTACTCCACACATCGACCGCTATCCAGCATGCATCTAGTGTATTGAGTTCATACGAACAGAGTAACGCTTTAAGCAAGATTACATGATGTAGAGGGATAAACTCAAGCAATATGATGTAAACCCCATCTTTTTATCCTCGATGGCAACAATACAATACGTGCCTTGCTGCCCCTACCGTCACTGGGAAAGGACACCGCAAGATTGAACCCAAAGCCAAGCACTTCTCCCATCGCAAGAACTATAGATCTAGTAGGCCAAACCAAACCAATAATTCGAAGAGACTTGCAAGGATATTATGAGCACACATAAAAAGTTCAGAGAAGAACCAAATATCTTTCATAGATAACCTTGATCATAAACTCACAATTCATCGGATCTCGACAAACACACCGCAAAAAGAGATTACATCGAATAGATCTCCTCGAAGACCGAGGAGAACTTTGTATTGAGATCCAGAGAGAGAGAGAAGAAGCCATCTAGATACTAGCTATGGCCGGAAGGTCTGACGTAAACTACTCACAACTCATGGTGAGGGCGATGATGATGATGATGAAGGCCTCCGTGATGGATCCCCCTCCCGGAACAGGCTCCAAGATGGGATCTCCACGGGAACAGAAGCTACGGCGGTGGAATTAGGGTTTTCTCTCTGCGTATGGAGTTTCTGGGGTACGTAGGTATATATAGGAAGAAGGAGGGCACCGGGGGCCACACGGGCCAGCCTCGAGGCAGGGGGCGCACCTTGGGAAGGGGGACACGCCCCCCTCCCTCGAGGGAAGCCCTTATGTCCCCTGACTTGGTCCTGAAGTTTCTCGTGCGTGATTTTCTCCAAAAATATCTCTCGCGAAGGTTTCATTCCGTTTGGACTCCGTTTGATATTCCTTTTCTGCAAAACCCTGAAATAGGCAAAAAACAACAATCTGGACTGGGCCTTTGGGTTAGTAGGTTAGTCCCAAAAATGATATAAAAGTGAATGATAAAGCCCATTAAACATCCAAGACTTCATAAATAATAGCATGGAACAATAAAAAATTATAGATACATTGGAGACGTATCAAGCATCCCAAGCTTAATTCCTGCTCGTCCTCGAGTAGGTAAATGATAAAGAAAGAATTTTTGATGTGGAATGATAACCAATATAGTGTTTCAATGTAATTCTCTTAATTGTGGCATGAATGTTCAAATCTGAAAGATTCAAAATAAAAGTCTATATTGACATAAGAAATAACAATACTTCAAGCAATACTAACAAAGCAATCCTGTATTCTCAAAATACCAAGCTAAAGAAAGTTATCCCTACAAAATCATATAGTCTGGCTATGCTCCCTCTTCATCACACAAAATATTCATATCATGCACAACCCCGATTTCAGCCAAGCATTTGTTTTCATACTCTATCTTTTCAAACCTTTCAACTTTCACGCAATACATGAGCGTGAGCCATGGATATAGCACTATGGGTGGAATAGAGGTGGTTGGGGAGAAGACAAAAAGGAGGGAAATAGTCTCACATCGACTAGGCATATCAACGGGCTACGGAGATGCCCATCAATAGATATCAATGTGAGTGAGTAGGGATTGCCATGCAACGGATACACTAGAGCTAAATATGAATGAAAGCTCAACAAAAGAAACTAGTGGGCGTGCATCCAACTTGCTTGCTCACGAAGACCTAGCGCATTTGAGGAAGCCCATCGTTGGAATATACAAGCCAAGTTCTATAATGAAAATTCCCACTAGTGTATGAAAGTGACTAAGCATGAGACTCTCTACAATGAAGAACATGGTGCTACTTTGAAGCACAAGTGTGGAAAAAGATAGTAGCAATTGTCCCTTCTCACTTTTCTCTCATTTTTTTGGAGGGGCTTTCTCTCTTTTTTATTAGCCCCTCTCTATTTTTTGGGCCATCTCTTTTTTATTAGCCTTTCCTCACATGGAACAATGCTCTAATAATGATGATCATCACACTTTTTGTTACAACTCGAAATTACAACTCGATACTGCAACAAGTATGACTCTACATGAATGCCTCCGGCGGTGTACCGGCATGAGCAATGAATCAAGAGCGACATATATGAAAAATTATGCATGGTGGCTTTGCCACAACTACGATGTCAACTACATGATCATGCATGGCACTATGACAATATGATGCGTGTCATATAAGCGGAACGGTGGAAAGTTGCATGGCAATATATCTCGGAATGGCTATGGAAATGCCATGATAGGTAGGTATGGTGGCTGTTTTGAGGAACAATATGGTGGCTATTTTGAGAAGGATATATAGTGGGTTTATGGCACCGGCGAAAGTTGCGCGAAACATGAGAGGCTAGCAATGGTGGAAGGGTGAGAGTGCGTATAATCCATGGACTCAACATTAGTCATAAGAACTCATATACTTATTGCAAAAATCTACGAGTCATCAAAACAAAGCAATCAACGCATGCTCCTAGGGGGGGAGATTGGTAGGAGTTAACCATCACGCGTCCCCGACTTCCACACAATGGTTGGCATTTTACAAATACCTCATGCTCTAACTTCGTCACATAGCGGTTCACTATACGTGCATGATAGGGAATCACTAACCTTAACACAAGTATTTATCAATTTCATAATAACTCCACTAGCATGACTCTAATATCACTATCCTCATGTCTTAAAACAATTATCAAGTATCCAACATCTCATTCTATCCAATGCACTTGATGTGATTTTTTTACTACATTGACATTGGATGTTTATCATGTGAAGACTAGTTTCTTTAGCCTAAACACATTACCATGCTGTTCTAATAGACTCTCAAATGGATATAAGTGAAGCATGAGAGTTCAACAATTTCTACAAAATATTACCACCACCATGTTCTAAAAGATATAAGTGAAGCACTAGAGCAAAAACTATTCAACTCAAAAGATATAAGTGAAGCACATAGAGTGTTCTAATAATTTCTAGGGCATATTTAACTCTCTCAAATAGGTGTGTCCAGCAAGGATGATTGTGGCAAACTAACAAGCAAAGACTCAAATTATACAAGACGCTCCAAGCAAAACACATAGCATGTTGCGAATAAAAATATAGCTCCAAGTATAGTTACCGATGGATGAAGACGAAAGAGGGGATGCCTTCCCGAGGCATCCCCAAGCTTAGGCTTTTGATTATCTTGAATTTACTCGGGGTGCCATGGGAATCCCCAAGCTTAGGCCTTTGCTACTCCTTGTTCCATAGTCCATCAAAGCAATACTCAAAACTTGAAAACTTCACAACACAAAACTTAGACAAAAATTCTCGTGAGCTCTGTTAGTATACGAAAGCAAACCACTACTCAAAGGTACATCAATGAATTCATTCTTTGTTTATATTGGTGTTAAACCTACTGTACTCCAACTTCTCTATGGTTCATATCCTCCAACATTACTCATAGATGCATCCAAATAAGCAAACATCACACGAAAAACAGAATCTGTCAAAGACAGAACAGTCTGTAGTAATCTGCAGGGTTCGCCTACTTATGGAACTCCAAAAAATTCAAACTAAACTGGTAAATTTGCGCAATTTATGTACCAATCAGCAGCATAAATAATCAACTAAAAATCACGCTCCAGTAAAATCCCACGACTACTTTAGCGAGCGCTAACGATTCTGTTTTCACAGCAAGATCAAATAAACTTCACACAAGACTTCCCAAAGGTTCTACTTGGCACAAACACTAAAAAAAACATGAAACCACATCTAATCAGAGGCTAGATGCAATATTTTTTTCCCTAACAGCAACAAAAACGAAAAACAAAAAATTGGGTTGCCTCCCAACAAGCGCTATCGTTTTACGCCCCTAGCTAGGCACGATACAAGATAGATCTAGGTATTGCCATCTTTGGAAGGCAATCCATAAGTGGCTCTCATGATAGATTCATAAGGTAATTTGATTTTCTTTCTAGGAAAGTATTCCATGCCTTTCCTTAACGGAAATTGGAATCTAATATTTCCTTCCTTCATATCAATAATTGCACCAAGCGTTCTAAGGAAAGGTCTACCAAGAATAATAGGACATGAAGGATTGCAATCTATATCAAGAACAATGAAATCTACGGGCACATAATTCCTATTGGCAACAATAAGAACATCATTAATTCTTCCCATAGGTTTCTTAATAGTGGAATCCACAAGATGCAAATTTAAAAAACAATCATCAAGTTCATGGAACTGTAGCAAATCACACAATTTTTTTGGGATAGTGGAGACACTAGCACCCAAATCACACAAAGCATAGCATTCATGATCTTTTATTTTTATTTTTATAGTAGGTTCCCATTCATCATAAAGCTTTCTAGGTATAGGAACTTCCAACTCAAGTTTTTCTTCATGAGATTGCATCAAAGCACCAACTATATGTGTAGTGAAAGCTTTATTTTGACTATAAGCATGCGGAGAATTTAGCACGGATTGCAACAAGGAAATACAATCAATCAAAGAGAAATTATCATAATTGAATCCCTTGAAATCCAAAATAGTGGGTTCATCACTATGCAAAGTTTTAATCTCTTCGTTCCCACTTTTAACAATTTTAGCATCAAGATTTAAAAACTCCGAATCATTGGGACACCTTAAAGCAGAATCATCTCCAATCCTATTCTCATCAAGATTAATACTAGAAAACAAGGATCTAATAGGAGACACATCAATAACTTTTAGATCTTCATCTTTATTTTCATGCTCTTCCGGTTTAGCAGCCATCTTATTAATCAAAGTGGACTATTTATCCGAAATTTGGGCAATTAAGTTCTCAAGATGAGAAAACTGAGATTTCAAGCCATAAAATTCTTTAGACATATCATCAAGGTCTTTATTCATATACTCCATAAACTTTTTCTGTTCTTTAAGCTCACTGCTGAAGAAGTCATTATGCTCAAATTGTATAGTCATAAAATGTCTAACATTGTTTTCAATCTCCTCCAGCCTCTTGAGGTGAGGGTCGAAACCAGAAGGAAGAGCCATAGTGATAAGCAAGCAATCCAACACACACAAGCAAACAAGAAGCAAGCGAACGATAAACACATGGCGGAAGAAGGGCGAATAAAATGTCAAGGGTGCTGTGGGGGAGAGGAAACCGAGAGGTAAATAAATGTAATGCAAAGGATAAGGGTTTGTGATAGGTACTTGGTATATGACTTTTGCGTAAGCCTCCCCGGCAACGGCGCCAGAAATTCTTCTTGCTACCTCTTGAGCTTGTGTTGTATTCCCTCGAAGAGGAAAGGGAGATGCAGCACAATAGCGTAAGTATTTCCCTCAGTTTTTGAGAACCAAGGTATCAATCCAGTAGGAGACCACGTGTGAGTCCCTCGCACCTGCACAAACAAATAAGAACTTCGCAACCAACGCGATAAGGGGTTGTCAATCCCTTTACGGTCACTTACGAGAGTGAGATCTGATAGAGATGATAATTATATTTTTGGTATTTTTGGTTTAATAAAACAAAAAATAAAAGCAAGAAAAGTAAAGTAGATGTAGATTGATATGTTGAGAATAGACCTGGGGGCCATAGTTTTCTCTAGTGGCTTCTCTCATGATAGCGATATTCTACGGCGGGTAAACAAATTACTGTCGAGCAATTGATAGAAAAGCGAATAATTATGAGACTGTCTAGGCATGATCATTATATATAGGCATCACGTCCTAGACAAGTAGACCGAAACGATTCTACATCTACTACTATTACTCCACACATCGACCGCTATCCAGCATGCATCTAGTGTATTGAGTTCATACGAACAGAGTAACACTTTAAGCAAGATGACATGATGTAGAGGGATAAACTCAAGCAATATGATGTAAACCCCATCTTTTTATCCTCGATGGCAACAATACAATACGTGCCTTGCTGCCACTACCATCACTGGGAAAGGACACCGCAAGATTGAACCCAAAGCCAAGCACTTCTCCCATCACAAGAACTATAGATCTAGTAGGCCAAACCAAACCAATAATTCGAAGAGACTTGCAAGGATATTATGAGCACACATAAAAGGTTCAGAGAAGAACCAAATATATTTCATAGATAACCTTGATCATAAACTCACAATTCATCGGATCTCGACAAACACACCTCAAAAAGAGATTACATCGAATAGATCTCCTCGAAGACCGAGGAGAACTTTGTATTGAGATCCAGAGAGAGAGAAGAAGCCATCTAGATACTAGCTATGGCCCCGGAGGTCTGTCGTAAACTACTCACAACTCATGGTGAGGGCGATGATGATGATGATGAAGGCCTCCATGATGGATCCCCCTCCCGGAACAGGCTCCAAGATGGGATCTCCACGGGAATAGAAGCTACGGCGGTGGAATTAGGGTTTTCTCTCTGCGTATGGAGTTTCTGGGGTACGTAGGTATATATAGGATAATAGGAAGAAGGAGGGCACCGGGGGCCACACGGGCCAGCCTCGAGGCAGGGGGCCCGCCCTGGTCAGGGGGGCGTGCCCCCCACCCTTGAGGGCAGCCCTTCTGTCCCCTGACTTGGTCCTGAAGTTTCCCGTGCGTGATTTTCTCCAATAATATCTCTAGCAAAGGTTTCATTCCATTTGGACTCCGTTTGATATTCCTTTTCTGCAAAACCCTGAAATAGGCAAAAAACAGCAATCTGGACTGGCCTTTGGGTTAGTAGGTTAGTCCCAAAAATTATATAAAAGTGAATGATAAAGCCCATTAAACATCCAAGACTTCATAAATAATAGCATGGAACAATAAAAAATTATAGATACGTTGGAGACGTATCACTAGGCCATTTGTTTGAGTAGGCTTCCCTATTAGCGGCATCCGTCCAGGCCGCAGATGTTTTCGAGCTTACTCGGAAGCTTCGAGAAGCCGACGAAGAGCTCGACTGCATTAACAAGCGGTTTGATGAAATGCAAGGTATGCAGACTTTGAAAATTATTAAGTCAAAAAGATGATATGTCTTTATTTTATACTTTTAACTCATTGTGTGGTGTGATTATGTGAGACCCCGAGACCGATGCGTCAAGTGTCAGTCGGTTATTCGTCGTCGTTGCAATGTCATCTGCTTGCGTATTGCATCTTGCCATGTCACCGTGTGCATTGCATCATCATGTTTTCAAAATTTGCATATGTCCGAGTCCGCCCGTCCATTCAGTTGTCCGTGTGGAGACAAGACACACTCGCACGTGCCCGCGGCACCTCTGATTATTTACTTTATAAGTGGCCGGAAAATGTTCTAGGAATGGGTTGAAACTTGGCGTGTGGTCTTATTATAGAGTAGGTAGACCGCCTGTCAAGTTTCGTCGCATTCGGACTTCGTTTGATGCCCCAACGGTTAACCGTGTTAACCGCCGGAAGCACCTTATCATTTGGCCCAGCACCCCTCCACAACAGCCCACTAGATCATCCTAACACCCTCCATGTTCTTGGCCGTTCGATCATGATCGCGTGGCCGAAAACCGCACCTCATTTGGTCTCTCCTAGCTCCCTCTACCTATAAATCAGCCTTCCCTGTCCAATTCGCGGGCGAAACCCTAACCCTCTTCCTCTAGCGCCGCCGGACATGTCCATCCGTGCCGGACATGTCCGCCGGCCACATCACCCCGGCCAATCCCGATCCGCCACCTCAGCATCGCCGCCTCCCTCCTCGAACCGACATCCGCCACGTGGCACCTCCCCGTCGCCTGCTTCTCCACCGCACCGCCGAGGCCCGCGGGACCCGAAGCGTACCCGCGCGAGCCCGTCCGCCCGCCGCCGCACCTAGTGTCCCCGCGCCGCCGAGCCCCGCTCTGCTCCTCCCGGAGCTCCCGTCGGTGAGCTTCTTCGACGACGCGCCCCTCGCCTGTGCTGCTCCGCCGGAGGCCACCACGACCTCCCCGCCGTCGGGCCATGTTTTGGCTAGATCTGCGCCATGCATCGCCGCCCGCCTGTGTAGCTCCGCCGCCGGTGCCACCCCGCGCCCGTCCTCGACCCCGCGCCGGCCAGATCCGCCTTCCCCGCCTCGTTCCCGGCCTCGGCTCGCCGGCCCAGCCACCGCCGCCGCCGTACGGAACTCCACCGCCGCCACGGTCCTGCTCGAGGACGATGACTGCTCCAACGCCCGGCCTCGTGGGCCACGAGATCCAGCCAGGCCCACGAGCCGAGCCCCAGCGACGCCCAGCCACCGACCTGTTACCTCTCCAGCAGCCAGGCTCGGTCGACCTTCCTTTGGCCCACCTCACCTACCCACACATCCGGCCCGAGGGTTCCAGTGGTAAGCGCCGCCTATCCCTCGCTCGTGCACACTTTAGCTATATGACGCTCCTCCATTTTTTTCCCTGTTAAAAAATATGGCTAAGTCCCTGATTAGTGTAAATATGTTGCATACTTTGAGTTGATGTAACTTTTTGTGTGGTGATCCAAATTGTGCATATGATATATCAAAATGTTCATATCGTGATGCTCTACATGTTAGTTGCATTTGTATGCATGTTACGGTTCATCTTTTTGTCTTAGTTTTCGCTGCAAAACTGCTATGTGATGTTAGTGTCAAGTCTCGTTTCCTGTCAACATAATGTTAGCATGTTCGTGAGGGTGTAACTTTGTGCATGTTGTCCCAAATGGAGTGTATGATATGTCAAAATGTTCGTCTTGTGATGCTCTTCATGATGGTTGCATTTTCATACATGTTAGAGTGCATTATGACATGTTAATCTCTGTTGCAAAAGTGCATGTGGCTGTTAAGTTGTTGAACTGTTATGAGATGCTGATTTGTCTTTTTCATATCTTTATGTGTGATTTTTGTTTGAGCATGATGTCAACATGTTTTAGAAGAGTGATCATGTTGTATTTGAAGTGGTGTATTTGGTTTTCCATGATATGCCCTGTGGTGACTTGTACAAGCTTGTAAACATGTCATGCCAATGTTGCTGTTTTACACTTAGTGAAAAAACTGCTAAGTCTGGAATCTAAATAATTTTGTTGCCATGTTTGCTTGATGCCCCACTCAAATACATGCATGTTTTGGTATGTCCAATGACCATGTCTTGATGTCCATGTTATGATCTATCAATCCATGCCTTTGTTTGCATATATGCCCTGTTGTAGCTTATTTGTTTCTTGCTCTCAAAATGCTATAAAATGTTTTTGTCAGCCTGTTAACAATAAGTTCAGTTTTGCCATGTGAATAGCTATTGTTCTATGCATCCTATGACCATGTTCTTGCCATGAGTAGCTTCATAAACATGTCTTCTTGCTGTTGGTTGTCTTCTCATGCCATGATATGCTCTGAGTTGAGTTGCACAAGCTTGCAAACATGCCTACTTGTCATTGTTGCTGTCATGTTCCGTTTTTTTTTCACTAAGTCTGAGAAATCTGTAAACTTATTGAATCTTGCCATGCTAGTTTAATTGTGTTCTAGCAAGATTTTGGGTGTGCTTTGAGTTCATAATTTTTGAGAATCATGTATATTGCACATCCATGCCTTTGGTTATCATGTTTGGGTGTTGTAGCATAATTATACCTTGCTCCAAAGTTGCTATGTCGCTGTTAACTGCATCTTTGCATTGCATCTTGTTTTGCTCATATCTTCTAGACCATAGCTCCGAATTAAATGAACTTTATATGTAACTTGACTAGAATTACGTGTAGATCATCATGGTGCATGTTAACTTGCTGTTTAACAACCTTAACTTAAGGTTTCTTCAGATCTGAACCATTTACAAAATACGCGTATGAGGACTTACCAGAATTGCTATGTGTTGTTTTTGGCCTCATTTAAACTTGTCTTGTTGTGTGTTCTTGTTTGCATCATCCCTTGTCATGTTTTGCATCATGTAGCCTTGTAATGCATCATACTTGGTTGAGTTTCATGTCTTGTTATGTGTTGTGTGTTTATCGTGTTGTTTGCTTCTTCTCGTTAGTGCTTGTTTCATTACGTTCGTGAGGATTCGTTCGACTACACGTGGTTCATCTTCGTGGCTTCTTCTTCGTCTTCTTCACGGACTCGTTCTTCTTCCTTGCGGGATCTCAGGCAAGATGACCATCACCTTGGATACCATTACTATCATTGCTATGCTAGTTGTCTCGATGCTATCGCTATGTGTCTCACTACCCACTATTTGTTGTCAGCCTCTGATGGCTTCTCGCCCCTCGTTGGTTACCCCAAGTGGAAGGTTTGAGATGCAGTGTAGCGGTAGTTTTCCCTTGGCAAAGATACCAAGGATCGAATCCCGTGAGACTCCGAGGATCAACAAGAAGGTGTCAACTGCTAACGGCGCCAGATATTTAGCGGCTGACAGGACCTGCACACAGATACAAATAACTTTGCTCCCAACGAGTACAGAGAGGTTGTCAATCCCTCCGGCCTTGTCGTTTACAAAGGATCAAATGCAAGAGATAATAGTGATAGGTATGATTGCAACTAGTAAATAAGAACAGGAACTAAATAGCGGGTGTGATCAGTGATGGTAATATGGACCGGGGTCCCATGATGTTCACTAGTGATGTCTCTCTCCCAAAAGACGGTAAAACAGCTAAGCGAGGTAAGCGAATTACAGCTGGGCAATTGACAGGATTACGTGCGCAAACCAATGCTAACTATGCTGCAAGAAAGGTAGAGGCTCAAAAGCATGGGCGGTACGCCAAGGCAAGTAGACCGAAATCCATCTGCATCTACTACTAATCATCCACCTTGAGATATCTATCCAGAACATCTCGCTGGTATTAAGTTGCGAGTCCCACCCATAGTGTAAACTCAAAGCAACAAACAACTGCATTAAAAGAACTTTGCGTAAAGTAAACAATCCTTGCACCCGCAAGTACAAGCACCGTTGTTTCCCCCCTTGTGGCAACAGCACATCCCCTAGACTCATGTTTCTGTCACTCAAGCTAGTCATCGAGGGGCATGAACCCACAATCAAGCATAACGTTCCCTCTTGGAGTTACTACCTACTACTTGGCCAAAGCAATAAACAGCAACGGAGAACATTCAAGAATTACTCAAGAACATAAATATAAAAGAGGTAAATCAAATATATTACTCACACACAATCTGAACATAATCTCATAATCCATCGGATCCCAGCAAACTCATCATAGCAACAGCATAAGGATTACATATGTGCCTCGATCATGTAGGGCAGCTCACGAGGTCTAACTGGTGAAGAACAAAGAGGGGAGGAGAACATCACATAGCTACTGGTCATGGACCCATGGTCCAAGGGAGACTACTCACAACTCATCCGGGAGGCGTCCATGGTGGTGGAGAAGCTCCCGATGGTGATCCTCCCCTCCGGCAGCGTGCCAGGAAGAGTTCTCCTGGTGCTCCCGATCTTGCAAGCGCGGCAGCGGCGGAACAGAGATGAGATCGCGAAAAAGGGTTCCGTCCTCGAGGGTTTCGGGACGCGGTGTAAATATATGCCAAAGGGGGGCATCAGCGGAGGCCAGGGGGGCCCAGGCGCCCTGGCGGCGCGGCCAGGAGGGGGGCCGCCCCCTCTGGTTGCCTGGAGCCCTGGTGACCCCCCTCTGGCCCTACTTTGGCTGCATGGAAGCTTCCGGAACGCTGATTTTTTATATATTTTTCTCGGAATTTTTCTGGCAATTTACGTAATGGGAAAACCTGAAATACAAAAACAGCAGAAAACAGAAACTGGCACTGGGGTGCACTGAGTTAATAGGTTAGTCCAAATATGATCAAAAGTGTATGGAAGTGCATAAATATCATAGCAATATCACACAAAAGAGGCATGGAGCAAGCAGAAATTATAGATACGTTTTGGACGTATCAACATCCCCAAGCTTAATTCCTGCTCGTCCTCGAGTAGGTAAATGATAACAAGCATAATTTCTGTGGTGACATGCTATTAACCATATAAGACTTTTCACAGTCACATGACAAATGCTTACTGAGACAATGAATCTTTAGTAATTAAGTTGCCTCATGAGAATATCACAAAGAACTGAAAGTTTTACAATATGATACTGAAACACTCAATAGATTTGTAGTGAGCATGGTGTTCAAACATGACAGAGTGGTACCTCGCTTGCCCCCTTTAGTGAAGCAAAACATAAATGCAGGGGCACCTCCAAAGTTTAAGTGACGACTAGATACAATGATTTCAGAATAAACGATATCATAATCATGCAGAAGACAGTGGTACTTTGGGACAATGCACATTACACTCAGAATGACAATCATGCTCTCAATAGTTTGTGCTTTAAAGAAAGAAGGTGGAGACTCTCGAACCGTGGCTTTTGATGGCAAGGTTGAAAACCCGTGGTCGGAAACAAAAACTAAACATGTACCAGAGCTCTTGGTTTTAATTTTTTTTAGAGATGCATATTTCGTCAACGAATGCTAGCAGATAACTCAATTACTTCTCGAGCTGGACAAGTTTCGAGGAACGGCTCCCGGACGAGGACGATCACATCCTCTTAATCTCCTTTGTTTATCACTGCCAAAGTTTTCTGATTTCTCATGAACAAAGCGTGAAGGAGGGTTTGTTTGTTGTATATTTTTTAATGAGCCGGGCGCACTCTTTGCCAGTTCCTTCTCGTATTAGGGGTTTGCACATTAGACATGCAATCCCGGGGTGAAGCTTGTCCAACTTAAAAAGATCATGAATTAACTACTACTTCCTCATGAGCTAAAACAGAGGCACAATGCTTTTGATTAATTTTGAGATGGTACAAGATAGTCTTCGTTAGGAATGTTAAGTAAATACCGTGTATAGGAAGGTATGGTGGACTCTTATGGCATAACTGGTTTAAAGGATTTTGGATGCACAAGCAGTCAGTCCGCTTAGAGCAGGCGAAGGTTAGCAAAAGACTGGGAGCGACCAACTAAGAGAGCAATGACGGTCATAATCATGCAGAGCGACAAAGCAACATTGAATCGGGCATGGAAGTTATATCGCTACTCAGAAATTAAAGATCATCAAGGCTTGATAGACTTTCTTTACAGTCTTAAATATGCGTGAGCATATGCCAAGTCAATCAAAATAAATTCTTGGAGGAAGATATCACTAAACCATACCACATCATAGGCAAACAAATCATGTTGGTACTTCAATAACACATTAAGAACCCCCCAGCTATTTGAGACTAACCATAAGAAAACATGAACTACTAAGCACCATTATGCACATAGCATTTTTATCATAGACATTTCAACCAGTGCAACATAAGCCAACTCTCTTAACAAGATAAGCATGATAACTCAAGAGAGTTCCAGCAACCAACTAAACAAAAGCTCTTTAAAAAGAAAAGCATGAAAACTAAGAGCTAAACATGACAGTAGCTATTGAAGGACAAAGAACATACACAGCAAAGATAAACATGAAAATCCCATGTTATGTTCTAGGTTGAAGTGGAGCGTGTTTCTCTCCCACATAAAGAAAGATGGGTTCCAACTAGTTATGAAAAGCAAGCAAAGCTAAAGAAAACTAAAAAGGAAACTAAAAGCAAGACGCTCCAAGCATAGCACATAACACATGAAGTGATTAAAATATAGTGGAACGAAAGACGAACTGATAATTGTTGATGGAGAAGGGGATGCACGGGGGCATCCCCAAGCTTAGACGCTTGAGTCTTCTTGAATATTTCTTGGGGGTGCACGGGGGCATCCCCAAGCTTGAGCGTTTGACACTCCTGAATCTTTTTATCATCTTCCCTCGCACACTTGAAAACTCCCTTCATACATAACTCATCATAATCTGATTAGCGAGGTTAGTACCCATAATAAAATAATTTTTCCTTGCTGGAAATAAATATAATCTTGAAGGTCTACTGTTTCTCAAGATTGCCAAAAGGTTTTTGCAAAGAAAAAGCAAGCTCAAGGTTTGCAAAACGAAGGAAAGGCAAAACAGGACATAATCTGTGAAAAACAGACCGGCAGGTAGTAAATAATTTTTTCGGGGCACTTCTGCAACTCAAATCAAAAAACTCAGACCAGACGCCCGAAAGCCAATTGTATAGAGCACGCTGTCGAATAAATTCAGACTAAAAAGATGATCTGGTGATTTTATACGATTTTTTCTGTTCAAGGACAGAATCTGTTTCCTGGACAGCACGTCACAACTTTTGAACTTTCTTGCAATCAGAGGCTACACTTGGCACAAAGCTGAAAAGTAAAGATACAATGATGATGCTACTGTAGTAACAAACATCAAGACACAGCAAAAGCAAAATAAAATTTCATTCATTGTGGGCTGCCTCCCAAAAGCGCTTTCTTTTATGCCTTTAAGCTAGGCATAATGCAAAGAGATCAAGTCTTATCAAGAGTAAAAGAATAGCTAGCCCGTATAATGGACTCAAAAGGTAACTTAATCTTCTTTCTAGGGAATTGTTCCATCCCTTTCTTGAGAGGAAATTGAAATTTTATATTTCCCTCTTTCATGTCAATGATGGCACCAACGGTGCGAAGAAAAGGACGTCCCAAAATAATTGGACAAGAAGGTTCACATTCAATATCCATAATAGTAAAATCAACGGGAACATAATTGTCATTGACAATGATAAGAACATCGTCGATCCTCCCCAAGAGTTTCTTTATGGAAGAATCAACAAGTCGAACACCAAAAGAACTAGAATCAAAAGGTTTCAATTTAAGCATATCATATATTCTTTTGGGCATAACGGAGGTACTAGCTCCAACATCACATAAAGCATAGCAAGAGAAGTTATTAAACTTAATTTTAATCATAGGATCCCACCCATCTTCTAGCTTTCTAGGTATGGAGTCTTCTACCCTAAGTTTCTCCTCCCTAGCTTTGATGAGAGCATTAGTGATATGCTCTGTAAAAGCAAGGTTAAGTGTGCTAGTGCGGGGATCTCTAGACATCTTGTGAAGAAAATCAATAACTTCGGTAAGGGTGCAATTATCAAAATCGAGGTCACTACTATCAAGTAAAGTGGTAGTGGTGTCCTTTAGGCTCACTTGTTTGGTAGTTTCTATGGTCATAGCATCACCATTAATAGGTCCAATGGGACCAGGAGTGCATTGGGTGCTAAGAGTTTGAATATCCTCAACAACTTGGATAGTAGCAACAGTGTGGTGGGTAGGAAGGCTCTTAATTCTATCTTCTTCCTCCTTTTCTCTAGCCCATCTCTCTTTAAGTTTAGCCAACATCCTAATGTTTCCATTAATTTGCACTTGAATAGCATTCATAGGAGTGGTCTTCCTCTCCTCAAGAGGGGAAGTTCTAATTTTAAGCAACTCTACCTCATGGGCTAAATTGTCTACCTTCGAAGAGAGATCATCTAGTTGGGCTAGTTTTTCTTCTACACTCTTATTGAAGGCTTTTTGGGTAGTGATGAAATCTTTAAGCATAATCTCTAGTTCAGAAGTGGAGTTCTTGGTGCTAGGATAAGTATGGTTGTTCCCATAGGAATTAGAGGGGAACGGTCTAGGATTGCTACCAAAATTACTCCTATAAGCATTATTATTAAAATTGTTTCTAGAGATAAAGTTCACATCTACTTGATCTTGAGCAATCAAAGAATTTAAAGGAACATCACGAGGATCAATAGAAGGTTGCTTGAAAGTAGAGACATGATCAAGTCAACTTTTTTCATTTAGGGAGGAAATCTCCTCGACAGAGTACCTTCCTACCTGTTGGAGCGCGTTCGGCGTGCCATTGGGAATAATTGGTCATCATCTCATCGAGAAGCTTCGTGGCAGCACCAAGTGTAGTTGACATAAAGGTCCCTCCCGCGGCCGAATCTAACAAGTTCCGCGAGGTAAAGTTCAAGCCCGCATAAAAAGTTTTGATAACCATCCAAGTAGTCAAACCATGAGTAGGGCAGTTCTTGACAAGAGATTTCATGCGTTCCCAAGCTTGGGCAACGTGTTCATTATCCAATTGTTTAAAATTCATTATGTTACTCCTTAGTTGGATAATTTTAGCAGGTGGATAGTACTTCCCAATAAAGGCATCCTTGCACTTGTCCCAAGAATCTATGCTATTTCTAGGCAAAGACCGAAACCAAATTTTAGCTCCTCCTCTCAAGGAGAAAGGAAAAAAAGCTTAAGCTTAACAATATTACCATCTATTTCTTGGTACTTTTGCATATCACAGAGTTCAACAAAATTATTTAAGTGTAAAGCAGCATCATCTCCAGCACCGGAGAATTGATCTTTCATAACTAGGTTCAGTAAAGCAGGTTTAATTTCATAAGAAGGTGCTGAAGTGGCAGGTGTAGTAATAGGTGTGCAGATAAAGTCATCGTTGTTATGACTAGTGAAGTCACACAACTTGGTGTTCTCCGTGGAACCCATAGTAGCAAGGAAGCAAGATAACTATTTTTGTGATTTTTTTTATAAAGGGAACTAAAGCAAAACTGAAAGGTAAACTAACAAGACTAAAAAGCAAAGGTAAAAGGTAGCGTGCAACTCCCCTATCTTGAAGAGTGGAGTCCCCGGCAACGGCGCCAGAAAACTTTGCTTGATGGCTTCTCGCTCCTCGTTGGTTACCCCAAGTGGAAGGTTTGAGATGCAGTGTAGCGGTAGTTTTCCCTTGGCAAAGATACCAAGGATCGAATCCCGTGAGACTCCGAGGATCAACAAGAAGGTGTCAACTGCTAACGGCGCCAGATATTTAGCGGCTGACAGGACCTGCACACAGATACAAATAACTTTGCTCCCAACGAGTACAGAGAGGTTGTCAATCCCTCCGGCCTTGTCGTTTACAAAGGATCAAACGCAAGAGATAATAGTGATAGGTATGATTGCAACTAGTAAATAAGAACAAGAAGTAAATAGCGGGTGTGATCAGTGATGGTAATATGGACCGGGGTCCCATGATGTTCACTAGTGATGTCTCTCTCCCAAAAGACGGTAAAACAGCTAAGCGAGGTAAACGAATTACAGCTGGGCAACTGACAGGATTATGTGCGCAAACCAATGCTAACTATGCTGCAAGAAAGGTAGAGGCTCAAAAGCATGGGCGGTACACCAAGGCAAGTAGACCGAAATCCATCTGCATCTACTACTAATCATCCACCTTGAGATATCTATCCAGAACATCTCGCTGGTATTAAGTTGCGAGTCCCACCCATAGTGTAAACTCAAAGCAACAGACAACTGCATTAAAAGAACTTTGCGTAAAGTAAACAATCCTTGCACCCGCAAGTACAAGCACCGTTGTTTTCCCCCTTGTGGCAACAACACATCCCCTAGACTCATGTTTCTGTCACTCAAGCTAGTCATCGAGGGGCATGAACCCACAATCAAGCATAACGTTCCCTCTTGGAGTTACTACCTACTACTTGGCCAAAGCAATAAACAGCAACGAAGAACATGCAAGAATTACTCAAGAACATAAATATAAAAGAGGTAAATCAAATATATTACTCACACACAATCTGAACATAATCTCATAATCCATCGGATCCCAGCAAACTCATCATAGCAACAGCATAAGGATTACATATGTGCCTCGATCATGTAGGGCAGCTCACGAGGTCTAATCGGTGAAGAACAAAGAGGGGAGGAGAACATCACATAGCTACTGGTCATGGACCCATGGTCCAAGGGAGACTACTCACAACTCATCCGGGAGGCGTCCATGGTGGTGGAGAAGCTCCCGGTGGTGATCCTCCCCTCCGGCAGGGTGCCGGGAAGAGTTCTCCTGGTGCTCCCGATCTTGGAAGCGCGGCGGCGGCGGAACAGAGATGAGATCGCGAAAAAGGGTTCCGTCCTCAAGGGTTTCGAGACGCGGTGTAAATATATGCCAAAGGGGGGCATCAGCGGAGGCCAGGGGGGCCCAGGCGCCCTGGCGGCGCAGCCAGGAGGGGGGCCGCCCCCTCTGGTCGCCTGGAGCCCTGGTGGCCCCCCTCTGGCCCTACTTTTGACGCATGGAAGCTTCCGGAACGCTGATTTTTTATATATTTTTCCCAGAATTTTTCTGGCAATTTACGTAATGGGAAAACCTAAAATACAAAAACAGCAGAAAACAGAAACTGGCACTGGGGTGCACTGAGTTAATAGGTTAGTCCAAATATAATCAAAAGTGTATGGAAGTGCATAAATATCATAGCAATATCACACAAAAGAGGCATGGAGCAAGCAGAAATTATAGATACGTTTTGGACGTATCAGCCTCTCCTTGTTGCCATGAAACCTCTAACCTTTAACACCAACCCAGCAAACCGTTGTTTGGCTATGTTACCGCTTGCTCAGCCCCTCTGCGTTGTTAGTTGCAGGTGAAGATGAAGATTGCTCCATGCCGGAACTTGGTTATTTTGGGAATATCACAATATATCTACTATATATTAACACACCTATATACTTGGCAATGGGTGGAAGGCTTGGCCTTTTGCTTGGTGTTTTGTTCCACTCATGCCGCCTTAGGAGCCGATAAACTGGCGTTATGTTCCTTGATTTTGCGTTCCTAACACGGTTGGGTATATGGGGACCCCTTGACAGTTTGCTTTGAATAAAACTCCTCCAGCAAGGCCCAACTTTGGTTATACCATTTGCAACATAATAAAACCATTAATTAATTAATTAATTTTGCATAGGGGGTCGCGTCCCCGGGGATCTTTTCAACATAATACAGGGGGCCAGTGTTGTTGGTGCTGGTCCAAACTGGGCGATGTCCGGCGCCCCCTGGGCAACCAGGGTCTCAGCCAACCCGACATCTTGCCCATCCGGTGTGTCCTGAGAACGAGATACGTGCGACTCCTATCAGGATTGTCGACACATCGGGCGGTCTTGCTGGACTTGTTTTACCATTGTCGAAATGTCTTGTGCACCGGGATTCCGAGTCTGATCGGGCCTTCTCTAAGATAAGGGGTATTATTATTTTTACCTCTGCTGATCGTGAGAGCTTGTGATGGGCTAAGTTGGGACACCCCTGCCGGGTTATGATCTTTCGAAAGCCGTTCCCGTGGTTATATGGCAGATTGGAATTTGTCCGGTTGTAGAAAACTTGACAGAGGATTCGAAATAAAACACACAACCGTGTGAGTAACCGTGACCGTCTCTTTTCACTTTGAGAAGAGAACACGGTTTGGGTTATGTTTGCCTCGTAGGTAGTTTAGGATCTTTAGCGATCATTACTAGTTAGCGACCGTCCGCGTAGATGCTCTTCTTATTCTGGTAATCGTAAGTTAGCCACCATATATTGCTTAGCCGCTGCTACAACCTCACCACTTAACCTCTTCCTACCTATTAAGCTTTGCTAGTCTTGATACCCCTGGTTACGGGATTGCTGAGTCCTCGTGGCTCACAGATACTACAACAACAGTTGCAGGTGCAGGTTTCTGATGACTTGACGTGAGAGCGATGTTTCGTTTTGTTGGAGTTGTTTCCTCTTCTTCTTGTCCGTCTTGGCATAGGTTCCTGGTCGGCAGCCTGGGATAGCATATGGATGTCGTTATGCTTTTCATGTTCTCCATTCGTAGACGGACGATTTGTATATGATGTTGTTGTATTCATGTGACTTGTATGTTGTTGTATCCCCATGTATTTTTGTAATGGTACGATGTAATGATATCCATCTTGCTAAGCGCCCGAAATGCGGTTGTGTCCCAATCACGAGTGTATCACGTGATCGGGATAGAATCGCATCTTGGGCCTGACAAGTTGGTATTAGAGCCTCGATCGACCATAGGAGCCCCCTTGATTGATCGTAGTCTGGCCATTGTCGAGTCTAGCAAAAACTTTTTCGGAGTCTAGTTATATCGCAGAGTAGGAATTCTTTTAACTCGTCAGCCCCTTCGTCGCTCTGGTGAGGAATCTCGACGTAGGTGTTTTGAATTACTCCTCTTCTCCTTCAATTTTTTTTAGTATCACACGGTTAGTTTTCGTTCGTTGCGATGTCTTCTCGTTTCATCCGGTGCAATTCTCGTCAAGTTGATTTGACCCTCCTTGTCTTTTGCAAGTCCAATCCTCAGTTCTTTCCGACTGCCGTCGTTTTCCCCATCTGTAGTGGTCTTTCCTTTTCCCACCCGCCCACCCTTTTGCTTCTCGGAGCCGGCGTCCCTAATCAAGTATCTTTCCTACTCGTGTGAAGCATTTGAATTCTTTCTTCAATGTTTTCAACTGGTGAATTCTCGTCTAGTTTGTCATCCTTAATCTCTTTTCTTCTCCGATGAATTCTCCTCTTGTTCGACATTCTTCATATTTTTTCTTTTCCGGTGGTTCCAATTCAATATGTATTCGGCGTTCATCATATTCTTTTCCTCGGCTCAAATGATTCCAATTGCTCGATCGCCTCTCGCCATTTAATTATTTCGGAGTTCCGAAGATATCTCAGGAGATTCGATTGTGTTCCAATTAATCCGAGGTTGTCACCTCATTCGAGTATTTAAATCGTTCCAGTGCATCATTCCTTGTTCAAATAATCCTTTTTCCAACGGTGTTTTCTTTTCGGTGGGCTCATAACCCATAGGTTTATTCCCAGGATCTTACCTGACTCTTCTAATATTTCCGGAGCTATTCTTCAATTCTGTATAAAGTGTAACGTAAGAATGGATTTCATCAGTCTTATGCCTTCTCTAAGTTCGCTTTAAATTCTTCTCATCGTTGGTTCAACCTTTCTTATTTTCATTCTTTCGGAGTACTTCATGAATTCTTTCCATTGTGATCCTCCGAAGGCCATCATTTCAGAAGATTTCTTCGTTCTCAGTTTTCAACTTCGTCCTCCAAATATTCTTCATTGATGCCTTTCACTCGTCTCACATTCGTCCGGCGCTTCGTTCAAGTATTCTCTAATCAGTTCATGATCTCTTAGTTCTCATCATTCAAATTTCCTCAAGTGCTTTATTCTTCCCGACGATTCATTTTCTTTTCTTCGTCCAATTCAAATTTTTACGGTGGTTCGTTCTTTTCTTCACTCGGTTTCAATTTTTACGGTGGTTCGCTCAAGAGTTCTTTTTCGGTGTTATCATATCAATTCATTAATTCTTTTATTCCTACCGGTGATTCATGAAGACTTTCTCAAGTTTGATCTATATCCCTCTTTAATCATTTTTCAACACGAATAAGTGATATGCAAATCAATTTCTTCTCATCAATTTAATTGATGTAGGATGAGCATAACATAATTCTTATTCTTATTCATTCTCATCAAGTTGATTAATCCCTTCCTTCGGAGTTTATTCTTGATGAATAAATCCTACTCCCAAGTTTTCCATTTTTTCTTTCCCGGGGTTCAAAGTTCCTCGGCCATCTCGTCGGAACCCCATCTAAATCATCGCAAGGCTTTAATCTTATTCTTTTCATCCTCATTTCTATCTCTCATCCTTTTGTTACCAGAGTTCTACTGGGTGGCTCTTAGGGATTTAATTCATTCCTCAAATATTCATTAAATTTTCGTGGAGAAGCTCAAGCATTATTCTTCTTGCGCCTCGAGATGCAAATAATTCTCCGTATTCTTTTAGTGGAGTTTTGCATTTCTTCCTTCATCTCATCCATTCATTTTTTGTGTGGCATAATTCACCTCAATCTTTGAGATGTTTTCAATAAGTCCACAACAAACGTATTCTCTTGTTGTTGATTTTCTCAACAACTCCGTTCAAGCCTTTCTTTTGAAGGTCCTCTTTCAAATTAATTCATGGTGGAAGTTGTTGTTCTCGTATCCATTATTTTCATTCTTCCAAAGGCCTTGTCTTGTTTTCTCTTGTCAAGTATTATTCCATCTTCTCAAGTTCAAGTCATATTCCATCAATGCTCAGCCGGAGTGTTGCCCGTATTCCTTCGTTCAATTCCTTTCTATCTCTTATTAACCGAAGTGGTTTCAAATTCATTTTTGTTCCTTCAGCTCTTGTTTCATGTCTATCAGCCATCATGGGTCTCTTTTATTCCGCGTTCCTATTTTGTTACAAAGCTTCTCGGCTCGTTTTTCTCCGTTGTATCCTTTCTTTCAAGTGGCTCACCCTCTCAGATTCTTTTGTTTCACTCTTTTCACTTCCGTCTCGTTCCTAAGATCTCGGGACGAGATCTCTTGTTAGTAGGGGAGTGTTGTGACACCTCGAGACCGATGCGACAGGTGTTAGTCAGTTATTCGTCGTCGTTGCCATGTCATCTGCTTGCGTGTTGCATCTTGTCATGTCATCGTGTCCATTGCATCATCATGTTTTCAAATCTTGCATCTGTCCGAGTCCGCCCATCCTTTCCGTTGTCCGTTCTGAGCCGAGACACAGTCGTACGTGCCCGCGGCACCTCCGGTTATTTATTTTATAAGTGGTCGGAAAATTTTCTCGGAATGGGTTTAAACTTGGCGTGTGGTCTTATTATAGAGTAGGTAGACAGCCTGTCAAGTTTCGTTGCATTCAAAGTTCGTTTGATGCCCCAACGGTTAACCGCGTTAACCACCGGAAGCCCCTTCTCTTTTGGCCCAGTACCCCTCCACAACAGCCCACTAGCCCATCCTAACCCCATCCATGTTATTGGCCGTTTGATCACGATCACGTGGCCGAAAAAAGCACCTCATTTGGACTCTCCTAGCTCCCTCTACCTATAAATCAACCTCCCCCGTCCAATTTGTGGGCGAAACCCTAACCCTCTTCCTCTCGCGCCACCGGACATGTCCATCCGCGCCGGACATGTCCGCCGGCCACATCACCCCGGCCAATCTCGAGCCGCCACCTCAGCATCGCCGCCTCCCTCCTCCAACCAGCGTCTGCCATGTGGCACCTCCCCGTCGCCTGCCTCTCCACCGCGCTGCCGAGGCTCGCGGGGCCCGAAGCGTACCCACGCGAGCCCGTCCGCCCGCCGCCGCGGCCCGTGTCCCCGCGCCGCCGAGCCCCGCTCTGCTCCTCCCGCAGCTCCTGTCGGCGAGCTTCTCCGACGACGCGCCCCTCGCCTATGCTGCTCCGCCGGAGGCAACCACGACCTCCCCGCCAATGGGCCCTGTTCCGGCCAGATCCGCGCCATGCGCCGCCGCCCGCCTGTGTAGCTCCACCGCTGGTGCCGCCCCGCGCCCGTCTTTGACCCCGCGCTGGCCGGATCCGCCTTCCCCGCCTCGTTCCCGGCCTCGACTCGCTGGCCCAGCCACCGCCGCCGCTGTACGGAACTCCGCCGCTGCCACGGTCCTGCTCGAGGACGACGACCGCTCCCGCACGCAGCCTCGTGGGCTGCGAGGTCCAGCCAGGCCCACGAGCCGAGGCCCAGCGACGCCCAGCCGCCGGCCTGCTACCTCTCCAACAGCTAGGCCCGGTCCACCTTCCTTAGGCCCACCTCACCTACCCACACATCCGGCCCGAGAGGCCCGGTGGTAAGTGCCGCCTATCCCTCGCCCGTGCACACTTTAGCTATATGACGCTCCTCTGTTTTTTTCCCTGTTAAAAAAGATGGCTAAGTCCCTGATTAGTGTAAATATGTTGCATACTTTGAGTTGATGTAACTTTTTGTGTGGTGATCCAAATTGTGCATATGATATATCAAAATGTTCGTCTCGTGATGCTTGATACGTCCAAAACTTATCTATAATTTCTGCTTGCTCCATGCCACTTTTGGGTGATATTGCTATGATATTTATACACTTCTATACACTTTTGATCATATTTGGAATAACCTACTAATCCAGTGCACCCCGGTGCCAGTTTCTGTTTTCGGCTGTTTTTGTATTTCAGGTTTTCACATTACGAGAACTGCCAGGAAAAATCTAGAAAAATTATATAAAAAATCAGCATTCCAGAACCTACCTTGCGCCCGAAGGACAGCCGGGGGGGCCACCAGGGCCCCAGGCGCCCTGGCGGCGCCCCCCCTGGGCCGCGCTGGGGGGGCGCCTGGGCCCCCCGAGCCCCGTCTGGTGCCCCCCTTTGGCATATATTTAGAGCGTCCTTCGAAACCCTCGGGAGGGGAACTCTTTTTCGCGATCTCATCTCTGTTCCGCCGCCGCCGCCGCTTCCAAGATCGGGAGCACCAGGAGAACTCTTCCCGGCACCCTGCCGGAGGGGAGGATCATCATCGGGAGCCTCTCCACCACCATGGACGCCTCCCGGATGAGTTGTGAGTAGTCTCCCTTGGACCATGAGTCCATGACCAGTAGCTATGTGATGTTCTTCTCCCGTTCTTGTGCTTCACTAATTAGTCCTCGTGAGCTGCCCTACATGATCGAGGCACATATGTAATCCTTATGCTGTTGCTATGATGAGTTTGCTGGGATCCGATGGATTATGAGATTATGTTCAGATTGTGATTGAGTAATATATTTGATCTACCTCTTTTATATTTATGTTCATAAGTAATTCTTGCATGTTCTCCGTTGTTATTTATTGCTTTGGCCAAGTAATAGGTAGTGACTCCAAGAGGGAACGTTATGCTCGATTGTGGGTTCATGCCCCTCGATGACTAGCTTGAGTGACAGAAACATGAGTCTAGGGGATGTGCTATTGCCACAAGGGGGAAAACAACGGTGCTTGTGCCCGCGGGTGCAAGGATTGTTTACTTTACGCAAAGTTCTTTTAATGCAGTTGTCTGTTGCATTGAGTTTACACTATGGGTGGGACTCGCAACTTAATACTAGCGAGATGTTCTGGATAGATATCTCAATGTGGATGATTAGTAGTAGATATTGATGGATTTCGGTCTACTTACTTTGGCGTACCGCCCATGCTTTGAACCTCAACCTTTCTTGCAATGTAGTCAGCATTGGTTTGCGTTCGTGGTCCTGTCAATTGCCCAGCTGTAATTTGTTTACCTCACATAGCTGTTTTATCGTCTTTTGGAGAGAGACATCACTAGTGAACATCATGAGACTCCGGTCCATATTACCATCATTGATCACATCCGCTATTTACTTTTCGCTTTTACTTACTATTGCAAACACTATCTATCACTACTATCATGTGCGTTTAATCCTTTGTAAACTACAAGGCCGAAGGGATTGACAACCTCTCTGTACTCGTTGGGAGCAAAGTTATTTGTATCTGTGTGCAGGTCCACGTTGATTGCTAATATCTGGCGCCGTTAGCAGTTGACACCTACTTGTTGAACCTAGGAGTCTCTGGGGATTCGATCCTTGGCATCTTTGCTAAGGGAAAAACTTCCACAACACTTCATCTTACACCTTCCACTTGGGGTAACCAACGAGGGGTTACAGGCCCATCAAGGAGTTTTTCTGGCGCCGTTGCCGGGGACTCCACTCTTCAGGATAAGGGAGTTGCATGCTATCTTTTACCTTTGCTTTTTAGTCTTGTTAGTTTACCTTTCAGTTTTTGCTTTAGTATCTTTTATCGAAAATCACAAAAATAGTTATCTTGCTTGCTTGCTACTATGGGTTCCACCGAGAACACCAAGTTGTGTGACTTCACTAGTCACAACAACGATGACTTTATCAGCACAATGATGTCTACGCACGCTTCTACTCTTGTAGACTATGTTGGGCCTCCAAGCGCAGAGGTTTGTAGGACAGTAGCAGTTTCCCTCAAGTGGATGACCTAAGGTTTATCGAACTCAGGGAAGTAGAGGTTGAAGATGGTCTCTCTCAAGCAACCCTGCAACTAAGATACAAGAAGTCTCTTGTGTCCCCAACACACCTAATACACTTGTCAGATGTATAGGTGCACTAGTTCGGCGAAGAGATGTTAAATGGCAAGTGATATGGATGGCAAAACAAGGTAATACAAATATGTAATAAAAAGTGCAGCAAGCAAACAAGTAGTAAACGTGAGCACAAACGGTATTGCAATGGTGGAAACAAGGCCTAAGGTTCATACTTTCACTAGTGGCAACTCCCAACAACATTAACATAATCGAATCACATGATATTTCCCATAAAACATGCAAAGGGGACACACTCGGAGATCATTCCTTCGTGGTCAAGAGAGGACGAGAATTATGTAGGGCTACAAAATCACACCTCAAAGTTCGTAGTTCTCAATCTAAGGATTTACCAGTGTCACCGTGGCCATCCAAAGAGAGTCCCACAATCACCATAACATATCTAAAGGATAGTCAAAGACAAGCACCAAGAGACTCTCAATCTTCAATCAACACACAAGAAAGGAAATCACTCATGAAAATATTGTTCTAATCCATGTCCAATAGACCGCTGTCACCTTGGTCTTGGGGATTATACTAGATAAAGACAAGTGAGTACATCAATCCAATACATAGAGGAAGGGGAAACACCCTAGATTAACATAGCCTATGATCACAACGAAGATCACATCATGGGAGAGAGAGTTGACCACATAGCTACTGGTAAGAACCTCAGCCCCGAGGAGGAACTACTCCCGCATCATGGAGGGAGGAAGCAACGTCGATGGAGATGGATCCGGGGGCACTTCCCCGTCCCGGCAGGGTGCCGGCACAGGAATTCTAGTCCCCCGAAGCTTGATGGAGATGGCGGCGGAGATCGGAATCGCGTCTGGAGAAAAGGGTTTCGGAATCAGGGTTTCCTCGACACGCTTTAAATATATGCCAAAGGGGGCCACCAGAGGGGGTCAGGGGTGCCCAGGCGCCCCCCGGCGCGGCCCAGGGGGGGTGGGCCGCGCCCACATGCCGCCTGGAGCCCCTGTGGGTCCCCCCCGGCTGTACTTTGGCCGCACGGTAGCTCCTGGAACGCTGATTTTTTATATATTTTTTCTGGATTTTTCTGGACAGTTCTCGAAACGTGAAAACCTGAAATACAAAAACAGCCGAAAACAGAAACTGGCACTGGGGTGCACTGGATTAGTAAGTTAGTCCAAATATGATCAAAAGTGTATGAAAGTGTATGAATATCATAGCAATATCACCCAAAAGTGGCATGGAGCAAGCAGAAATTATAGATACGTTTCGGACGTATCAACATCCCCAAGCTTAATTCTTGCTCGTCCTCGAGTAGGTAAATGATAACAAGCATAATTTCTGTGGTGACATGCTATTAATAATATAAGACTTTCTCATAGTCATATGACAAAAGCTTACTGAGACAATGATTCTAAAGTAATTAAGTTGCCTCAAGAGAAAATCACAAATGACTGAAAGTTTTACAACATGAAACTGAAACATCAAAAAGATTTGCAATGAACATGATGTGCAAATATGATAAAGTGATATCTAGCTTGCCCCCTTTAGTGATGCAAAACATAAGTGTAGGGGCACCTTCAAGGTTTACGTGATGACTAGATACAATCATTTCAGAATAAACGATATCACAATCATGCAAAAGACAATGCTACTTTGGGACAATGCACATTACACTCAGAATGACAATCATGCTCTCAGTAGTTGATGCTTGAAGTGCTAGAGCTTTTTATTTTGAAACATGGAAGCAATTGTGTCAACGGTAGTAGTACTTCATATGTGTCATGCATAAAACATCTTATAAGTTGCAAGCCTCATGCATCGAATACCAATAGTGCTCGCTCCTTGTCCTAATTAGCTCGGATCCCCATGGGTTATCATTGCATTGCATATGTTTTAACCAAGTGTCACAAAGGGGTACCTCTATGCCACCTGTACAAAGGTCCAAGGAGATAGATCGCATTTGATTTCTCGTTTTTGATAAATCTCAACTTGAGGACACCCATACCGGGACAAGATAGAAAATAGATGATGGACTCCTCTTTAATGCATAAGCATATTCTCATGAGAGATTGAGGATTAAGGTCCAAGCTAAAACTTCCACCATGATGCATGGCTTTGGTTGGCGGCCCAATGTTCTTCTCCAACAATATGCATATTAATTCAACCCACGGTAAATCACCCTTACTTCAGACAAGACGAACATGCATAGCAACTCACATGATATTCAACAAAAGTGTGACAGTTGATGGCGTCCCTAGAAACATGGTTACCGCTCAGCAAGCAACTCATAAGAAATAAGATACATAGGCAACATATTCTTTACCACAATAGTTTTTAGGCTACTTTCCCATGAGCATGTATTGCATGATTAATTTGCTTAGTGCAGGTGTAGGTTAGCAAAAGACTGGGAGCAACCAACTAAGAGAGCAATGACGGTCATAATCATGCAGAGCGACAAAGCAATATTGAATCAGGCATGGTAGTTATATCGCTACTTAGAAACAAAAGATCATCAAGGCTTGACAGACTTTCTTTACAGTCTTGAATATGCGTGAGCATACGCCAAGTCAATCAAAATAAATTCTCAAAGGAAGATATTACTAAACCATACCACATCATAGGCAAACAAACCAAGTTGGTACTCCAATGACACATTGGGAACCCCCCAGCTATTCGAGATTAACCATAAGAAAACCTGAACTACTAAGCACCATCATGAAAGTAGCATCTTTATCATAGACACATTAACCCATGCAACGGAAGCAAACTCTCTTAATAAGGTGAGCATGGTAATTAAAAAGAGTTCAAGCAACCAACTAAATAGAAGCTCTTGAAAAGATAAGCATGAATACTAAGAGCAGAGCATGATAGTAGCTATTAAAAGATAAAGAACACACACAGCATAAATAGACATGAAAATTCTATGTAATGTTCTAGGTAGAGGTGGAGCGTGTTTCTCTCCCACATAAAGGAATGCTGAGTTCCGACTCGTTATGAAAAACTAAGAAGAAAACTAAAAGCAAGACGCTCCAAGCATAGCACATAACACATGAAGTGATAAAAATATAGCGGAACGAAAGACGAACTGATAATGTTGATGGAGAAGGGGATGCACGGGGGGCATCCCCAAGCTTAGACGCTTGAGTCTCCTTGAATATTTCTTGGGGGTGCACGGGGGCATCCCCAAGCTTGAGCGCTTGACACTCCTGAATCTTTTTATCATCTTCCCTCGCACACTTGAAAACTCCCTTCATACATAACTCATCATAATCTGATTAGCGAGGTTAGTACCCTTAATAAAATAATTATACATTGCTGGAAATAAGGATATTCTTGAAGTTCTACTGTTTCTCAAGATTGCCAAAAGGTTTTTGCAAAGAAAAAGCAAGTTCTCAATTTGCAAAGTGAAGGTAAGGCAAAATAGGACAGAATCTGTGAAAAACAGAATAGCAGGCAGTAATTGACCTGTTCGGGATACTTCTGCAACTCAAATAAAAAAACTCAGAACTGATGCACGAAAGACAATTATATAGAGAACGCTGTCGAAAAAATTCAGACCAAAAAGATGATCTGGTGATTTTATACGAATTTTTCAATCCAAAGACAGAATCTGTTTCCTGGACAGCACCTCACAACTTTTGAACTTTCTAGCAATCAGAGGCTATACTTGGCACAAATATGAAAAGCAAAGATACAATGATGATGCTACAACAGTAAACAACATCAATACACAACAAAAGCAAAAAATTTATTCATGTGGGCTGCCTCCCAAAAGCGCTTTCTTTTATGCCTTTAAGCTAGGCATAGGACTTTAATGATGCTCTTGTAAGAATAAGAGCTGAAGAACAAAAAAGGGCATCAAGAAGCAAATGCCAAATACATTTAAGCCTAACATGCTTCCTATGCATAGGAATATTGCAGTAGAATAATTCATTGAAGCACAAAGCAATAAGCATAGGAAGACAAAACAAGTGCAGCTTCAAAACCTTCAACATAAAGAGAGGGAACTTCTTATTATTAAGATATTTAGAACCAAGCCTCCCTCTCTCATTATAAATTTCAGTGGCATCATGGATGAACTCAACAATATAAGCATCACATAAAGCATTGTTACCATGATCCACATGCAAAAAGGTACTCTCACTCCCCACATAAGCATAATTTTTCTCATTGGTAATAGTGGGAGTAGGACTATCATAAACAACTTGAACACTATAGATTAGTTGTATATCAGGAGGGTGGTGTTCAACAAGGGAGTAATTCCCTTCATGATTATGACAAGTTTCATAAGGATAATTTCTCCTTATGTCATAGGTACCTTTATAATCACTATAGATTGGAGTTATAACATCATCATGGTAGAGAAGAGCATTATCATTGCTAGCAACTATATTTGTAAACATGTTATCTTTATTCTTACTAGCAAGAGAATTATCAATTATCACATCACTAGTGGGGATAGGATTTGCAATCCTATCATCCCCAAGCTAAGAGCTTCCCATATCTTCACTTTCAGAGTTGGTAACAAAAAGATTTTCAAGATCATAAGTAGCATTATCATCATTTTCCCAATCACAATAAGTAACATGCATATCATAATCAAAATCATCTTCAATAGTACCTACGGATGTATCATCAAGATGATAATTAAGGCAATAAACTTCACCTTCTTCTTTAAACTTACAACCGTTAGGATAAAAGTTGATAGGAGGAATATGCTCAGGCCAGGTTGATGCCCATTCTTCTTCCTTCTTGCTCCTCCTCCTCCTCCTCTTCTTTTTCTTCTTCTTCACCTTAGGAGGGGGTGGTTGGAGATGAAGCTTCTCCACATATCCTGGTATATCATTAGAAACAATAGGGGAAACTTGGGAGAAACTCTCCTTTTTATTAGCAGAAATATAAGAGACATTTTTATACTTTGGTAAAGTTCCCTCCTTTCTAATCTTACTTATGTAATCATTTTCATGGCAATTAACAACACAATAGAGATGGCAATTTTGCAAAGTGTTTTTTATTCCTATGGCATTATCATCCAGCCAAGAAGTCTTTTCTGATAACTCTTCACACATCAAAAATAACATAAGTTCATCATAAAGATCAGAGGTGATCATGTCATCACACAACCGGTTAACAGTTATGTTTTGAAAGTTCATGCATTGAAAATTAAAGTGACCCTCTGTACGGCAAAGTTCACAAGTAAAAGGATAAAGGTCACACAATTCTCTAGCAATTTCATTTAAATCTTTGACCCAAGTGATTGTTCTTTCATGCTTATGTTGCTTACAATACTTCTCTTCTTCAATCATAGGCCTTTCACAAGGTCTATCCACTCCACAAAAATTAACATGCTTATATAAAACTTCATTTTTAGGAATTGGATCATGCATGTTGCAATCATTATGAACAATTTCATTTTCTTTGCAAGTCTCTTTAAAAGGTTTATGATACTTGATCCAATCCTCCTTAGGCATATTAAGATGTGAAGCAAAAGATTTGAGGAAATCAACAAGGAGTTGAGAATCAAGCCCAAACTTAGCACTAAACTTATTAAAACTTGTAGTTTCAACAAAGGACTTAATGCAATCATACTCATAAATTATACCTGACTCTTTACCTTTGTCGATCTCCCAATCTTCAGTGTTGCGTTGAATTCTTTCAAGGAGTTCCCATTTAGCATCAATCTTTTTGTTTGTGAAAGAACCCATAGAGGAAGCATCGAGTAAATCTTTATCCTGTCGAGAGAGCCTCGCATAGAAGTTAGTAATAATAATATCTTTGGGGAGCCCATGGTTAGGACATTTTAGTGTTAACGCTTTCAGTCTCCCCCAAGCTTGAGCTATGCTCTCTCCGTCATGAGGATAAAAATTATAAACATAATTCCTATTCTCATGGACTTCATGAAGAGGATAAAACTTGGAGTGAAAGAGAGACTGGATCTCTTCCCACTCCAGCAGGTGAGAGTCATTTAGTAGCCTATACCATTCCAATGCTTTTCCTTTCAGTGACAAGGCAAATAATTTCCTCATGACAAACTCCCTCGATACACCTGCAAGCTTAAATAATGAACATAGTTGTGACAGATATAGCAAGTGTTCACCGGGACGTCTGTCTCCTGCATAACGATTAGCCAAAACATAATTGATAATACCAGCTGGTATTTCATAGGGCACAATTTCAGTAGGGGGAGGAGCAACCACCACCGGTGTGGGGCGTCTTCCCGCAAGCAATGATCCAATAATAGGGTTGTCCATAAGCATAACTAGTAAAATAAAAACAAGAAACAAAAAGATTTAATTGCAAGATCTAAAGATATACCTTCAAGCGCTCACCTCCCCGGCAACGGCGCCAGAAATAGCTTGATGTCTACGCACGCTTCTACTCTTGTAGACTATGTTGGGCCTCCAAGCGCAGAGGTTTGTAGGACAGTAGCAGTTTCCCTCAAGTGGATGACCTAAGGTTTATCGAACACAGGGAAGTAGAGGTTGAAGATGGTCTCTCTCAAGCAACCCTGCAACTAAGATACAAGAAGTCTCTTGTGTCCCCAACACACCTAATACACTTGTCAGGTGTATAGGTGCACTAGTTCGGCGAAGAGATGTTAAATGGCAAGTGATATGGATGGCAAAACAAGGTAATACAAATATGTAATAAAAAGTGCAGCAAGCAAACAAGTAGTAAACGTGAGCACAAACGGTATTGCAATGGTGGAAACAAGGCCTAAGGTTCATACTTTCACTAGTGGCAACTCCCAACAACATTAACATAATCGAATCACATGATATTTCCCATAAAACATGCAAAGGGGACACACTCGGAGATCATTCCTTCGTGGTCAAGAGAGGACGAGAATTATGTAGGGCTACAAAATCACACCTCAAAGTTCGTAGTTCTCGATCTAAGGATTTCCCAATGTCACCGCGGCCATCCAAAGAGAGTCCCACAATCACCATAACATATCTAAAGGATAGTCAAAGACAAGCACCAAGAGACTCTCAATCTTCAATCAACACACAAGAAAGGAAATCACTCATGAAAATATTGTTCTAATCCATGTCCAATAGACCGCTGTCACCTTGGTCTCGGGGATTATACTAAATAAAGACAAGTGAGTACATCAATCCAATACATCGAGGAAGGGGAAACACCCTAGATTAACATAGCCTATGATCACAACGAAGATCACATCATGGGAGAGAGAGTTGACCACATAGCTACTGGTAAGAACCTCAGCCCCGAGGAGGAACTACTCCCGCATCATGGAGGGAGGAAGCAACGTCGATGGAGATGGATCCGGGGGCACTTCCCCGTCCCGGCAGGGTGCCGGCGCAGGAATTCTGGTCCCCCGAAGCTTGATGGAGATGGCGGCGGAGATCGGAATCACGTCTGGAGAAAAGGGTTTCGGAATTAGGGTTTCCTCGACACGCTTTAAATATATGCCAAAGGGGGCCACCAGAGGGGGTCAGGGGTGCCCAGGCGCCCCCCGGCGCGGCCCAGGGGGGGCCGTGCCCACAGGCCGCCTGGAGCCCCTGTGGGTCCCCCCCGGCTGTACTTTGGCCGCACGGTAGCTCCTGGAACGCTGATTTTTATATATTTTTTCTAGATTTTTCTGGGCAGTTCTCGAAACGTGAAAACCTGAAATACAAAAACAGCCGAAAACAGAAACTGGCACTGGGGTGCACTGGATTAGTAAGTTAGTCCAAATATGATCAAAAGTGTATGGAAGTGTATGAATATCATAGCAATATCACCCAAAAGTGGCATGGAGCAAGCAGAAATTATAGATACGTTTTGGACGTATCACACAGCTATCACTACACCTGCCACTTCAGCACCTTCATATGAAATTAAACCTGCTTTACTGAACTTAGTCATGAAAGATCAATTCTCCGGTGCTGGAGATGATGTTGCTTTACACTTGAACAACTTTGTTGAACTTTGTGATATGCAAAAGTACCAAGAAATAGATGGTAATATTGTTAAGCTTAAGCTTTTTCCTTTCTCCTTGAGAGGAGCTAAAATTTGGTTTCAGTCTTTGCCTAGAAATAGCATAGATTCATGGGACAAGTGCAAAGATGCTTTTATCGGAAAATACTATCCACCAGCTAAAATTATCCAACTTAGAAGTAACATAATGAATTTTGAACAATTGGATAATGAACACGTTGCCCAAGCTTGGGAACGTATGAAATCTCTTATCAAGAACTGCCCTACTCATGGTTTGACTACTTGGATGGTTATCCAAACTTTTTATGCAGGCTTGAACTTTACCTCGCGGAACTTGTTAGATTCGGCCGCGGGAGGAACATTTATGTCAACTACACTTGGTGCTGCCACAAAGCTTCTCGATGAGATGATGACCAACTATTCCCAATGGCACACCGAACGCGCTCCAACAGGTAGGAAGGTAAACTCTGTCGAGGAGATTTCCTCCCTTAATGAAAAAGTTGACTTGATCATGTCTCTACTTTCGAAGCAATCTTCTGTTGATCCTCGTGATGTTCCTTTAGATTCTTTGATTGCTCAAGAACAAGTAGATGTGAATTTTATCTCTAGAAACAATTTTAACAACAATGCTTATAGGAGTAACTTTGGTAACAATACTAGACCGTTCCCCTCTAATTCTTATGGGAACAACAATGCTTATCCTATCACCAAGAACTCCACTACTGAACTAGAGACTATGCTTAAAGATTTCATCACTACCCAAAAAGCCTTTAATAAAAGTGTAGAAGAAAAACTACATAAACTAGATGATCTTTCTTTTAAGGTAGACCATTTAGCCAATGAAGTAAAATTGCTAAAAATTAAAACTTCTCCTCTTGAGGAGAGGGAAGTCACTCCTATAAATGCTATTCAAGTGCAAAATAATGAAAACATTAGGATGATGGCTAAACTTAAAGAGAGATGGGCTAGGGAAAGGGAGGAAGAAGAGAGAATTAAGAGCCTTCCTACCCACCACACTGTTGCTACTAGCCAAGTTGTTGAGGATGTCCAAACTCTTAGCACCCAATGGACTCCTGGTCCCATTGGACCTATTAATGGTGATGCTATGACTATAGAAACTACCAAACAAGTGAACCTTAAGGACACCACAACCACTTTACTTGATGCTAATGACCTTGATTTTGATAATTGCACTCTTACCGGAGTTATTGATTTCCTTCACAAGATGTCTAGAGATCCCCGCACTAGCACGCTTAACCTTGCCTTCACAGAGCATATCACTAATGCTCTCATCAAAGCTAGGGAGGAGAAACTTAGAGTAGAAGCCTCCATACCTAGAAAGCTAGAAGATGGTTGGGATCCTATGATAAAAATTAAATTGAATGACTTCTCTTGCTATGCATTATGTGATGTTGGAGCTAGTACCTCTGTTATGCCCAAAAGAATATATGATATGCTTAAATTGAAACCTTATGATTCTTGTTCTTTTGGTGTTCGTCTCATTGATTCTTCCATAAAGAAACCTTTGGGGAGTATCGACGATGTTCTTATTGTTGCCAATGATAATTATGTGCCCGTTGATTTCACTATTATGGATATTGAATGTGATCCTTCATGTCCAATTATTTTGGGACGTCCCTTTTTACGCACCGTTGGTGCTATCATTGACATGAAAGAGGGTAATATAAAATTTCAGTTTCCTCTCAAGAAAGGGATGGAATACTTCCCTCGTAAGAAGATCAAGTTACCTTTTGAGTCCGTTGTACGGGCTAGCTATTCTTTTACTCTTGATAATATTGATCTCTATGCATTTTGCCTAGCTTAAAGGCATAAAAGAAAGCGCTTTTGGGAGGCAGCCCACATGCATAAATTTTTCTTTTTCTTTTGTTGTGTCTTGATGTTGTTTACTACAGTAGCATCATCATTGTATCTTTGCTTTTCATATTTGTGCCAAGTATAGCCTCTGATTGCTAGAAAGTTCAAAAGTTGTGAGGTGCTGTCCAGGAAACAGATTCTGTCATTGGATAGAAAAATTCGTATAAAATCACCAGATCATCTTTTTGGTCTGAATTTTTTCGACAGCATTCTCTATATAATTGTCTTTCGTGCGTCTGTTCTGAGGTTTTTGTTTTGAGTTGCAGAAGTACCCCGAACAAATCAATTACTACCTGCTGTTCTGTTTTTCACAGATTCTGTCCTGTTTTGCCTTTCCTTCATTTTGCAAACCAAGAGCTTGCTTTTTCTTTGCAAAAACCTTTTGGCAATCTTGAGAAACAGTATAACTTCAAGAATATCTTTATTTCCAGCAAGGTGCAATTATTTTATTAAGGGTACTAACCTCGCTAATCAGATTATGATGAGTTATGTATGAAGGGAGTTTTCAAGTGTGCGAGGGAAGATGATAAAAAGATTCAGGAGTGTCAAGCGCTCAAGCTTGGGGATGCCCCCGTGCACCCCCAAGAAATATTCAAGGATAATCAAGCGTCTAAGCTTGGGGATGCCCCCGTGCATCCCCTTCTCCATCAACATTATCACTTCGTCTTTCGTTCCACTATATTTTTATCACTTTATGTGTTATGTGCTATACTTGGAGCGTCTTGTTTTTAGTTTTATTTTTAGTTTTTCATAACGAGTCGGAACTCAGCGTTCTTTATGTGGGAGAGAAACACGCTCCACTTCTACCTAGAACATAACATAGAATTTTCATGTCTATCCTTGTTGTGTGTGTTCTTTGTCTTTTAATAGCTACTATCATGCTCTGCTCTTAGTATTCATGCTTATCTTTTTAAAGAGCTTTTGTTTAGTTGGTTGCTTGAACTCTCTTTAATTACCATGCTCACCTTATTAAGAGAGTTTGCTTCCGTTGCATTGGTTGATATGTCTATGATAAAGATGCTACGTGCATAATGGTGCTTAGTAGTTCAGGTTTTCTTATGGTTAGTCTCAAATAGCTGGGGGGTTCCCAATGTGTTATTGGAGTACCAACATGATTTGTTTGCCTATGATGTGGTATGGTTTAGTAATATCTTCCCTCAAGAATTTATTTTGATTGACTTGGCGTATGCTCACGCATATTTAAGACTGTAAAGAAAGTCTATCAAGCCTTGATGATCTTTTATTTTTGAGTAGCGATATAACTTCCATGCCTGATTCAATGTTGCTTTGTCGCTCTGCATGATTATGACCGTCATTGCTCTCTTAGTTGGTCGCTCCCAGTCTTTTGCTAACCTCCACCTGTACTAAGCGAACTAACTTTGCAATACATAGCTCATGGGAAAGTAGCTTAAAAACTATTGTGGTAAAGAATGTGTTGCTTATGTATCTTATTTCTTATAAGTTGCTTGCTGAGCGGTAACCATGTTCCTGGGGACGCCATCAACTGTTTCACTTTTGTTGAATATCATGTGAGTTGCTATGCATGTTCGTCTTGTCTGAAGTAAGGGTGATTTGCCGTGGGTTGAATGGTTGAGTATGCATATTGTTAGAGAAGAACATTGGGCCGCCAACCAAAGCCATGTATCATGGTGGAAGTTTTAGCTTGGACATTAATCCTCAATCTCTTATGAGAATATGCTTATGCATTGAAGAGGAGTCCATCATCTATTTTCTATGTTGTCCCGGTATGGGTGTCCTCAAGTTGAGATCTATCAAAAATGAGAAATCAAATGTGATTTATCTCCTTGGACCTTTGTACAGGTGGCATAGAGGTACCCCTTTGTGACACTTGGTTGAAACATATGTAATGCAATGATAACCCATGGAAATCCGAGCTAATTAGGACAAGGTGCGAGCACTATTGGTATTCGATGCATGAGGCTTGCAACTTATAGGATGTCTTATGCATGACACATATGAAGTACTACTACCGTTGACAAAATTGCTTCTATGTTTTCAAAATAAAAAATCTCTAGCACATAACCATTCTTTTACTTTTATGTTGAGTCTCCACCTTCTTTCTTCAAGCACCAACTACTGAGAGCATGATTGTCATTCTGAGTGTAATGTGCATTGTCCCAAAGTAGCATTGTCTTTTGCATGATTGTGATATCGTTTATTCTGAAATCATTGTATCTAGTCATCACTAAAACCTTGAAGGTGCCCCTGCATTTATGTTTTGCTTCACTAAAGGGGGTAAGCTAGATATCACTTTATCATATTTGCACATCATGTTCATTGCAAATCTTTTTGATGTTTCAGTTTCATATTGTAAAACTTTCAGTCATTTGTGATTTTCTCATGAGGCAACTTAATTACTACAGATTCATTGTCTCATTAAGCTTTTGTCATATGACTATAAAAAGTCCGATATGGTTAATAGCATGTCACCACAGAAATTATTGTTGTTATCATTTACCTACTCGAGGACGAGCAGGAATTAAGCTTGGGGATGTTGATACGTCCAAAACGTATCTATAATTTCTGCTTGCTCCATGCCACTTTTGGGTGATATTGCTATGATATTTATACACTTCCATACACTTTTGATCATATTTGGACTAACCTACTAATCCAGTGCACCCCGGTGCCAGTTTCTGTTTTCAGCTGTTTTTGTATTTCAGGTTTTCACATTACGAGAACTGCCAGGAAAAATCCAGAAAAAATATATAAAAAATCAGTGTTCCAGAAGCTACCTTGCGCCCGAAGGACAGCCGGGGGGGGCACCAGGGCCCCAGGCGCCCTGGCGGCGCCCCCCCTGGGCCACGCCGGGGGGGCGCCTGGGCCCCCCGAGCCCCGTCTGGTGCCCCCCTTTGGCATATATTTAGAGCGACCTTCGAAACCCTCGGGAGGGGAACTCTTTTTCGAGATCTCATCTCTGTTTCGCCGCCGCCGCCACTTCCAAGATCGGGAGCACCAGGAGAACTCTTCCCGGCACACTGCCGGAGGGGAGGATCATCATCGGGAGCCTCTCCACCACCATGGACGCCTCCCGGATGAGTTGTGAGTAGTCTCCCTTGGACCATGAGTCCATGACCAGTAGCTATGTGATGTTCTCCTCCCGTTCTTGTGCTTCACTAATTAGTCCTCGTGAGCTGCCCAACATGATCGAGGCACATATGTAATCCTTATGCTGTTGCTATGATGAGTTTGCTGGGATCCGATGGATTATGAGATTATGTTCAGATTGTGATTGAGTAATATATTTGATCTACCTCTTTTATATTTATGTTCATAAGTAATTCTTGCATGTTCTCCGTTGTTATTTATTGCTTTGGCCAAGTAATAGGTAGTGACTCCAAGAGGGAACGTTATGCTCGATTGTGGGTTCATGCCCCTCGATGACTAGCTTGAGTGACAGAAACATGAGTCTAGGGGATGTGTTGTTGCCACAAGGGGGAAAACAACGGTGCCTGTGCCCGCGGGTGCAAGGATTGTTTACTTTACGCAAAGTTCTTTTAATGCAGTTGTCTGTTGCATTGAGTTTACGCTATGGGTGGGACTCGCAACTTAATACCAGCGAGATGTTCTGGATAGATATCTCAAGGTGGATGATTAGTAGTAGATATTGATGGATTTCGGTCTACTTACTTGGGCGTACCGCCCATGCTTTGAACCTCAACCTTTCTTGCAATGTAGTCAGCAATGGTTTGCGTTTGTGGTCCTGTCAATTGCCCAGTTGTAATTCGTTTACCTCACATAGCTGTTTTATCGTCTTTTGGAGAGAGACATCACTAGTGAACATCATGAGACTCCGGTCCATATTACCATCATTGATCACATCTGCTATTTACTTTTCGCTTTTACTTACTATTGCAAACACTATCTATCACTACTATCATGTGCGTTTAATCCTTTGTGAAATACAAGGCCGGAGGGATTGACAACCTCTCTGTACTCGTTGGGAGCAAAGTTATTTGTATCTGTGTGCAGGTCCACGTTGATTGCTAATATCTGGCGCCGTTAGCAGTTGACACCTACTTGTTGAACCTAGGAGTCTCTGGGGATTCGATCCTTGGCATCTTTGCTAAGGGAAAAACTTCCACAACACTTCATCTTACACCTTCCACTTGGGGTAACCAACGAGGGGTTAGAGGCCCATCAATGCTCTACATGTTAGTTGCATTTGTATGCATGTTACGGTTCATCTTGTTGTCTTAATTTTCGTTGCAAAACTGCTATCTGATGTTAGTGTCAAGTCTCGTTTCGTGTCAACATTATGTTAACATGCTTGTGAGGGTGTAACTTTGTGCATGTTGGTCCAAATGGAGTGTATGATATGTCAAAATGTTCGTCTTGTGATGCTCTTTATGATGGTTGCATTTAAATACATGTTGGAGTGCATTATGCCATGTTAATCTCTGTTGCAAAAGTGCATGTGGCTGTTAAGTTGCTGAAACTGTTATGACATGTTGATTTGTCATTTTCATATCTTTATGTGTGATTTTTGTTTGAGCATGATGTCAACATGTTTTAGAAGCATCATCATGTTGTCTTTGAAGTGATGTATTTGGTTTTCCATAATATGCCCTGTGATGACTTGTACAAGCTTGTAAACATGTCATGCCAATGTTGCTGTTTTACACTTAGTGAAAAAACTGCTAAGTCTGGAATCTAAATAATTTTGTTGTCATGTTTGCTTGATGCCCCACTCAAATACATGCATGTTTTGGTATGTCCAATGACCATGTCTTGATTTCCATGTTATGCTCTATCAATCCATGCCTTTGTTTGCACATATGCCCTGCTGTAGCTTGTTTGTTTCTTGCTCTCAAAATGCTATAAAATGTTTCTGTCAGCCTATTAACAATAAGTTCAGGTTTGCCATGTGAATAGCTATTGTTCTATGCATCCTATGACCATGTTCTTGCCATGAGTAGCTTCATAAACATGTCTTCTTGCTGTTGGTTGTCTTCTCATGCCATGATATGCTCTGAGTTGAGTTGCACAAACTTTCAGACATGCCTACTTGTCGTTGTTGCTGCCATGTTCTGTTTTTTTACCAAGTCTGAGAAATCTGTAAACTTATTGAATCTTGCCAAGCTATTTTAATTGTGTTCCAGCAAGTTTTTGGGTGTGCTATGAGTTTGTACTTGTTGAGAATCATGTCTATTTCACATCCATGCATTCTGTTATCATGTTTGGGTGTTGTAGCATAATTATACCTCGCTCCAAAGTTGTCATGTCGCTGTTAACTGCAGTTTTGCATTGCATCTTGTTTTGCTCATATCTTCTAGACCATAGCTCCGAATTAAATGAACTTTATATGTAACTTGACTAGAATTGCACGTCGATCATCATGGTGCATGTTAACTTGCTCTTTAACAACTTTAACTTAAGGTTTGTTCAGATCTGAACCATTTACGAAATACGTGTATGAGGACTTACCGGAATTGCTATGTGTTGTTTCCGGCCTCATTTAAACTTGTCTTGTTGTGTGTTCTTGTTTGGATCATCCCTTGCCATGTTTTGCATCATGTAGCCTTGTCATGCATCATACTTGGTTGAGCTGCCTGTCTTGTTATGTGTTGTGTGTTTACCGTGTTGTTTGCTTCTTCTCGTTAGTGCTTGTTTCGTTGCGTTCGCGAGGATTCATTCGACTACACGTGGTTCGTCTTCGTGGCTTCTTCTTCCTCTTCTTCACGGACTCATTCTTCTTCCTTGCGGGATCTCAGGCAAGTTGACCATCACCTTGGATACCATTACTATCATTGCTATGCTAGTTGTATCGATGCTATCGCTATGTGTCTCGCTACCCACTATTTGTTGTCAGCCTCCCCTTGTTGCCATGAAACCTCTAACCTTTGACACCAACCCAGCAAACCGTTGTTTGGCTATGTTACCACTTGCTCAGCCCCTCTTATAGCGTTGTTAGTTGCAGGTGAAGATGAAGATTGCTCCATGCCGGAACTTGGTTATTTTGGGAATATCACAATATATCTACTATATATTCACACACCTATATACTTGGCAATGGGTGAAAGGCTTGCCCTTTTGCTCGGTGTTTTGTACCACTCATGCCGCCTTAGGAGCCTATAAACCGGCGTTATGTTCCTTGATTTTGCGTTCCTAACACGGTTGGGTATATGGGGACCCCTTGACAGTTTGCTTTGAATAAAACTCCTCCAGCAAAGCCCAACTTTGGCTTTACCATTTGCAACATAGTAAAACCATTAATTCATTAATTAATTTTGCATAGAGGGTCGCGTCCCCGGGGATCTTTTCAACATAATACAAGGGGGCCAGTGTTGTTGGTGTTGGTCCAAACTGGGCGATGTCCGGCGCCCTCTGGGCAACCAGGGTCTCAGCCAACCCGATGTCTTGCCCATCCGGTGTGTCCTGAGAACGAGATACGTGCGACTCCTATCGGGATTGTCGACACATCGGGCGGTTTTGCTGGACTTGTTTTACCATTGTCGAAATGTCTTGTGCATCGGGATTCCGAGTCTGATCGGGCCTTCTCTAAGATAATGGGTATTATTATTTTTACCTCTGCCGATCGTGAGAGCTTGTGATGGGCTAAGTTGGGACACCCCTGCAGGGTTATGATCTTTCGAAAGCCGTGCCCGTGGTTATGTGGCAGATTGGAATTTGTTAATGTCCGGTTGTAAAAAACTTGACAGAGGATTCGAAATAAAACACGCAACCGTGTGAGTAACAGTGACCGTCTCTTTTCACTTTGAGAAGAGAACACGATTTGGGTTATGTTTGCCTCGTAGGTAGTTCAGGATCTTTAGCGATCATTACTAGTTAGCGACCGTCTGCGTAGATTCTCTTCTTATTCTGGTACTCGTAAGTTAGTCACCATATATTGCTTAGCTGCTGCTACAACCTCACCACTTAACCTCTTCCTACCCATTAAGCTTTGCTAGTCTTGATACCCATGGTTATGGGATTGCTGAGTCCTCGTGGCTCACAGGTACTACAACAACAGTTGCAGGTGCAGGTTTCCGATGACTTGACGTGAGAGCGATGTTTCGTTTTGTTGGAGTTGTTTCTTATTCTTCTCCGTCCGTCTTGGGATAGGTTCCTGGTCGGCAGCCTGGGATAGCAGATGGATGTCGTTGTGCTTTTCATGTTCTTCATCCGTAGACGGATGATTTGTATATGATGTTGTTGTATTCATGTGAATTGTATGTTGTTGTATCCCCATGTATTTATGTAATGCTACGATGTAATGATATCCATCTTGCTAAGCGCCCGAAATGCGGCTGTGTCCCAATCACGAGTGTATCACGTGATCGGGATATAATCGCATCTTGGGCCTGACAGATTATGGTCACAGCTGGCGCAGCCGAGGTCGAGACCCTCAAGGGCGCCCTGCTCAGTCCAAGAAGGAGACCGGGATGAACAAGGTAGCCACTGACAAATCGGCTGCTGAGCTGGAGGCCGAATGGGCCTCCCGCCGTCAACATGAGTCTTGGGTGGTCGAAGTGGAACAAGATCTGCGAGATGCCATTTGTAAATGCGAGGATTTGGAGCAGAAGACTTCAGACCAAACATCCAAGATCAACAAAGCTCTCAATGTTGCCAAGGAGGCACGGAGTGAGTCTCAGAGTGCTCACGAGGAGATCCATCAGGCGTGGCAGATAGCGGCTAGTAAGGCCTTTCTTCTGTAGAGTATCTTTGGAGGTCAGAAGTATGCGTCGCTGACTCGAGTGTGGAGTTCTTCAGGCGTGTTTGCGGATCTCCCGAAGAGTATCGCCGACGCCGCCCAATTCTTCAGAGCCCAGGAGGGGAACGCGATGGAGTAGTTGTTCTAGTTGCAATTCCTTGCGCCAGAACATCCAACGCCTCTGAACGACCAGCTGAAGCAGCTGGTCGAGCTGCATAAGATGGTGGGTGCAGCCATGAAGGATTTAGTAGTCCAGCTCTGGCCAGCCGAGCCAATCCCTAGCAGCTACTTTGGATTGGTAAAGCGGCTCGTCGATGCGAGGCCGCGGGTAGACGCTGTGAAGCGCTCGACCTGTATAGAAGGTGTCCGGATGGCCTTTGCCCGCATCAAGATGCACTATGCAAAGATGAAGGCCACCGAAGTGGCGACCGCCGGCCCGCCCAAGGGCAAGGATCATCGGAGGTCGGAGAGGTACTTCGATGATGTCCTTTCAAGGAGCCTGCATTGTAGATGGCCAATGCTCAAAGGACGTGGCTTTTAATTAAGTGTGTTCGGGTTGTAAAGACTATGCTTATGAACTGACAGGTATGAATATATTTTTGCGCCTTATATTCAAGTGACTTTTCCTCTCATGCGGCCGTTTATTTTTATGTCTGAAAGTTTCCTGTCGTCGGCTTCAGCCCCCATGTAGATGCTACAGGGGTGTTCGGCATGACGCGTGATCACTCTTTACCCAATGTCTTGGTCTGTAAAGGAGGTGTCCGTGAAGTGAACCATGCAATCAGTGAAGGAAATATGCCCTAGAGGCAATAATAAAGATGTTATTTGTATTTCCTTATATCATGATAAATGTCTTTTATTCATGCTAGAATTGTATTAACCGGAAACTTAGTACATATGTGGATACATAGACAAAATAGTATGTCCCTAGTATGCCTCTACTAGACTAGCTCATTGATCAAAGATGGTTATGTTTCCTAGCCATAGACATGAGTTGTCATTTGATCAACGGGATCACATCATTAGGAGAATGATGTGATGGACTAGACCCATCCGTTAGCATAGCACTATGATCGTTTAGTTTTACTGCTATTGCTTTCTTCATGACTTATACATGTTCCTATGACTATGAGATTATGCAACTCCCGAATACCGTAGGAACACCTTGTGTGCTATCAAACGTCACAACGTAACTGGGTGATCATAAAGATGCTCTACAGGTGTCTCCGAAAGTATTCGTGGTGTTGGCATAGATCAAGATTAGGATTTGTCACTCCGAGTGTCGGAGAGGTATCTCTGGGCCCTCTCGGTAACACACATCACAATAAGCCTTGCAAGCAAAAGACTAATGAGTTAGTCACGAGATGATGTGTTACGGAACGAGTAAAGAGACTTGTCGGTAACGAGATTGAACTAGGTATGGAGATACCGACGATCGAATCTTGGGCAAGTAACATACCGATGACAAAAGGAACAACGTATGTTGTTATGCAGTTTTGACCGATAAAAGATCTTCGTAGAATATGTAGGAGCCAATATGAACATCCAGGTTCCGCTATTGGTTATTGACCGGAGATGAGTCTCGGTCATGTCTACATAGTTCTCGAACCCGTAGGGTCCGCACGCTTAACGTTTGATGACGATCGGTATTATGAGTTTATGAGTTTTGATGTACCGAAGGTAGTTTGGAGTCCCGGATGAGATCACGGACATGACGAGGAGTCTTGGAATGTCCGAGACATAAAGATTGATATATTGGACGACTATATTCGGACACCGGAAGTGTTCCGGAAAAGTTTCGGATTTAACTCGATTGCCGGAGGGGATTACCGGAACCCCCTACGAGGGGGGATGGTCCATAGTGGGCCTTGAGGAAAAGAGAGAGGCAGCCCATAGAGGCTGGCCGGCGCCCCACCTAGGGATCCTAGTTGGACTAGGGTTGGGGGGGCGCCACCTCTCCCTCTTTTCCTTTCCCTCTCTTCCTTCTTGGTGGACTCCTACTAGGAATAGGATTGCAATCCTATTCCTGGTAGGATTGCCCTAGCCGCACCATAGGAGGCCGGCCGGCCCTCCCCTCTTGCTCCTTTATATACGGGGGCAGGGGGGGCACCCAAAGACACACAAGTTGAATTGTTCCAGCCGTGTGCGGTGCCCCCCTCCACAGAAACACACCTCGGTCATACCATCGCAGTACTTAGGAGAAGCCCTGCGCCGGTAGATACATCATATCCGTCACCACGCCGTCGTGCTGACGAAACTCTCCCGTGAAGCTCAACTGGATCAAGAGCTCGTGGGACGTCATCAAGCTGAACGTGTGCTGAACGCGGAGGTGTCGTACGTTCGGTACTTGATCGGTTGGATCACGAAGAAGTTCGACTACATCAACCGCGTCACTTGACGCTTCCGCTTCCGGTCTACGAGGGTACGTAGACACACTCTTCCCTCTCGTTGCTATGCATCTGGTAGATAGATCTTGCGTGATCGTAGGAAAATTTTAAAATACTACGTTCCCCGATAGTGGCATCATGAGCCAGGTCTATGCGTAGATGATATGCACGAGTAGAACACAATGAGTTGTGGGCGATACTAGTCATACTGCTTAACAGCATGTCATACTTTGCTTCGGCGGTATTGTGAGATGAAGCGGCCCGGACCGACATTACGCGTACGCTTACGCGAGACTGGTTTCACCGTTACGAGCACTCGTTGCTTAAAGGTGACTGGCGGGTGTCTGTCTCTCTCACTTTAGCTGAATCAAGTGTGACTACGCCCGGTCCTTGTGAAGGTTAAAACAGCACATACTTGACGAAACATGATTGTGGTTTTGTATGCGTAGGTAAGAACGGTTCTTGCTAAGCCCGTAGCAGCCACGTAAAACTTGCAACAACAAAGTAGAGGACGTCTAACTTGTTTTTGCAGGGCATGTTGTGATGTGATATGGTCAAGACATGATGAGTTATACGGGTTTGTATGAGATTATCATGTTTTGTAATGTTATCGGCAACTGGCAGGAGCCATATGGTTGTCGCTTTATTGTATGAAATGAAATCGCCATGTAATTGCTTTACTTTATCACTAAGCGGTAGTGATAGTCGTAGAAGCAATAGTTGGCGAGACGACAACGATGCTACGATGGAGATCAAGGTGTCACGCCGGTGACGAAGGTGATCATAAAGGTGCTTTGGAGATGGAGATCAAAAGCACAAGATGATGATGGCCATATCATGTCACATATTTTGATTGCATGTGATGTTTATCTTATTATGCTTCTTATTTTGCTTAGAACGACGGTAGCATTATAAGATGATCCCTTACTAAATTTCAAGGTATAAGTGTTCTCCCTGAGTATGCACCGTTGCGAAAGTTCGTCGTGCCGAGACACCACGTGATGATCGGGTGTGATAAGCTCTACGTTCAAATACAACGGGTGTAAGCCAGTTTTGCACACGCAGAATACTCGGGTTAAACTTGACGAGCCTAGCATATGCAGATATGGCCTCGGAATACTGGAGACCTGATGGGCCTCGAACCCCTCGTTGGTTACCCCAAGTGGAAGGTGTAAGATGCAGTAAGTAGAAGTGTTTTCCCCTAGCAAGGATGCCAAGGATCGATTCCCCAGAGACTCATAGGTTCAACAAGTAGGTGTCAATTGCTACGGCGCCAGATTAGTAGCAATCAACGTGGACCTGCACACAGATACAAATAACTTTGCTCCCAACGAGTACAGAGAGGTTGTCAATCTCTCCGGCCTTGTAGTTCACAAAGGGTTAAAAGCAATAATAGTAGTGATTGATAGTTTTTGCAATAGTAAGTAAATAGCGGAAAGTAAATAGTGTATGCGATCAATGATGGTAATATGGACCGGAGTCTCATGATGTTCACTAGTGATGTCTCTCTCCCAAAAGACAATAAAACAGCTATGTGAGGTAAACAAATTACAGCTGGGCAATTGACAGGACCACGAACGCAAACCAATGCTGACTACATTGCAAGAAAGGTTGAGGTTCAAAGCATGGGCGGTACGCCAAAGTAAGTAGACCGAAATCCATCAATATCTACTACTAATCATCCACCTTGATATATCTATCCAGAACATCTCGCTGGTATTAAGTTGCGAGTCCCACCCATAGTGTAAACTCAATGCAACAGACAACTGCATTAAAAGAACTTTGCGTAAAGTAAACAATCCTTGCACCCGCGGGCACAAGCACCGTTGTTTTCCCTCTTGTGGCAACAGCACATCCCCTAGACTCATGTTTCTGTCACTCAAGCTAGTCATCGAGGGGCATGAACCCACAATCGAGCATAACGTTCCCTCTTGGAGTCACTACCTATTACTCGGCCAAAGCAATAAATAACAACGGAGAACATGCAAGAATTACTTATGAACTAAAATATAAAAGAGGTGAATCAAATATATTACTCAAGATCAATCTGAACATAATCTCATAATCCATCGGATCCCAGCAAACTCAACATAGCAACAGCATAGGGATTACATAGGTGCCTCGATCATGTAGGGCAGCTCACGAGGACTAATTAGTGAAGCACAAGAACGGGAGGAGAACATCACATAGCTACTGGTCATGGACTCATGGTCCAAGGGAGACTACTCACGAGTCATCCGGGAGGCGTCCATGGTGGTGGAGAAGCTCCCGGTGGTGATCCTCCCCTCCGGCAGGGTGCCGGGAAGAGTTCTCCTGGTGCTCCCGATCTTGGAAGTGGCGGCGGCGGCGGAACAGAGATGGGATCGCGAAAAAAAGTCCTGTTCTGAGGGTTTCGGAGGTCCCTCTAAATATATGCCAAAGGGGGGCACCGGACGGGCTTCGGGGGGCCCAGGCGCCCCCCGACGCGGCCCGGGGGGGCGCTCACAGGGCGCCTGGAGCCCCTGTGGCCCCCCGAGGTTGCCCTTCGGACGCAGTGTTGTTTCCGTATCGCTGATTTTTTATATAATTTTTCTAGATTTTTCTGGGCAGTTCTCGAAACGTGAAAACCTGAAATACAAAAACAGCCGAAAACAGAAACTGGCACTGGGGTGCACTGGATTAGTAAGTTAGTTCAAATATGATCAAAAGTGTATGGAAGTGTATGAATATCATAGCAATATCACCCAAAAGTGGCATGGAGCAAGTAGAAATTATAGATACGTTTTGGACGTATCAACATCCCCAAGCTTAATTCCTGCTCGTCCTCGAGTAGGTAAATGATAACAAGAATAATTTCTGTGATGACATGCTGTTAACCATATAGGACTTTTTCATAGTCATATGACAAAAGCTTACTGAGACAATGATTCTAAAGTAATTAAGTTGTCTCAAGAGAAAATCACAAATGACTGAAAGTTTTCCAATCATGAAACTGAAACATCAAAAAGATTTGCAATGAACATGATGTGCAAATATGATCAAGTGATATCTAGCTTGCCCCCTTTAGTGATGCAAAACATAAATGCAAGGGCACCTTCAAGGTTTAAGTGATGACTAGATACAATCATTTCAGAATAAACGATATCACAATCATGCAAAAGACAATGCTACTTTGGGACAATGCACATTACACTCAGAATGACAATCATGCTCTCAGTAGTTGGTGCTTGAAGTGCTAGAGCTTTTTATTTTGAAACATGGAAGCAATTGTGTCAACGGTAGTAGTACTTCATATGTGTCATGCATAAAACATCCTATAAGTTGCAAGCCTCATGCATCGAATACTAATAGTGCTCGCTCCTTGTCCTAATTAGCTCGGATCCCCATGGGTTATCATTGCATTGCATATGTTTTAACCAAGTGTCACAAAGGGGTACCTCTATGCCACCTGTACAAAGGTCCAAGGAGATAGATCGCATTTGATTTCTCGTTTTTGATAAATCTCAACTTGAGGACATCCATACCGGGACAACATAGAAAATAGATGATGGAATCCTCTTTAATGCATAAGCATATTCTCATGAGAGATTGAGGATTAAGGTCCAAGCTAAAACTTCCACCATGATGCATGGCTTTGGTTGGCGGCCCAATGTTCTTCTCTAACAATATGCATATTAATTCAACCCACGGTAAATCACCCTTACTTCAAACAAGACGAACATGCATAGCAACTCACATGATATTCAACAAAAGTGTGACAGTTGATGGCGTCCCCAGAAACATGGTTACCGCTCAGCAAGCAACTCATAAGAAATAAGATACATAAGCATCATATTCTTTACCACAATAGTTTTTAGGCTACTTTCCCATGAGCTATGTATTGCATGGTTAGTTTGCTTAGTGCAGGTGGAGGTTAGCAAAAGACTGGGAGCGACCAACTAAGAGATCAATGACAGTCATAATCATGCAGAGCGACAAAGCAATATTGAATCAGGCATGGTAGTTATATCGCTACTCAGAAATAAAAGATCATCAAGGCTTGACAGACTTTATTTACAGTCTTGAATATGCGTGAGCATACGCCAAGTCAATCAAAATAAATTCTCGAAGGAAGATATTACTAAACCATACCACATCATAGGCAAACAAACCAAGTTGGTACTCCAATAACACATTGGGAACCCCCAGCTATCTGAGATTAACCATAAGAAAACCTGAACTACTAAGCACCATCATGCAAGTAGCATATTTATCATAGACACATTAACCAATGCAACGGAAGCAAACTCTCTTAATAAGGTGAGCATGGTAATTAAAAAGAGTTCAAGCAACCAACTAAATAAAAGCTCTTTGAAAATATAAGCATGAATACTAAGAGCAAAGCACAATAGTAGCTATTTAAAAGACAAAGAACACACACAGCATAGATAGACATGAAAATTCTATGTAATGTTCTAGGTAGAGGTGGAGCGTGTTTATCTCCCACATAAAGGAATGCTGGGTTCCGACTCGTTATGAAAAACTAAAAAGAAAACTAAAAGCAAGATGCTCCAAGCATAGCACATAACACATGAAGTGATAAAAATATAGCGAAACGAAAGACGAACTGATAATGTTGATGGAGAAGGGGATGCATGGGGGCATCCCCAAGCTTAGACGCTTGAGTCTCCTTGAATATTTCTTGGGGGTGCACGGGGGCATCCCCAAGCTTGAGCGCTTGACACTCCTGAATCTTTTTATCATCTTCCCTCGCACACTTGAAAACTCCCTTCATACATAACTCATCATAATCTGATTAGCGAGGTTAGTAAAAATAATTATGCCTTGCTGGAAATAAGGATATTCTTGAAGTTCTACTGTTTCTCAAGATTGCCAAAAGGTTTTTGCAAAGAAAAAGCAAGTTCTTAATTTGCAAAGTGAAGGTAAGGCAAAACAGGACAGAATCTGTGAAAAACAGAACAGCAGGCAGTAATTGACCTGTTCGGGATACTTCTGCAACTCAAATCAAAAAACTCAGAACTGACGCACGAAAGACAATTATATAGAGAACGCTGTCGAGAAAATTCAGACCAAAAAGATGATCTGGTGATTTTATACGAATTTTTCTATCCAAGGACAGAATCTGTTTCCTGGACATCACCTCACAACTTTTGAACTTTCTAGCAATCAGAGGCTATACTTGACACTAATATGAAAAGTAAAGATACAATGATGGTGTTACAGCAGTAAACAACATCAAGACACAACAAAAGCAAAAAAATTATTCATGTGGGCTGCCTCCCAAAAGCGCTTTCTTTTATGCCTTTAAGCTAGGCATAATGCATAGATCAAGTTTTATCAAGAGTAAAAGAATAACTAGCCCGTACAACGGACTCAAAAGGTAACTTGACCTTCTTACGAGGGAAGTGTTCCATCCCTTTCTTGAGAGGAAACTGAAATTTTATATTACCCTCTTTCATGTCAATGACAGCACCAACGGTGCGCAAAAAGGGACGTCCCAAAATAATTGGACACGAAGGATCACATTCAATATCCATAATAGTGAAATCAACGGGCACATAATTATCATTGACAACAATAAGAACATCGTCGATCCTCCCCAAAGGTTTCTTTATGGAAGAATCAACGAGACAAAAACCAAAAGAACAAGAATCATAAGGTTTCAATTTAAGCATATCATATATCCTTTTGGGCATAACAGAGGTACTAGCACCAACATCACATAATGCATAACAAGAGAAGTCATTCAAATTAATTTTTATCATAGGATCCCAACCATCCTCTAGCTTTCTAGGTATGGAGGCTTCTACTCTAAGTTTCTCCTCCCTAGCTTTGATGAGAGCATTAGTGATATGCTCTGTGAAGGCAAGGTTTAGCGTGCTGGTGCGGGGATCTCTAGACATCTTGTGAAGGAAATCAATAACTTCTGTAAGAGTGCAATTATCAAAATCAAGGTCACGAGCATCAAGTAAAGTGGTAGTGGTGTCCTTAAGGTTCATCTGTTTGGTAGTTTCTATAGCATCACCATTAATAGGTCCATTGGGACCAGGAGTACATTGGGTGCTAAGAGTGTGAACATCCTCAATAACTTGGATAGTAGCAACAATGTGGTGGGTAGGAAGGCTCTTAATTCTTTCCTCTTCCTCCCTTTCTCTAGCCCATCTTTCTTTGAGCTTAGCCATCATCCTAATATTTTCATTAATTTGTACTTGAGTAGCATTAATAGGGATGAGTTCCCTCTCCTTAAGTGGAGAAGTTTCATTTTTTAGCAATTTTACCTCATTGGCTAAGTGGTCTACCTTAAAAGAAAGATCATCTAGTTTATGTAGTTTCTCTTCTACATTCTTATTAAAGGCCTTTTGGGTAGTGATGAAATCTCTAAGCATGGTCTCTAGTTCAGTATTGAAGTTCTTGGTACTAGGATAAGCATTGTTATTCCCATAAGAGTTAGAGGGGAACGGTCTAGAACTGCTACCAAAGTTACTCCTATAAGCATTGTTGTTGAAATTATTTCTAGAGATAAAGTTCACATCTACTTGTTCTTGAGCAATCAAAGAATTTAAAGGAACATCACGAGGATCAACAGTAGATTGCTTCGAAAGTAGAGACATGATCAAGTCAACTTTTTCATTGAGGGAGGAAATCTCCTCGACAGAGTTTACCTTCCTACCTGTTGGAGCGCGTTCGGTGTGCCATTGGGAATAGTTGGTCATCATCTCATCGAGAAGCTTTGTGGCAGCACCAAGTGTAGTTGACATAAAAGTTTCTCCCGCGGCCGAATCTAACAAGTTCCGCGAGGTAAAGTTCAAGCCTGCATAAAAAGTTTGGATAACCATCCAAGTAGTCAAACCGTGAGTAGGGCAGTTCTTGATAAGAGATTTCATATGTTCCCAAGCTTGGGCAACGTGTTCATTATCCAATTGTTTAAAATTCATTATGTTACTTCTAAGTTGGATAATTTTAGCAGGTGGATAGTATTTTCCAATAAAAGCATCTTTGCACTTGTCCCAAGAATCTATGCTATTTCTAGGCAAAGACTGAAACCAAATTTTAGCTCCTCCTCTCAAGGAGAAAGGAAAAAGCTTAAGCTTAACAATATTACCATCTATTTCTTGGTACTTTTGCATATCACAAAGTTCAACAAAGTTGTTCAAGTGTAAAGCAGCATCATCTCCAGCACCGGAGAATTGTTCTCTCATGACTAAGTTCAGTAAAGCAGGTTTAATTTCATATGAAGGTGCTGAAGTGGCAGGTGTAGTGATAGGTGTGCTGATAAAGTCATCGTTGTTGTGACTAGTGAAGTCACACAACTTGGTGTTCTCGGTGGAACCCATAGTAGCAAGCAAGCAAGATAACTATTTTTGTGATTTTCGATAAAAGGATACTAAAGCAAAAATGAAAGGTAAACTAACAAGACTAAAAAGCAAAGGTAAAAGATAGCATGCAACTCCCCTATCCTGAAGAGTGGAGTCCCCGGCAACGGCGCCATAAAATACTCCTTGATGGGCCTCGAACCCCTCGTTGATTACCCCAAGTGGAAGGTGTAAGATGCAGTAAGTAGAAGTGTTTTCCCCTAGCAAGGATGCCAAGGATCGATTCCCCAGAGACTCCTAGGTTCAACAAGTAGGTGTCAATTGCTACGGCACCAGATTAGTAGCAATCAACATGGACCTGCACACAGATACAAATAACTTTGCTCCCAACGAGTACAGAGAGGTTGTCAATCTCTCCGGCCTTGTAGTTCACAAAGGGTTCAAAGCAATGATAGTAGTGATTGATAGTTTTTGCAATAGTAAGTAAATAGCGGAAAGTAAATAGTGTATGTGATCAATGATGGTAATATGGACCGGAGTCTCATGATGTTCACTAGTGATGTCTCTCTCCCAAAAGACGATAAAACAGCTATGTGAGGTAAACAAATTACAGCTGGGCAATTGACAGGACCACGAACGCAAACCAATGCTGACTACATTGCAAGAAAGGTTGAGGTTCAAAGCATGGGCGGTACGCCAAAGTAAGTAGACCGAAATCCATCAATATCTACTACTAATCATCCACCTTGAGATATCTATCCAGAACATCTCGCTGGTATTAAGTTGCGAGTCCCACCCATAGTGTAAACTCAATGCAACAGACAACTGCATTAAAAGAACTTTGCGTAAAGTAAACAATCCTTGCACCCGCGGGCACAAGCACCGTTATTTTCCCCCTTGTGGCAACAACACATCCCCTAGACTCATGTTTCTGTCACTCAAGCTAGTCATCGAGATGCATGAACCCACAATCGAGCATAACGTTCCCTCTTGGAGTCACTACCTATTACTCGGCCAAAGCAATAAATAACAATGGAGAACATGCAAGAATTACTTATGAACTAAAATATAAAAGAGGTGAATCAAATATATTACTCAAGATCAATCTGAACATAATCTCATAATCCATCGGATCCCAGCAAACTCAACATAGCAACAGCATAGGGATTACATAGGTGCCTCGATCATGTAGGGCAGCTCACGAGGACTAATTAGTGAAGCACAAGAACGGGAGGAGAACATCACATAGCTACTGGTCATGGACTCATGGTCCAAGGGAGACTACTCGCGAGTCATCCGGGAGGCGTCCATGGTGGTGGAGAAGCTCCCGATGGTGATCCTCCCCTCCGGCAGGGTGCCGGGAAGAGTTCTCCTGGTGCTCCCGATCTTGGAAGCGGCGGCGGCGGCGGAACAGAGATGGGATCGCGAAAAAAAGTCCTGTTCTGAGGGTTTCGGAGGTCCCTCTAAATATATGCCAAAGGGGGGCACCGGACGGGCTTCGGGGGGCCCAGGCGCCCCCCCGGCGCGGCCCAGGGGGGGCGCGCCCACAGGGCGCCTGGAGCCCCTGTGCCCCCCCCCAGGTTGCCCTTCGGCCGCAGTGTTGTTTCCGTATCGCTGATTTTTTATATAATTTTTCTAGATTTTTCTGGACAGTTCTCGAAACGTGAAAACCTGAAATACAAAAACAGCCTAAAACAGAAACTGGCACTGGGGTGCACTGGATTAGTAAGTTAGTTCAAATATGATCAAAAGTGTATGGAAGTGTATGAATATCATAGCAATATCACCCAAAAGTGGCATGGAGCAAGCAGAAATTATAGATACGTTTTGGACGTATCAGGACCGAAAGGTCGAGCGTGAATCATATTGTAGATATGATCAACATAAGATGTTCACCATTGAAACTACTCCATCTCACGTGATGATCGGACATGGTTTAGTTGATTTGGATCACGTGATCATTTAGATGACCGGAGGGATGTCTATCTAAGTGGGAGTTCTTTAATTAATATGATTAAATTGAACCTTATTTTATCATGAACTTAGTCCTCGTAGTATTAGCATATCTATGGTGTAGATCAATAGCTTACGATGTTGCTCCCCGTTTATTGTTTATATGTTCCTAGAGAAAACAAAGTTGAAAGATGTTAGTAGCAATGATGCGGAATTGTTCCGTGATCTGAGGATTATCCTCATTGCTGCACAGAAAATTATGTCCTTGATTCACCGCTAGGTGACAGACCTATTGCAGGAGCAGATGTAGACGTTATGAACGTTTTGACAAAAGCTCGGTATGATGACTACTTGATAGTTTAAGTGCACCATGCTTTACGGCTTAGAACCGGGACTTCAAAAACGTTTTGAACGCCACGGAGCATATAAGATGTTCCAAGAGTTGAAATTAGTATTTCATACTCATGCCCGTGTCTAGAGGTATAAGACCTCTGACAGTACTTTGCCTACAAGATGGAGGAGAATAGCTCAACCAGTGAGCATGTGCTCAGATTGTTTGGGTACTACAATTACTTGAATCAAGTGGGAGTTAATCTTCCAGATAAGATAGTAATTGACAAAGTTCTCTAGTCACTATCACCAAGTTAGTAGAACTTCGTGATGAACTATAATATGCAAGGGATGACGAAGGTAATTCCCGAGCTCTTCGCGATGCTGAAATCGGCGAAGGTAGAAATCAAGAAAGAGCATCAAGTGTTGATGGTTAATAAGACCACTTGTTTCAAGTAAAAGGCAAAAGGATAGAAGGGGAACTTCAAGAAGAATGAAAAGCAAGTTGTCACTCCCATGAGGAAACCCAAAGCTAAACTCAAGCCTGAAACTAAGTGCTTCTACTGCAAAGGAAATGGTCACTGGAAGTGGAACTGCCCTAGATACTTGGCGGATAAGAAGGATGGCAAAGTTAACAAAGGTATATTTGATATACAGATTATTGATGTGTATTTTACTAGTGTTCATAGCAACCCCTCGGTTTTTGATACTGGTTCAGTTGCTAAAGAGTAGTAACTCGAAATGGGAGTTGCATAATGAACAGAAACTAGTTAGAGGATGTAGTGACGATGTGTATTGGAAGTAGTTCCAAGATTGATATGATCATCATCGCACACTCCCTATACTTTCGGGATTAGTGTTGAACCTAAATAAGTGTTATTTGGTGTTTGTGTTGAGCATGAATATGATTTGATCATGTTTATTGCAATACGGTTATTCATGTAAGTTAGAGAATAATTGTTGTTCCGTTTACATGAATAAAACCTTCTATGGTCATACACCCAATGAAAATGGTTTGTTGGATCTCGATCGTGTGATACACATATTCATAATATTGAAGCCAAAAGATGCAAGGTTAATAATGATAGTGCAACTTATTTGTGGCACTGCCGTTTAGGTCATATTGGTGTAAAGCGCATGAATAAACTCCATAGTGATGGACTTTTGGAATCACTTGATTATGAATCACTTGGTGCTTGCGAACCATGCCTCATGGGCAAGATGACTAAAACTCCGTTCTCCGGAACTGTGGAGCAAGCAACAGAGCTGTTGGAAATCATACATATTGATGTATGCGGACCAATGAGTGTTGAAGCTCGCGGCGGGTATCGTTATTTTCTGACCTTCACTGATGATTTGAGAAGATATGGGTATATCTACTTAATGAAGCACAAGTCTGAAACATTTTAAAAAGTTCAAAGAATTTCAGAGTGAAGTGAAGAATCATCGTAACAAGATAATAAGAGTTTCTACGATATGATCGTAGAGGTAAAATATTTGAGTTAGCGAGTTTGGCCTTCAGTAAAAACAATATGAAATAGTTTCACTACTCACGCCACCTGGAACACCACAGTGTAATGGTGTGTCTGAACGTCATAACCGTACTTTATTTGATATGGTGCGATCAATGATGTATCTTACCGATCTACCACTATCGCTTTTGGGGTTATGCATTAGAGACAGCTACATTCACGTCAAATAGGGCACCATCTAAATCCGTGGAGATGACACCGTATGAACTGTGGTTTGACGAGAAACCTAAGCTGTCATTTCTTTAAGTTTGGGACTGCGATGCTTATGTGAAGAGGTTTCAACATGATAAGCTCAAACCCAAATCGGAGAAGTAAATCTTCATAGGATACCCAAAAGAAACTGTTGGGTACACCTTCTATCACAGATCCGAAGGCAAGGTCTTTGTTGCTAAGAGTGGATCCTTTCTAGAGAAGGAGTTTCTCTCGAAAGAAGTGAGTGGGAGGAAAGTAGAACTTGATGAGGTAATTGTACCTTCTCCCGAATTGGAAAGTGGAACATCACAGAAACTAGTTCCAGTGATTCCTGCACCAATTAGTGAGGAAGCTAATGATGATGATCATGAAACTTCAGATCAAGTTTCTGCTGAACTTCGTAGATCAACTAGAGTTCGTTCCGTATCAGAGTGGTACGGCAACCCGGTTCTGGAAGTCATGTTACTGGACCATGATGAACCTACGAACTATGAGGAAGCGATGATGAGCCCAGATTCCGCAAAATGGCTTGAGGCCATGAAATCTGAGATGGGATCCATGTATGAGAACAAAGTGTGGACTTTGGTTGACTTGCCCGATGATCGGCAAGCCATCGAAAATAAATGGATATTCAAGAGGAAGACTGACGCTGACGGTAATGTTACTGTTTACAAAGCTCGACTTGTTGCGAAAGGGTTTTGAACAAGTTCAAGGAGTTGACTACGATGAGACTTTCTCACCCGTAGCGATGCTTAAGTCTGTCCGAATCATGTTAGCAATTGCCACATTTTATGTAATCTGGCAAATGGATAACAAAACTGCATTCTTTAATGGATTTATTAAAGAAGACTTGTATATGATGCAACCAGAAAGTTTTGTCAATCCTAAAGGTGCTAACAAAATGTGCAAGCTCCAGCGATCCATCTATGGACTGGTGCAAGCATCTCGGAGTTGGAATATACGCTTTGATAAGTTGATCAAAGCATATAGATTTATACAGACTTGCGGTGAAGCCTGTATTTACAAGAAGTGAGTGGGAGCACTACAACCTTTCTGATAAGTATATGTGAATGACATATTGTCGATCGGAAATGATGTAGAATTTTCTGGAAAGCATAAAGGAGTGTTTGAAAGGAGTTTTTCAAAGAAAGACCTTGGTGAAGCTGCTTACATATTGGGCATCAAGATCTATAGAGATAGATCAAGATGCTTGATAAGACTTTCGATGAGTACATACCTTGATTAGATTTTGAAGTAGTTCAAAATGGATCATTTAAAGAAGGAGTTCTATCCTGATTTGTAAGGTATGAAGTTGAGTAAGACTCAAAACCCGACCTCGGCAGAAGATAGAGAAAGAATGAAAGTCATTCCCTATGCCTCAGCCATAGGTTCTATAAAGTATGCCATGCTGTGTACCAAACATGTTGTGTACCTTGCCATGAGTTTGTCAAGGGGTACAATAGTGATCCAGGAGTTGATCACTGTACAACGGTCAAAATTATCCTTAGTAACTGGATGACTAAGGAAATGTTTCTCGATTATGGAGGTGATAAAGAGTTCGTCGTAAAGGGTTACGCCGATGCAAGCTTTGACACTAAATCTAGATGACTCTAAGTATTAATCTGGATGTGTATTGAAAGTGGGAGCAATTAGCTAGAGTAGCTCTATGCAGAGCATTGTAAACATAGAAATTTGCAAAATACATACGGATCTGAATGTGACAGACCCGTTGACTAAACTTCTCTCACAAGCAAAACATGATCACACCTTATTACTCTTGGGTATTAATCACATAGCGATGTGAACTAGATTATTGACTCTAGTAAACCCTTTGGGTGTTGGTCACATGGCGATGTGAACTATGGGTGTTATTCACATAACGATGTGAACTATCGGTATTAAATCACATGGTGATGTGAGCTAGATTATTGACTCTAGTTCAAGTGGGAGACTGAAGGAAATATGCCCTAGAGGCAATAATAAAGATGTTATTTGTATTTCCTTATATCATGATAAATGTCTTTTATTCATGCCAGAATTGTATTAACCGGAAACTTAGTACATATGTGGATACATAGACAAAATAGTATGTCCCTAGTATGCCTCTACTAGACTAGCTCATTGATCAAAGATGGTTATGTTTCCTAGCCATAGACATGAGTTGTCATTTGATCAACGGGATCACATCATTAGGAGAATGATGTGATGGACTAGACCCATCCGTTAGCATAGCACTATGATCGTTTAGTTTTACTGCTATTGCTTTCTTCATGACTTATACATGTTCCTATGACTATGAGATTATGCAACTCCCGAATACCGTAGGAACACCTTGTGTGCTATCAAACGTCACAACGTAACTGGGTGATCATAAAGATGCTCTACAGGTGTCTCCGAAAGTATTCGTGGTGTTGGCATAGATCAAGATTAGGATTTGTCACTCCGAGTGTCGGAGAGGTATCTCTGGGCCCTCTCGGTAACACACATCACAATAAGCCTTGCAAGCAAAAGACTAATGAGTTAGTCACGAGATGATGTGTTACGGAACGAGTAAAGAGACTTGCCAGTAACGAGATTGAACTAGGTATGGAGATACCGACGATCGAATCTCGGGCAAGTAACATACCGATGACAAAAGGAACAACGTATGTTGTTATGCGGTTTGACCGATAAAAGATCTTCGTAGAATATGTAGGAGCCAATATGAACATCCAGGTTCCGCTATTGGTTATTGACCGAAGATGAGTCTCGGTCATGTCTACATAGTTCTCGAACCCGTAGGGTCCGCACGCTTAACGTTTGATGACGATCGGTATTATGAGTTTATGAGTTTTGATGTACCGAAGGTAGTTCGGAGTCCCGGATGAGATCACGGACATGATGAGGAGTCTCGGAATGTCCGAGACATAAAGATTGATATATTGGACGACTATATTCGGACACCGGAAGTGTTCCGGAAAAGTTTCGGATTTAACTGGATTGCCGGAGGGGGTTACCGGAACCCCCTACGAGGGGGGATGGTCCATAGTGGGCCTTGAGGAAAGGAGAGAGGCAGCCCATAGAGGCTGGCCGGCGCCCCACCTAGGGATCCTAGTTGGACTAGGATTGGGGGGGGGCGCCACCTCTCCCTCTTTTCCTTTCCCTCTCTTCCTTCTTGGTGGACTCCTACTAGGAATAGGATTGCAATCCTATTCCTAGTAGGATTGCCCTAGCCGCACCATAGGAGGCCGACCGGCCCTCCCCTCTTGCTCCTTTATATACGGGGGCAGGGGGGCACCCAAAGACACACAACTTGAATTGTTCCAGCCGTGTGTGGTGCCCCCCTCCACAGAAACACACCTCAGTCATACCATCGCAGTACTTAGGAGAAGCCCTGCGTCGGTAGATATATCATATCCGTCACCACGCCGTCGTGCTGACGAAACTCTCCCGTGAATCTCAACTGGATCAAGAGCTCGTGGGACGTCATCAAGCTGAATGTGTGCTGAACGCGGAGGTGCCGTACGTTCGGTACTTGATCGGTTGGATCGCGAAGAAGTTTGACTACATCAACCGCGTCACTTGACGCTTCCGCTTCCGGTCTACGAGGGTACGTAGACACACTCTTCCCTCTCGTTGCTATGCATCTGGTAGATAGATCTTGCGTGATCGCAGGAAAATTTTAAAATACTACGTTCCCCGACAATCAGACTATGCGGCTTTATTTCTTTCACTTAGCCATGGGGCTAAGTACTAGCCCCTTGTGCGTGTGCGGCTATCCGGATTATGGTGCCTACTCTACGTGGCTGGGCGAAGACCAGCCCCTCGTGTAATACAGAGTAGATCGCTAACGATTTGTAGTATAATACTGAGTCGCCGAACCGCCGACCAGCTCTCGCTTATCATGACAGTCAGTTTTCGGCTTTATCTACTGAGGTACTTGACCGGACGAACCAGAAATACAATCGCAGTAGTTCTCCCTTTACGACCTTAGCCGAAAAATGCGGAATGTAAGGTGGTAAGCACATGAGCCGGGCCATCCAACTATAGACCCAAGACATGATTCAGAGCCGATGCATATAATGCAATATCCGGGACGCCGAACGGTTCCCTATAGGTGTTCGGGCTTTGAAGTGTGCTAGGCCGCATACAACTCCCGGTATTAAGTCCGGATTGAAGCACAAGTGGCAATCTGAAGTGGGGAGAGAACATAGATGGTAATGTAAAATAAACTCCAAACGAAGTGGAACCCAACTGCTTCTTTTATACCCTAATTAATACGGCGAGCCGTGTGGTTACAGATAATGCCAACAACATCTTGGACATTTTACATGCCAAATAAAAAATAATAAAGGGAAAGGTTTATCAGAGCCAAAGATTAGTGATAAATAAAAAAACCCAATGAAGCTCTGCTGCATGCCTGCGTTGTTTCTCCTTTGTGACACATCCTTAAAGGAGAGAGGTTTGATGGCCACCTGTGAAAAAGGAAGAGGAACTCTGGAAAAGAATTCCCTACACAACCATAGATAAGGTGGGTTCTTTTAATGAACCTACAATGAAAATATATTTAGAGTGCTAATAGGGTCGAGTCGTACTATGGGCTATTTTTCCGCAGTGTGCCCCCGGCGCTGCCCAAGGTATTTTAAGAGCATAGCTGTGTACACGAGGTACATATGTCACAACCTTGTAAGGCAGTCGACCGAGGCGTAACTGCTAATCAAGCTCAGGTTCTTGTGAGCCGTCGCATTGCAATGTGGGCCAGACACGTTTAACAGTGTCTTTGGTCTTGACGACCGGTGAATTATTCGGCTTGAATAGGCCACCTTGAACTTCGCCTGCCAGGGCCACATTATCCTCCTCCGTACGGAGGGAGCGCTCCATATTCCCATTGACTATAATGACACCGCGAAGTCCAGGCAGTTTAAGCTTGAGATAATCATAGTGCGGGACTGCATTAAAGCGGGCAAAGGCAGTTCTTCCTAGTAGTGCATGATAGCCACCTCGGAAGGGAGCGATGTCGAAGATTAACACCTCGCTTCGAAAATTGTCAGGAGAGCCGAATACCACCTCCAGTGTTAATGAGCCCGTGCAGCGGGCCTCTACGCCGGGTATCACTCCTTTAAAGGTAGTGCTGCTAGGCTTGATTCTTGACGGGTCTATCCCCATCTTGCGGACAATATCTTGATATATCAAGTTGAGGCTACTGCTGCCGTCCATAAGGACTCGAGTAAGATGGTATCCGTCGATGATATGATCGAGTACTAGGGCCGCCGAACCTCCATGACTGATACTGGTTGGGTGATCCCTGCAACCGAAGGTGATCGGACAAGCCGACCATGGGTTGAATTTAGCGGGTGACGGGCTCTACGATGTAAACGTCCCTTAGTGCGCCCTTGCGCTCCCTCTTGGGGATATGGGTGGCGTAGATCATGTTCACCGTTTTCACCTCAGGGGGAAATTGTTTTTGTCCCCCAGTATTCGGTGGGTGAGGCTCGTCTTCGTCCTCGCTTTGAGTTCCTTTCTCCTTGTGTTCGACATTTAACTTGTCGGCTTGCTTGAAGACCCAACAATTTCTATTGGTGTGGTTTGTAGGTTTGTCAGGGGTGCCATGAATCTGGCAAGGTCTCTCTAATATTTTGTCCAGGTTGGATGGACCATCCCTGTTGCCTCTGAATGGCTTCTTTCACTGACCGAATTTGGAGCCACTGAATCCGGCATTCACTGTCGTGTCATATGTTTCTCCGTTATTGGTCCGACGCTTGTTCTAGTTGTGTCGTGGCCTGCCATTGCCGTCCCTGGCTTCAGAAGTGCCAGGGTCGCTGGAACTGTTGCTTCTACGAGCTAACCAGCTGTCCTCGCCCGCGCAAAAGCGGGTCATACGTGCAGTAAACCTACCATGGTCTTCGACTTCTCCTGTCCGAGGTGTCGCGCGAGCCATTCATCGCGGACGCTGTGTTTAAATGCCACTAAGGCTTCGGCGTCCTGGCAGTCGACGATTTGGTTCTTTTTAGTTAAGAACTGATTCCAAACTTGCGAGCTGACTCCCCGGGTTGCTCGATTATGTGACTTAAATCATCAGCATCCGATAGCCGAACATAAGTCCCGTGAAAGTTAGCCCGGAAAGCATCCTCCAACTCTTCCCATCTTCGAATGGAGTTCTCTGGGAGGCTATTCAACCAGTGCTGTGCTGGCCCCTTCAGCTTTAGAGGGAGGTATTTTATGGCATGGAGGTCATCACCACGAGCCATGTGGATGTGGACAATAAAGTCTTCAATCCATACAGCGGGATCTGTCGATCCATCATACGCCTCGATGTTTACGAGTTTAAACCCTTCCGGAAATTGGTAATCCATCACCTCATCGATAAAGCACATAGGGTGCGTAGCACCCCTGTATCGTGCGACATCGCGATGTAGTTCGGACGGCATCTGTGTTCGATGTTGACTCCGAACTTGATTAGATCCGGTGTGCTTGGCTTGATAGCCACCATCCCATGTGGGAGCACGTTCTCTTGACCCGTAGATCGATCTGGCCTGACCGGTTTTATTGTTCCGGTCCTGACGTAGGCCGTACTTATGGCCCTGAGCCGCTGTATCCTTTCCTTTATGGTGGGAAGGTGTGGGCTGGTATACAGCACTGCTAGCCGCTTTGTCCCATGCACGAGGTGGTCGGTCCGGTTGATCGGCCTGATTGTGTCTTGATGGAATTGGCGCAAGGGCCTCGTCGTCGAATTGTGGCAGCAACTTGCGCTTGGGATAGCTCTTTGTGTGGCGTTCACGACCATATCTTTCTTCAATGTCTAGCACTTCATTCCATTTGTCATTGAGCGTATCATGTTCGGCTTTAAGCCGCTGATGCTGCTTTTTCAGGCTCCGTGCTGTGGCAATAAGCCATCGCTGAAAGCGTACTTGTTCGAGGGGTTCCTCTAGGACGATGAATTCCTCGTCTCCCAGGCTGACATCCTCTTCGGAGACAGGTAGATAGTTACTGTCTTCGGAATCATTGTGATCGGTGAGTTGTTTTGGACTGCATTGGCCATCCTCCCGCTTGTCGTGCTCTAACGCTGGCTCTATAGGGTCTTCGGCATCCTCCGGAGCCTCATTGACTCTGGTGTCGGTATTACTTTCCCTTTCTCGATGCGATCGTGAGTGGCGCCGTTGGCGCCGACGCTTAGGAGGTTCATCGACGGTCTTATCCTCCTCTGGATATTTAGCGCCATCGTCGTCCTTCTCCTCGTGTGTGTCCACCATGTATATGTCATAGGTAGAAGTGGTCGTCCATCGCCCGGTGATGGGCGGGTTTTGACCTAGATCGGCTTCGACGTCGTGGTCCATGCCATCGAAGTCTTCGGAAGCGTAGTCTAGTATGTCGGTTAAATCTTCGACCGTGGCTACCAAGTGGGTGGTGGGTGGGAAGCAAAATTCCTTGATCTCAGCCCCCATCTCTAACTGGGCATAGTTCGGCGGTGAATCCTCTGTGGTGGCGCAAGATTGTAGCAAGTCCAGCGCCTCGTTTAAGAGCGAGAATTGGACATGAGTCTGAGGGTCTGCGGAGCCAGTCTCGGTGATGACCACTTGGTCGAGCCTGGAGAGTGCGGATCCCAAGAGTTCAAAGCACGTAGTTGGAAACGAGTCTGGCTTCCAAGTGCGGGGAGAGTCCCGTTTGATTCTGGGTCTGTGAGCGGCACGATCGCCTTTGAGCCTTCGGCTAAAAGTTCCATGGAGGGGGAGAGTCCGGCAGGTTTTATCCTCCCGTCTTCGGATGAAGTGATCTGCTCTGGATCTAGGGCCAGAGCGGACACGGGTGTTGACCCCTGGATGGGATCCGATGATAGATCTAAGATATCTTTATCGTATAGGCAGGGAGCGACAACCAAGGGCGCGAATCCTTTGAAGATCAGATCACCTTGGATATCGGCGACGTAATTCAGACTTCCGAACCTGATCTGATGACCAGGGGCGCAACTGTCAACCCGCTCAAGGTGGCCATCCGAGTTGGTGCGTAGGATGAAGCCGCCAATCACGAAAAGCTGATCGGTGAGGGAGGTCTCCCCGAGGGTGGCGTCGTCGCTGATGACGAAGCGAGCCATCAATCCTTCTGTCGACAACACAGCGGAACTCTCAATGAAAGCACCAATGTCAGTGTTAAAACCGGCAGATCTCGGGTAGGGGGTCCCGAACTGTGTATCTTAGGATTGATGGTAACAGGGGGAAACAAGGACACAATGTTTACCCAGGTTCAGGCCCTCTTAATGCAGGTAATACCTTACTTCCTGCTTGATTAATCTTGATGAATATGGGGATTACAAGAGTTGATCTACCTCGAGATCGTGATGGCTAAACACTCGATATCTAGCTTATGGTAGTTGTCATTGTCTCTACGGACTGAACCCTCCGGTTTATATATGCACCGGAGGGACATGAGTTGTACATAATCATCTTGCAGAGGAAGGAATCATTACACCCGGACTTCAACTTGCCATTCTATACACATAGGAGTCCTATCCGGACACGAGGGAGAATCTTCTGTGTTGATCTTCACGGCCCACCAGTCCGGCCCATAACGAGTAATCCGGACACCAGAGGACCGCCTATTCCAGGACTCCCTCAGTTGGTACCCTAAGTCCCTGTTCGGAAGCTCGCTGGCTTCCCACGGGAGCCAGGAGCGTTCGGCAGCTCTGGCTACTCCAGCTCCAGCTGCATGGGTTGGTAGCCCTTGAAGTGAGGCCGAAACCCATTTGGATGCATGTAAGTAAATTTCTCTTTTTTTTTCTAGTCGAAATTCATATATTACAGTACTGAACAGAGAGAGGTAGGGGAGGGGCAGCTCACCTTGAGCTAGGGGGATGGGGAAGGATGGTGTCGACTGAGATGCGAGGGCCCGCGACATCGACTAGTGGCAGCGTGGCGAAAGAATGGGCAGCTGCTAGAATTGGCAGCAGAGAGGAACGAGCGAGTCAGGATTCTTTGCTCGCCCGATCTGGCGGGAGCAGTACCTACGATCGAAACAACCGGGCCACTTTGGAAGGACAATCACGTGTAAATTGTCTCAACTCCATCTTCTATCTTTTTTGGAGCTAGGCTTGTGCTGCTCATGGAAACTACTCTACGTCGGGATGGTCTCCGCGGAGCGGGATTGTTCGGGTTGGCTCCACAAGCAGAGACGGGGAAGCTGGCTGGTGGAGTCGAGTTGCATGCACAAGCCGGGTGGGCCATGCCTGGGTCGGGCCACCTACCAAATTTGCTGAGCCGGGCTAGCACGCGAGATTCGGCTCGCGGCCTAGGCATGGCCTCAGACTTGCAGCACGCTAGGCACATCCTGTTTAGCCCCATGCCGAGCCAGGCACGTGTGCTTCTCGCCTCCTATTTTCTGCGCAGGGCGCCAGCGAGCGACCTGGCGCGTACCCCGTCAAGCGCTGGGTATTCGTATGGGCCAACCCATTTTCAGATTTCATCTCCACTAGTTTTGGGAAGGTTCTATAACCATGAATCTGCTTTTTCATTTCCGTTTTTTCTTTCTTTTTCTTATATATTTTCCATTTTCAATTTGGAAACATCTTTCAAATTCAGGAACATCTCTTGAAATCATGAACATTTTTTTGAAATCATGCACATTTTTAAAATTCATGATTTTTGTTTGAAAATTCATGAAGATCATTCAAATTCAGGAATATTTTTTGAAATTACGTACATTTGTTTTGGAACATGTGATCAATATTTTGAACTGTCGAATACCTTTTTGAACTTTGGGAATAATTTGTGAAATTCTAAAACATTTTTCTGTTTTTGACGAACATTTTTTTGAGTTCATGAATACTTCTTTAATCAGGAAACATTTTTTGAATTTTATAAATATTTTTTTGAAACTGGGTATATTTTTCGAAATTCCTGAACAATGTTTGAATATTGTGAACACTTCAATAAATTCATGAACATTTGTTTTTGAAATCACAAACATTTTTTAAATCCGTGAGCATTTTCTCATTTAATGAATATTTTTTAAATCATGCACACTTTTTTAATTCACGAACTTTTTTAGTTAATGAACATTTTTTCACAATATGCACCTTTTTGAAATCCTGAATAATTTTTACGTAAAAAGGAAAAATACTTAAAAAAAACAAGGGGCTTCCCGCTTCCCGCGCCGCACACGAGGGTGCCCCAGCGCCCAGCGCGCTGAATAGGAGCTCCCCTTCTCGACCGGCCGGCGAAGAACGGGCCGACACAATCAAAATCGCGGCGGTGGTTCGTTCATCCAGCACCCATACGCAGATCTCGGGCGCCGCCGCCAGGGCAATGGTGTCCGAGCCCGACCCCGACGTCTCCCTCCTGCCCCCCGCTCCGAACCCTAGCCACAAACCCTGCCTCCGGGCAGCCAAGTCCACGGCCTTCAAGCGCGAGGAGCGCCACAAGCGCAAGGAGCAGAAGCGGGAGTTCAAGCGGCAGCGCAAGGAGCAGAAGCGGGAGCGCCGCAAGCGCAAGGAGCAGAAGCGGGAGCGCCGCAAGCACAAGGAAGAGAAGCGGGAGCGGCGCAAGCACAAGGAGGAGAAGCGCGAGCGCAAGCGGCAGCGCAAGCGGGAGGACAGCCTCGCCCTAGCGCTCGCCCAGTGGGAGCCCCTCGGTGCCCCAGCTGGCCCGGCTGCCACCTCCGCCCCCGGCGCGCCAGCCGAAGACGGGCCAAGGCCGTGTGACCCGTCCTCGCCGGCGGGCGCCGCGCCTTCCGCCTCCTGGATCTGGGGCCCTCCAGCGGAACACTCCGCCGACAGGACCTAGGGACGCGGGCTCTGAGGGGATTCTACGAAGCGGAGCGAGGGAGACGGGGCGGTTCCTGTGCCTGGTGTGCGAGGGGGTCGGCGCTAAGGTGGGCATGCCGTTCCCCGGCAGCGCGGCGCTGGTGCAGCACGCCGGCTCGGTCTCCCCTCCCGGACCAGGAGGCTCGCGCCGACGCCCTTGGCTGCCTGCTCGGCTGGGGCGCTGGCCGGACAACGCCCTTTCCGGTAAACTTGTTACCTGGTTCCTATCAAAAAATTTGCTTAGTACCATGTCTATCACATTGCTGAATGTTTTGTTGCAGTCGTAAGAAATGCAGGTAGATTGTCACAACGATGGCGCTTGTGATCAAGCTGAGCACTTGGATGATTCTGAAAGTGCAGAAATGGTGGTGGCCTAATTTTGCTCATCCTGCCAAGTTAGAGATTCTTTCTTGGTCAGAAAGCTAAGAAATACATGTGATCTGGCTTGATGTATCGATAACCTGGATGGTCATTGCTCATGTATGCGTGTAATCTAGCGATGCTCTGGTATCGTTGATGCTTGTTCTTAACATCTAAAGCTGTATCTAAAAGTTTCTGATTTGCAGTGCATCGTATTTCAATTGTTGATTCCTGATGTTTATTGATCTTGAGTTTGAAGGAAACGAAAGTAAATATCTATGAATAGAAATCCATCGAGTCTTGCTGCTGAGAAGTAGTCTGATATTATATTTTGAACTTAAGTAGTCTGAACTTTTTTTTTAACTTCAGTATTCTGAACTTATGGTTGGAGCCATTGTCTCCTTATCCTGAAAACAAACTCACAAATCACAACTTCTGTCCAAGGTATGAAAATTCCAAAAACATATCTACCTTATTTCCTACATAAAGAGCAATCTACAATGATGTGATGACACTGCTTAAGGTAGTAAACATACCACCGCCTGATAAAGAAAACTTTAAGATTCATATCCGTCTCTTGTCAGAATATTTTTTTCTTTTGTTGATTTTATCTTTTTCAAAAGATCAAAGATAGTACAGGCCAGCTTTGTGCCGTAACTAGTGAGGCAGATGGCAAACGTTTGGAATGACGACAGAGGCTGGTGCTAGGTAGTGAAATTAAAAAACATCATCAAGTTTTCCAAACTGAATGAAGTACTGTCGCATCCTGAACAAGCCCATAGCTTACCAGCGTCAACTGGAGCATTAGATATTTAGATGGAATTTCTTCACCGAAGCAGCCAAACCCGCCCATGGAAATTCAAATATCAACATTTCAAATGCTTGTGCCATCGTGCCTAACTTATTATCTAGAGCCAATGAGCTCGGGTCATGAGTTTCTCTGCCTCCTGTCGATCTATTGTGAGAGGCCACTGAAAACTGCAGTGTATTCTTCTCGGTCCCGTTGATCTACGTAATTTGTATTCACAGGACACTTGTCACAGATATCACTTTTTTTTTAGAATATTGTCACAGATATCCTATACAGCGCCTTATGCGCCACTCGGCCAGCCGGCGCTCATGCGCCTGATCTGTTGGGCCGGCCCATCAAGCACGAGCTCGCTCGACAAGCAGCTCGCTCCATGGTCTTCGCTCGGTCGTCCGTTTGACCATGACTACTGACCGTTCGACGGGAGCAACTAGTTAACGAGTGTTTCTTCGGAAACCTCACAATGTTCAGCGCCACTTAGCGCGCTCTTAGTCATTCGCCACATTTCACGCTCTGAGCGCTCTCTCTGGATTTTGTTTTTATTTTATTTTTCTGCACGCGTTTTCGGCTTTTTAAAACGGTTTTCAACTTAAAAAGTAAAATGACAAACTCAACAGTAAATAGTACGTAAACATAACTTGAGCTTTAGATTTGGCTCATTATCACAATGATATCAAATTTATTATTTTTATATCTCAAAAATGGTTTCAAATTTTTATACAAAATTTTATGACATCATATATTGATGTTGCGTTAACGTGCTAGATTCTTTTTCAGATTTTTTCAAATATTCTATGGCATCCAGTACACCGATAGCACCACAAGGTGCACCGAATACATTCCCCGTGTGAGAGGTGGGCCATATATTAATTGCACGACATATTAGTATGGCTAACTATTGTATGGGTGGGCTATTACGTTGACTATAAATGGCAAGGCAACACTTAAAAAAAAATGACAAGGCAACATCATATGGCCAGCGGGGAAACCAATATGTGGTTGGATTGTTAGGAGGACAGTGATATCCCAAGCCATCGGGATTCAAGTCCCAGTGCTCGCATTTATCCTAAATTTATTTCAGATTTTCGAAGATGCACACTCAGTGGGAGGAGACGTTCCCGTCGACTACGAGGCGGCTACGACGACTTCATAAAATCTAAAGATAATATGCTCAGTCTCTCGAAGGTCCCTAGGGTAAGGTGTGCATATGTGCATTCATAGGGTTGAATGTGTGCACGTATATATGAGCGCTTGCATCTGGATTGGTCAGCTCTTGGCTGGTTCCTAGGTGTATTTGCACCCTATATGAAAAAAAAAACATCTGGCCCTCGCGTCGCTCCCTCCCGGGGCGACACGGGCGGCGGCTCAGGCGCCCCTCCACCGCGCCCCCTCCTCACTCCCCTTCCCTCGCCGTCGTCGGTGGGCTCCGCCGGGCGAAGCCCGCGCGGATCCGGCGGCGGCTGGACCTCTTCTTCCCGTGGCGACGCTCGTGAGGGGGAGACTTGCAGCGGCATGCGACGGATGGCGGACGGCGACGGTGCTGGCATCGGCTGTTGGCGGCAGATGGGGAGCTGGGGCGGCGGTCTCGGTCCGGGCTCCGGCGTGGCCTGGCCGTGGACGACGTGCGTGCTTGCGGCGGCGGTCGGCTTCAGATGCGTGCGTGGGTTGCGGATCTACGTCGGTCACGGCAGCGGCTGGCGTGCGGCGGGCGCGGCGACCAACAGGGCGTGGCGGATGTGGCTCTGGAGCGCGAGGTGCGCCGCGGGGGACGAGCTGCGCGTATGCTCTGCTGCTCTGTTCGTGCAGCTCCGATCTGGATTTGAGCTTGTTCTTCGATCTGGTTGCTGCACTTCCCGATGCGGCTTTGGTGGCTGTGGTGGATGTGGTCGCGGTGGTGCTGCGGTGGTGGACGGCGGCTACGACCAGGGGTGGTGCGTGCCTGGGCGCGTTGGATCATGGGATCCCGTGGACATGGTGAGGTCGACCTCAGCAGGGGTGGTGATTGGTGGGCGGCGGTCGGTGGTTGCAGGTGGTCATCTCCGGGAGAAATCCTTGCTCCAGTCTACATCGAAGCCGGCGACGGCAGTGCCCGCGGGTGTCGTGATCTTTCTTGAAAGCGTCATCGTGGAGGTGTGCTCTTCCTCCCCACGGCTTTGGCTCCGGAGGGAAACCTCAGATCTGCTGGATCGGGCGATGGAGGCGTCTTCGCGTCTCTCTTCTCCTTGGGGGCATCGTCTCGGAGCCGGCTACGACTGGGAGACTGGTGGATGGCGGCATCTTCGCTGCGTGGTTTGCTGAGGCGGGGCGCTGGTTTCTGTTTGGCAACGATGATGGTGTCGAGAGGAACTCGGGTTGCGGCGTGGACTTTGGTAGTCGGTTCTTCCCGGCGTGTCCGAGTTGCTCTTCCGTAGGTTGCTCGGTTGCTTTGAAATCGGAGCTGCGGTGGAGCGGGTCCAGGTGGTGACGATGACAGGCGCCCGGTGGTCGTTTACGGTGGGCACGATCGACGCAAGTCCTGCATATTTTCCTTGCGATGCTCGTCGTCATAGTCGGAGCTGTCGGTTGCTGGCGTGTGTGGCCATCTGTTGGCATGTGCCATGGTGGCTTCTCTGGCTGTTTTCTTTTTTGCAGTTTCGGGTTTTATGTCGGTGGCCAGGTTGATCGGTGGTGCTTATGTCATATTGGTTGCTTGTATTGGTTTTAGCCCGGTTATCCGTCAATTAACCGGACAATTTTTTTCTTAATCAATGAAAATGGCAAGTCTTTGCCTCTTTTTAAAAAAAAAAAAATCAAGAAAAAGTCAAAAAAATCTGAAGGTATTTTGAAAATGAACTTGACCTTCTGTTGTACTTGTGAGAAAATTTTCATAAAAAGAAAAACCCCTTTGATTTCTTTAAAAAAAAGACAATTTTTTTACCATAATAGTGTAAATAGTGACCTATAGTAGCAAATAATTTTCTTTTATTTTTTGCCCAGAAGGCAATGTTGTTCTTGTTGCTTGTGAAAATTTATATACTAATGAAAAAAATCATGTTTATTCAAAAAACTTATAAACTAATTTTACTTTTTATTTAATTATTTAAAAATCCCTTTTTAAAGTGTATATACAACCAGGAACGAAAGTCCATTTCTCGCTCCTAGCTACTGTACATTATTAACCATGCTCTAAGGATCCATCCATGCACGCTGCATTAACTCTCCTCGTTATCGTCAAGAAATAAACAAACCACAAGAACCATATAGAAGAATCAAGAGATTCAGAGGGTGCTTGATACATTTTAGTCCCATGATTAAAAGTAGTGGGACTAAAACTTGCTAGCCTCATTCATGCTTGGATCCAAATACTAAAGAGACTAAAATTAAATTAATGAGCATTTATTATTATCCAAACCCTCCAATTCAGAACTTGTATGCGTTAGAGAAGAAGAGTTAAATGAGAAGAGAGATGACTAATTCACATTTTACTAGTGGTACACCTGACTAAAAGATTTTAGTCTTCAGACTAGTTTTAACCCCTTTTTAGTCAGGGATGGTTGGAACTTTAATCTTTTAAAAATACTATTTTTAGTCAGAGTAATTTTAGTCCTTGGATCCAAGCAAGGCCTCGGAGCATAGGAGAAGACAAAACTGGTGCGAGGAGAAGGGCGTGTACATAGAAGTCGTCACCCTGGCGTAGTTGCTTACTCACCAGTCAGTCCGTCACTCGCTGTCGCGCGCGAGAGACCAGATCGCCATGGACATGGCACGCTACGTCGCGTTCCACCAGCAGTGGATCGCGGGCCAGCAGGCGGGCCTCAGCGAGCTCGCGGAGGCGGCAGCCAATGCCGCCGCCGGGCGCGCCACGGACGCGCAGCTGAGGGCCGTGGTGGAGAGGTGCATGCGTGGGTACCAGGAGTACGCCGCCAGCCGACGTGCCCTGGCGCGCGAGAACGGCGCGGCCTTCGTCGCCCCGCCGTGGTGCACGGCGTTTGAGAACTCCGTGCTCTGGCTCGGGGGCTGCCGGCCGTCGCTGGCCATCCGGCTTCTCTACTCCATCTCCGGCGAAGGATTGGAGGAGGACATCGAGGAGTTCGTCAGCGGCCGCGGTCGCGGCCTCGCAGAGGAGATGGGCCTCATCGGGATCACGGCCACGCAGCTGCAGCAGATCAACGACCTCCACCGCTGCACGCTGCGCGACGAGGGTTACCTGACGGAGCGTCTCGCGAGTCTGCAGGAGAACATCGCCGACCGGCCGCTGCTTCCGATCGTCCGGGAGCGCGCCGCCGCGGCGGCGGCAGCATTAGCCGGTCAGGACCGAAGCGCTAAGCGCGACGCCATTCCCGGACGGCTCGTGGTAGCAGAATCGTCGGGAGGACTCGCCGCCGAGGTGGACGCGGCGATGGAGAGCTACTCGGCCGGGCTGGCCAGTCTCCTGGAGGAAGCGGACGAGCTGCGCATGTCGACGGCCAGGATGCTGGCCACGGAGATCCTGACGCCGCGGCAGGCGGTGGAGATGCTGATGGCTGCCAAGCAGCTGCACCTGGCGGTGCGCGACTGGAGCCGCCGGAAGGAGGAGGGCGCCCAGAACGCGCGTCTGCCGCGCGCAGCCGCAGCGACGACCGCCCCCTCCGTCTCAAACCCATGACAGGCTCGCCATTCCTGAACTAGCTTGCTTTGCCGCACCAACTTAAGTGTACACAGTCTGAATAATCTGTATATTCTGGATTTCTAGATATTAGTATCGTTGTTTCTCTGCCATTATATAAGTTGAAGTTTTTCCAACTCCTGTCCAACATATATATCCGTAACTAGTTTCTTGTGTACTTGCATGTGTTGGCTTGGCTCTCTAGTCTGATCCGTTCTACAGTAGTTTATTCATAATTCCTTGGAATCCTGAAGAGCGGAGAAAATGGGGCGGACGGGGACTGCGGGACGAGAGGAGCTGTTGGTTTATCGCCTTCCGTTTCCCGTCGCTTTCGGCCCGGCGCCGCGCACGGCGCACCTGTGGCACGACGCGACCTGGGGGACGCCAGGTCCGCATGGCGCGTTGTCGCTCTCGTCGCGCGTAATTTGGTTTGTTAGTCGCCCACTGCTAGTGCGTGGCCGCCGCATGGGCGAAGGCGCCGCGCGTGCTTGCGCATGCTGGACGCGTGGGCCGTGGAGCGCTGGTCGCGGCGGGGGCGGGGGCGGGCGCTGGTCGCGGCGGCGTGCTTCCTGCTGACGGACCACCCAGGAGTGTCAGCCTATCTGATAGGCTATCTTTACTGCTGATGGGAACAGGCCGGCGCCGGTAGGCTTTTGAGACGGGCTACACCGTTTGATGCCGTCGGTGGTCGCCGTTGCGGTTGCTAGGCATGCCTCACCGTCCCATTTAAGCATCTAAAACTGCATATTGCATAGGACAGATATGACCCTTCAAACGTTCGCCGAAGTGGACGCAGTGACCGGCCACATCTCAAATTAGCACGGCTGCATTCAGACATCTCATATTGAATTTTTATAAATCCATACAAATCATACAGAGAAAAAAAACATAATACGTATATCATCCAACTACTGCTCGTCGAAGATGTCGATTGTCACCGTGCCCAGCTCCGGGTACATGGGCGGCAGTTGCAGCTCCGACTCCTCCACTCTGGCCTCCTCCTCTATCTTCGGGTCGAGTTCGGCGAAGAGCGCGTCGGTCGCTGTCCGCTCCTACCGGTTGGCCTTCACATAGGCTCCATCTTGGATGGACACCGGGATGGCCTGCTGTTCCACCATCTCTGCAGCTTGGGCGAAGGCGAACTCCGCCTTCGCCCCCGTCTCCTCCATGTTGAACCCCAGAGCAGGCTGCTCCGCCTCGTGCTCCTCTGGATCCAGCAGCTCCATCGGCCCCGACAGCGGCTCTCCCTCCTCCAGTTCTGACGAGTCCGGAGGCAACCCAGCAGCGATTCGGGCGGCACGCCTAGCCTAGATCTCCTCCACGATCTGCCTCCGGTGCTCCGGCGAGAGCATAGCGTACGTGATGATCTTTTGTCGGACCATGGCGATGCCAGAGAGCGTGGGAGAGGAGGCGGATGGGCTCGGGTTGCAGCGCAGAGAGGGTGGAGGTGGATAGGCTAGGGTTCGGGGAAGCCAACCAACTTAAATAGCCGGATTTGGCCTCGGGAGGCGAGTCAGAGCGGCGCCACGCGGCGTTCATACCGCGGCGACGGAGGAGGCGTCTGTCGGACCATCAGGTATCCGGATGATTCCGCGTGGGACCCCATCGTCAGTCCTACGTGGCGGACGCGCATGGGTGCCCCCATATATAGACTGGAAATGAGGGGTGCCGGTCAGCCCGTGCGTTTGAGACTCGTTTGAGGCGCCCATCTAGATTAGATTTTTGTGACCGGGCGAGCCGCCCGGGTGTATGAGGCCGGTTTGGGGCGCCTGATGTAGATGCTCTTAGTCGTCTTGGGCCATTTCTAACCAATCCCCGACTAGGCCGTAAGGGAGGATAAATTCGGTCATCCTCCCTTACGGGCACGACGCACCTAGCCGATACCCAAAAACGGTTAGTAGATATAATTATCCTCCACCTCCCAACACCCCCTTCAATTTTCCTAAATATTCTCACTCCCGCCGCGGCCAAGTAAAATCGCCGCCTCTTTTTCTCCCACCCTCCCTCCCATTGTCGCTGCCACCAGGCCCCGCCGCCGCCGATGACCCTCCCTCCGACCGGAATGGATAGGCCGGTCCCTTCCCACACATCGTCGGCCACCGCCCTCGGCTTGTTGCCGCCGGAAACCACCCACTCATCGCCGCCCGCGATGATGAAAATTTTGGGGATGACAAAGAACCACTGGGCCCAAGCTCCTCCTCCAACCGCGAAATGGCCTCCGGGTGGAGACCGCCTCTATGGCTGTGACGCCCGAGACCGACGTCCCAGAAGATTCCAGAAGATTCCAGATGTTCCGGGTCCTTCCGTGTGTTTTATTTTTGCTTGTGTTATTTAGTTTTTGCATTGCATCATGTCATCATGCCATCATGTCATATTTATTTTTGCATCTCAACCTAAATAAATTGTGTGGACCTTCGGTCCATTTAAATCGAGGGAAGGTGACTTCTCTTTATAACATATAAAAGCCTCCTAATATTATTAGGGAGCTATATAAATAAATATTCCATTGCTCCGGAATCACCATAACACACTTGCAAATTTTCCCCATGTCTTTTTCACATCGAGCTTCTCCTTCCAGACCTTGCCATTAATTCTTTTCCGTTGTTTCGAGGTTCCTCCGAAAATCCTCAACATTTTTGGACACTTCTTTATTCGAGTCTCAGTTCAAACCCATTTGAATTAAATTCAAATATGTTTGAATTATTTTCCGATCTGGCCTTTTATATTTTTTCTCCGGTCGTGCTCATTTTTACGAACCCAAGAAAATTAACCTTTGTCCTAATTCTTGCCCTAACCCCCTCCTCTTTTTCTTTTCATTCTCTTTCGTTTTTCTGCTAAAAGAATCGTTAAAAGAGCACAGGCCTCAGGCCATCATCCCAGCGCAGCCCGGCCTCCATCCCTCCTGGGCCTCTAGACCTCCCAGGCCCATCTCTCTCTCCAAGCCGCCAGGCCCACTCCAGTGCAGCGAACCCTAGCCCGACCGCACCTTTTTCCTCTCGCTCCCTCGTTTCCCCATCGACCGCCGCCACCCCTCGCTCTCGCTCGCTCTGCCCGAAACCCCATCGCCCCGAGCGCCCGCATCCTCATCGCCTCTGGCCCCGCGCGCCAGGAGCCCGATGCGCCACCGGCTCGCATCCGCCGCAGCCTGCAGCGCTCCTTCGCCTCTCCTCGTCCAGGGCGCCAGCCGCCTCCCTCCGCGAATCCCTCCTCTGCGATGCCCCTCGAGCGCCAAGCCTGAGCGCCTCCATCCCGCGCCGATGCGCGCCAAGGCCGTCTCGGCCCCGTCCTCCTCATCCGCCCCGTCTCCAGCGCCGAGGCCTCCTCGAACGCCTTGGATCCGAGGCCTCAGCCGCGCCCCGTCGCCAAGGCCGAGCGTCGCCCGCCTCCTCCAGCAAGGTCGCCGCCCTCCGTCTTCTGCACCTCGCCAAGGTCCTTCCTCCGGCCTCCCTTCCCCGACGCCAGGGCCAGCTGGGTCGTCTCCTCACGAAGGCGAAGCCCGGCGCCCCGAGCCCTCCTCCCGTCGAGGCCGTCCAGCGCCTCCTCCGCCCAAGGCAGTAGCCCCGCGGCCACTCCGTCGCCTCCTCGCCAAGTTGCCGCTGCCACGGCCTCGTCGCCGTGCTGCCTCTTTTGCTGCGAATGTTGTTCGCCAAGGCCAGCGCCGCTCCGTGTTGGTTGGGCATTTTTGCCTTCTGTCATGTGCCAAGACTTGTTGCTGCCATGTTTCTTTTGCCAAGTGTTCCTTCCGGTGTGTCCAAGTTCGGCTACTCGGCGACCCGTCAAGTTCGACTACTTCATGGACGCGACAAGTACCACGACCGCGACAAGTACCTCGACGAACCGAACATCTACGGAAAAAACGAGCTCGTGAACGGCTACGGATCAAGTACCACTACCGTCGACAAGACCGAGACCGGCAAGTTCCACGACGTGGCGAGTTCCTCTCCGAACGGGATGTGAACGACTACACATGTACCTCTACGTGAACAACTACTTCCTCTTCGGAAACGTGAACCACTACTTCCTCTACGACTCGCGAGAACGACTCCTTCCTCTACGATCTCGAACCGCCCCGAAACGCACGTTTCAAAGGTATAACGAGACGACCCCGTGGATGGCCCGTGAGATGCTTGTTGTGGTTGTATGAAATGTTTGCCCTTGTGTGCTCGTGCCCGTTCGTCCGTTTGTCATGTTCCTCGGTTGCCTCGTCGCCGACTCGTGGGAACCCGGCAACGGGTTCACCCCACCTTTCATCTTGTTCCGCACCTTTCATCTTGTTCCGCACGTTCACTCCATCTTTCTTTTGCCCGGTCTCTCAACGAGTTACCGGAACCGATATGTTGCGTGGCGTCATTTTCGGATCGTTGCCGTGGCACCCTTTCTTTCCACCACGATGACTAATTCTCCTTATCATCTATATCTCTTTTAAGTCAACCTTTTAATAATTGCATAAACTTGATCATGTCATCCGCATCATTTAACAACATTATAATGTTAATTGTTGTTGCTTTAATAATCGCTAAACATGCTCAAGGGGATTTTCCGGAATAATTGTTGTTATTTCCGGCCTCATTTAAAATGTCTAGATAGGTAGTTTCTTTTGCTTCACCTCTTGCCATGCTAGAAACTTTTAATCTTGTCTTGTAATTAACGAGAGTCAAGTAAATAATTAAATGTGGTGTTTCGTCAACATGCAACTCGTTGCATATTGAGCTCCACTTAACTTGTAGTTTTGTTTGTGCATTTTGCCATGCCATGCATATTTAAACTGGACATGCATCATACTTGGTTGTGCATCGTATGCCATGTCTATGCTTGTGTGTTTACCGCGTTGTTTTCTTCTTTCCGGTTGCTTCTCTTGTTAGCTTCGGTTTCGTTCCGGAGTTGTGAGGCTTCTTCTTCGTCTTCTTCATGGATCCGTTCTTCTCCCTTGTGGATTCCCAGGCAAGATGATCATACCCTTGGATACCTTTACTACCATTGCCATGCTTAGTTGTCTCGATGCTATCGTTACATGTCGCGATACCCATCTTTTATGTCAGCCTCTCCTTGTTGCCATGAAACCTCTAACCTTGACACCTTCCTAGCAAAACCACTGTTTGGCTATGTTACCCGCTTGCTCAGCCCCGCTTGCTCGGCCCCTCTTATAGCGTTGTTAGTTGCAGGTGAAGATGAAGTTCGTTCCAGGAGGGAACTTGTTGTTGGAATATCACAATATCTATAACTATTATTAACACACCTATATACTGGGCATGGGTGGAAGGCTTGGCCTTTTGCTCGGTGTTTTGTTCCACTCATGCCACCTTAGGCGCCGATAAACCGGCATTATGTTCCTTGATTTTGCGTTCCTTACACGATGGGTGAAATGGGGACCCCTTGACAGTTCGACTTTGAATAAAACTCCTCCAGCAAGGCCCAACATTGGTTTTAATTTGCTCATAATAACAACATATTTAATTAATTAAATTGCATAGGGAGTTAGCGCTACCCGAGGATTCTTAATTCTACATAGCAGGGGGGGCCAGTGCTGATGGTGTTGGTCCCAAACGGGGAGCCTGCGGGGCCGCCTTGGGGAAACCCGAGGTATCTGGCATAACCCGTAGCTTCACCCATCCGGTAGTGTCCTGAGACGAGATACGCGCGGCTACTATCAGGGTGTCGACACACCGGGAGGTCTTGCTGGACTTGTTTTACCATTGTCGAAATGACTTGTGCTACCGGGATGCCGAGCCTGATCGGATTTTCCCTAAGATAAGGGGTGATGATATTATATTTATCACTTCAGCTAATCGTGAGAGCTTGTGATGGGCTAAGTTGGAACACCCCTGCAGGGTTATGATCTTTCGAAAGCCGTGCCCGCGGTTATGTGGCAGATTGGAATTTGTTAATGTCCGGTTGTAGAAAACTTGACAAATGATCCGAAGTAAAACACACAACCGTGTGAGTAACCGTGACTGTCTCTTTTCACTTTGAGAAGAGAACACGATGGGGTTGTTGGGGAACGTAGTATTTTAAAAATTTCCTACGATCACGCAAGATCTATCTACCAGATGCATAGCAACGAGAGGGAAGAGTGTGTCTACGTACCCTCGTAGACCGGGAGCGGAAGCGTCAAGTGACGCGGTTGATGTTGTCGAACTTCTTCGCGATCCAACCGATCAAGCACCGAACGTACGGCACCTCCGCGTTCAGCACACCTTCAGCTTGATGACGTACCACGAGCTCTTGATCCAGTTGAGCTTCACGGGAGAGTTTCGTCAGCACGATGGCGTGGTGACGGATATGATGTGTTCACCGGCGCAGGGCTTCGCCTAAGCTCCGCGACGGTATGACCGAGGTGTGATTCTGTAGAGGGGGGCACCGCACACGGCTAAAACAATTCAACTTGTGTGTCTTTGGGTGCCCCCCTGCCCCCGTATATAAAGGAGCAAGGGAGGGAGGCCGGCCGGCCGTTCCTGGTGCGGCTAGGGAGTGGACTCCTACTAGGAATAGGATTGCAATCCTATTCCTAGTAGGATTCACCAAAAGAAGGAAGAGGGAAAAGAATAGGAGAGGTGGCGCCCCCCCAATCCTAGTCCAACTAGGAACCCTAGGTGGGGGCGCCGGCCAGCCCTATGGGCTGCCTCTCTCTTTCCCTTTAGGCCCACTATGGACCATCCCCTCTCGTAGGGGGTTCCGGTAACCCCCTCCGGCATTCCCGATAAATCCGAAACTTTTCCGGAACACTTCCGGTGTCCGAATATAGTCGTCCAATATATCAATCTTTATGTCTCGGACATTCCGAGACTCCTCGTCATGTCCGTGATCTCATCCGGGACTCCGAACTACCTTCGGTACATCAATACTCATAAACTCATAATACCGATCGTCATCAAACATTAAGCGTGCGGACCCTACGGGTTCGAGAACTATGTAGACATGACCGAGACTCATCTCCGGTCAATAACCAATAGCGGAACCTGGATGTTCATATTGGCTCCTACATATTCTACGAAGATCTTTTATCGGTCAGAACCGCATAACAACATACGTTGTTCCTTTTGTCAACGGTATGTTACTTGCCCGAGATTCGATCGTCGGTATCTCTATACCTAGTTCAATCTCGTTACCGGCAAGTCTCTTTACTCGTTCCGTAACACATCATCTCGTGACTAACTCATTAGTCTTTTGTTTGCAAGGCTTATTGTGATGTGTGTTACCGAGAGGGCCCAGAGATACCTCTCCGACACTCGGAGTGACAAATCCTAATCTTGATCTATGCCAACACCACGAATACTTTCGGAGACACCTGTAGAGCATCTTTATGATCACCCAGTTACGTTGTGACGTTTGATAGCACACAAGGTGTTCCTACGGTATTCGGGAGTTGCATAATCTCATAATACCGATCGTCATCAAACGTTAAGCGTGCGGACCCTACGGGTTCGAGAACTATGTAGACATGACCGAGACTCATCTCCGGTCAATAACCAATAGCGGAACCTGGATGTTCATATTGGCTCCTACATATTCTACGAAGATCTTTTATCGGTCAGAACCGCATAACAACATACGTTGTTCCTTTTGTCAAACGGTATGTTACTTGCCCGAGATTCGATCGTCGGTATCTCTATACCTAGTTCAATCTCGTTACCGGCAAGTCTCTTTACTCGTTCCGTAACACATCATCTCGTGACTAATTATTAGTCTTTTGCTTGCAAGGCTTATTATGATGTGTGTTACCGAGAGGGCCCAGAGATACCTCTCCGACATTCGGAGTGACAAATCCTAATCTTGATCTATGCCAACACCACGAATACTTTCGGAGACACCTGTAGAGCATCTTTATGATCACCCAGTTACGTTGTGACGTTTGATAGCACACAAGGTGTTCCTACGGTATTCGGGAGTTGCATAATCTCATAGTCATAGGAACATGTATAAGTCATGAAGAAAGCAATAGCAGTTAAACTAAACGATCATAGTGCTATGCTAACGGATGGGTCTTGTCCATCACATCATTCTCCTAATGATGTGATCCCGTTGATCAAATGACAACTCATGTCTATGGTTAGGAAACATAACCATCTTTGATCAATGAGCTAGTCTAGTAGAGGCATACTAGGGACACTCTGTTTTGTCTATGTATTCACACATGTACTAAGTTTCCGGTTAATACAATTCTAGCATGAATAATAAACATTTATCATGATATAAGGAAATATAAATAACAACTTTATTATTGCCTCTAGGGCATATTTCCTTCAGTCTCCCACTTGCACTAGAGTCAATAATCTAGCTCACATCGCCATGTGATTTAATACCGATAGTTCATATCGTTATGTGAATAACACCCATAGTACACATCGCCATGTGACCACCACCCAAAGGGTTTACTAGAGTCAATAATCTAGTTCACATCGCTATGTGATTAATACCCAAGAGTAATAAGGTGTGATCATGTTTTGCTTTGTGAGAGAAGTTTAGTCAACGGGTCCGTCACATTCAGATCCGTATGTATTCCGCAAATTTCTATGTCTATAATGCTCTGCATGGAGCTACTCTAGCTAATTGCTCCCACTTTCAATACGCATCCAGATTGATACTTAGAGTCATCTGGATTTAGTGTCAAAGCTTGCATCGGCGTAACCCTTTACGTCGAACTCTTTATCACCTCCATAATCGAGAAACATTTCCTTAGTCAGCCAGTTACTAAGGATAATTTTGACCGCTGTACAGTGATCTACTCCTGGATCACTATTGTACCCCTTTGACAAATTCATGGCAAGGTACACCACATGATTGGTACACAGCATGGCATACTTTATAGAACCTATGGCTGAGGCATAGGGAATGACTTTTATTCTCTCTATATCTTTCTGCCGTGGTCTGGCTTCGAGTCTTACTCAACTTCATACCTTACAAGTCAGGCAAGAACTTCTTCTTTGACTGATCCATTTTGAACTACTTCAAAATCAAGGTATGTACTCATCGAAAGTCTTATCAAGCGTCTTGATCTATCTCTATAGATCTTGATGCCCAATATGTAAGCAGCTTCACCGAGGTCTTTCTTTGAAAAACTCCTTTCAAACACTCCTTTATGCTTTCCAGAAAATTCTACATCATTTCTGATCGACAATATGTCATTCACATATACTTATCAGAAAGGTTGTAGTGCTCCCACTCACTTCTTGTAAATACAGGCTTCTCCAAAAGTCTGTATAAAACCATATGCTTTGATCACCTCATCAAAGCGTATATTCCAACTCCGAGATGCTTGCACCAGTCCATAGATGGATCGCTGGAGTTTGCATACTTTGTTAGCACCTTTTGGATCGACAAAACCTTCTGGTTGCATCATATACAACTCTTCTTTGAGATATCCATTTAGGAATGCAGTTTTGACATCCATTTGCCAGATTTCATAATCATAAAATGCGGCAATTGCTAACATGATTCGGACAGACTTTAAGCATCGCTACAGGTGAGAAAGTCTCATCGTAGTCAACTCCTTGAACTTGTCGAAAACCTTTCGCAACAAGTCGAGCTTTGTAAACAGCAATATTACCGTCTGCGTCGGTCTTCCTCTTGAAGATCCATTTATTTTCGATGGCTTGCCGATCATCGGGCAAGTCAACCAAAGTCCACACTTTGTTCTCATACATCGATCCCATCTCAGATTTCATGGCTTCAAGCCATTTTGCGGAATCTGGGCTCATCATCGCTTCCTCATAGTTTGTAGGTTCATCATGGTCTAGTAACATGATTTCCAGAACTGGGTTGCCGTACCACTCTGGTGCGGAACGTACTCTGGTTGATCTACGACGTTCAGCAGAAACTTGATCCGAAGTTTCATGATCATTATCATTAACTTCCTCACTAATTGGTGTAGGAATCACTCGAACAATTTCCTGTGATGTACTACTTTCCAATCCGGGAGAAGGTACAATTACCTCATCAAGTTCTACTTTCCTCCCACTCACTTCTTTCGAGAGAAACTCCTTCTCTAGAAAGGATCCATTTTTAGCAATGAATATCTTGCCTTCGGATCTGTGATAGAAGGTGTACCCAACAGTCTCTTTTTGGGTATCCTATGAAGATTTACTTCTCCGGTTTGGGTTCGAGCTTATCATGTTGAAACTTTTTCACATAAGCATCGCAGTCCCAAACTTTAAGAAACAACAACTTTGGTTTCTTGCCAAACCACAGTTCTTAAGGCGTTGTCTCAACGGATTCAGATGAGGCCCTTATTTAACGTGAATGCATCTGTCTCTAATGCATGACCCAAAACGATAGTGGTAAATCGGTAAGAGACATCATAGATCGCACCATATCCAATAAAGTACGGTTACGACGTTCGGACACACCATTATGCTGTGGTGTTTCGGGTGGCGTGAGCTGTGAAACTATTCCACATTGTTTCAAATGAAGACCAAACTCGTAACTCAAATATTCTCCTCCACGATCAGATCGTAGAAACTTTATTTTCTTGTTACGATGATTCTCTACTTCACTCTGAAATTCTTTGAACTTTTCAAATGTTTCAGACTTGTGCTTTATTAAGTAGATATACCCATATCTGCTCAAATCATCAGTGAAGGTCAGAAAATAACGATACCCGCCGCGGGCTTCAACACTCATTGGTCCGCATGCATCAGTATGTATGATTTCCAACAAATATGTTGCTCGCTCCATAGTTCCGGAGAACGGAGTTTTAGTCATCTTGCCCATGAGGCATGGTTCACAAGCACCAAATGATTCATAATCAAATGATTCCAAAAGTCCATCATTATGGAGTTTCTTCATGCGTTTTACACCAATATGACCTAAACGGCAGTGCCACAAATAACTTGCACTATCATTATTAACCTTGCATCTTTTGGCTTCAATATTATGAATATGTGTATCACACGATCGAGATCCAACAAACCATTTTCATTGGGTGTATGACCATAGAAGGTTTTATTCATGTAAACAGAACAACAATTATTCTCTAACTTACATGAATAACTGTATTGCAATAAACATGATCAAATCATATTCATGTTCAACGCAAACACCAAATAACACTTATTTAGGTTCAACACTAATCCCGAAAGTATAGTGAGTGTACGATGATGATCATATCAATCTTGGAACTGCTTCCAATACACATCGTCACTTCATCCTTTAACTAGTTTATGTTCATTATGCAACTCCCACTTCGAGTTACTACTCTTTAGCAACTGAACCAATATCAAATACCGAGGGGTTGCTATGAACACTAGTAAAATACACATTAATAATCTGTATATCAAATATACCTTTGTTCACTTTGCCATCCTCCTTATCCGCCAAGTATCTAGGGCAGTTCCACTTTTAGTGACCATTTCCTTTGCAGTATAAGCACTTGTTTCAGGCTTGAGTTTAGCTTTGGGTTTCTTCACGGGAGTGACAACTTGCTTGTCATTCTTCTTGAAGTTCCCCTTCTATCCCTTTGCCCTTTACTTGAAACAAGTGGTCTTGTTAACCATCAACACTTGATGCTTTTTCATGATTTCTACCTTCGCCTACTTCAGTATCGCGAAGAGCTGGGAATTCCGTTCGTCATCCCTTGCATATTATAGTTCATCACGAAGTTCTACTAACTTGGTGATAGTGACTAGAGAACTTTATCAATTACTATCTTATCTGGAAGATTAACTCCCACTTGATTAAAGTAAATGTAGTACCTAGACAATCTGAGCACATGCTCACTGGTTGAGCTATTCTCCTCCATCTTGTAGGCAAAGTACTGTCAGAGGTCTTATACCTCTCGACACGGGCATGAGTATGAAATACTAATTTCAACTCTTGGATCATCTTATATGCTCCATGGCGTTCAAAACGTTTTTGAAGTCCCGGTTCTAAGCCGTAAAGCATGGTGCACTTAAACTATCAAGTAGTCATCATATCGAGCTTTTGTCAAAACGTTCATAACGTCTACATCTGCTCCTGCAATAGGTCTGTCACCTAGCGGTGCATCAAGGACATAATTCTTCTGTGCAGCAATGAGGATAATCCTCAGATCACGGAACAATTCCGCATCATTGCTACTAACATCTTTCAATCTTGGTTTTCTCTAGGAACATATGAAAAATAAACGGGGAGCAACATCGCGAGCTATTGATCTACAACATAGATATGCTAATACTACCAGGACTAACTTCATGATAAATTAAAGTTCAATTTAATCATATTACTTAAGAACTCCCACTTAGATAGACATCCCTCCGGTCATCTAAATGATCACGTGATCCAAATCAACTAAACCATGTCCGATCATCACGTGAGATGGAGTAGTTTCAATGGTGAACATCTTATGTTGATCATATCTACTATATGATTCACGCTCGACCTTTCGGTCTCCAGTGTTCCGAGGCCATATCTGTATATGCTAGGCTCGTCAAGTTTAACCCGAGTATTCTGCGTGTGCAAAACTGGCTTACACCCGTTGTATTTGAACGTAGAGCTTATCACACCCGATCATCACGTGGTGTCTCGGCACGACGAACTTTCGCAACGGTGCATACTCAGGGAGAACACTTACACCTTGAAATTTAGTAAGGGATCATCTTATAATGCTACCGTCGTTCTAAGCAAAATAAGAAGCATAATAAGATAAACATCACATGCAATCAGAATATGTGACATGATATGGCCATCATCATCTTGTGCTTTTGATCTCCATCTCCAAAGCACCGTCATGATCACCCTCGCAAAACATGATCATCTCATACATAAACCGTATAACTCATCATGTCTTGACCATATCACATCACAACATGCCCTGCAAAAACAAGTTAGACGTCCTCTACTTTGTTGTTGCAAGTTTTACGTGGCTGCTACGGGCTTAGCAAGAACCGTTCTTACCTACGCATATAAAACCACAACGATGTTTCGTCAAGTATGTGCTGTTTTAACCTTCACAAGGACCGGGCGTAGTCACACTTGATTCAGCTAAAGTGAGAGAGACAGACACCCGCCAGTCACCTTTAAGCAACGAGTGCTCGTAACGGTGAAACCAGTCTCGCGTAAGCGTACGCGTAATGTCGGTCCGGGCCGCTTCATCTCACAATACCGCCGAAGCAAAGTATGACATGCTGGTAAGCAGTATGACTAGTATCGCCCACAACTCACTGTGTTCTACTCGTGCATATCATCTACGCATAGACCTGGCTCATGATGCCACTGTTGGGGAACGTAGTATTTTAAAAATTTCCTACGATCACGCAAGATCTATCTACCAGATGCATAGCAACGAGAGGGAAGAGTGTGTCTACGTACCCTCGTAGACCGGGAGCGGAAGCGTCAAGTGACGCGGTTGATGTTGTCGAACTTCTTCGCGATCCAACCGATCAAGCACCGAACGTACGGCACCTCCGCGTTCAGCACACGTTCAGCTTGATGACGTCCCACGAGCTCTTGATCCAGTTGAGCTTCACGGGAGAGTTTCGTCAGCACGACGGCGTGGTGACGGATATGATGTGTTCACCGGCGCAGGGCTTCGCCTAAGCTCCGCGACGGTATGACCGAGGTGTGATTCTGTAGAGGGGGGCACCGCACACGGCTAAAACAATTCAACTTGTGTGTCTTTGGGTGCCCCCCTGCCCCCGTATATAAAGGAGCAAGGGAGGGAGGCCGGCCGGCCCTTCCTGGTGCGGCTAGGGAGTGGACTCCTACTAGGAATAGGATTGCAATCCTATTCCTAGTAGGATTCACCAAAAGAAGGAAGAGGGAAAAGAATAGGAGAGGTGGCGCCCCCCCAATCCTAGTCCAACTAGGAACCCTAGGTGGGGGCGCCGGCCAGCCCTATGGGCTGCCTCTCTCTTTCCCTTTAGGCCCACTATGGACCATCCCCTCTCGTAGGGGGTTCCGGTAACCCCCTCCGGCATTCCCGATAAATCCGAAACTTTTCCGGAACACTTCCGGTGTCCGAATATAGTCGTCCAATATATCAATCTTTATGTCTCGGACATTCCGAGACTCCTCGTCATGTCCGTGATCTCATCCGAGACTCCGAACTACCTTCGGTACATCAATACTCATAAACTCATAATACCGATCGTCATCAAACGTTAAGCGTGCGGACCCTACGGGTTCGAGAACTATGTAGACATGACCGAGACTCATCTCCGGTCAATAACCAATAGCGGAACCTGGATGCTCATATTGGCTCCTACATATTCTACGAAGATCTTTATCGGTCAAACCGCATAACAACATACGTTGTTCCTTTTGTCATCGGTATGTTACTTGCCCGAGATTTGATCGTCGGTATCTCTATACCTAGTTCAATCTCGTTACCGGCAAGTCTCTTTACTCGTTCCGTAATACATCATCTCGTGACTAACTCATTAGTCATTTGCTTGCAAGGCTTATTATGATGTGCATTACCGAGAGGGCCCAGAGATACCTCTCCGACACTCGGAGTGACAAATCCTAATCTTGATCTATGCCAACACCACGAATACTTTCGAAGACACCTGTAGAGCATCTTTATGATCACCCAGTTACGTTGTGACGTTTGATAGCACACAAGGTGTTCCTACGGTATTCGGGAGTTGCATAATCTCATAGTCATAGGAACATGTATAAGTCATGAAGAAAGCAATAGCAGTTAAACTAAACGATCATAGTGCTATGCTAACGGATGGGTCTTGTCCATCACATCATTCTCCTAATGATGTGATCCCGTTGATCAAATGACAACTCATGTCTATGGTTAGGAAACATAACCATCTTTGATCAATGAGCTAGTCTAGTAGAGGCATACTAGGGACACTCTGTTTTGTCTATGTATTCACACATGTACTAAGTTTCCGGTTAATACAATTCTAGCATGAATAATAAACATTTATCATGATATAAGGAAATATAAATAACAACTTTATTATTGCCTCTAGGGCATATTTCCTTCAGGGGTTATGTTTGATTCGTATGTAGTTCAGGATCTTTAGCGATCACTTCTTTTGCGACCGTTTGCGTAGATGCTCATCTTATTCTGGTACTCGTAAGTTAGCCACCATATTATGCTTAGCCGCTGCTGCAGCCTCTCCACTTTACCTCTTCCTACCCACAAGCTTTGCTAGTCTTGATACCCATGGTTATGGGATTGCTGAGTCCTCGTGGCTCACAGATACTACAACACCAGATGCAGGTTCAGCCGAGTTTGAAGCAGGAGCTGGTTCAAGTTCTTCACTGGGAGCTTGATGAAGAGAGTTTGACCGTTTGCTCGTGATGTTTCAACGATCAGTAGTGGTTTCTACTAGGATTCGATCCTGACCTGTGGCTTTATGTTGTTTTGGTATCTTTCTTTTGTATCTTACCCTTAGATGGGCTGTGATGTTCTGAATGATGTTTGGCTTATGTAATGTATTGTGTGAAGTGGCGAGTGTAAGCCAACTATCTCCTTTTGCAATTTAATCCCTTTTTTACATGAGTCGTGCAAAGATACCAAACTTGAGATCATTCTAGGATGGGCTTATATCTTTAAGTCGTGCCTCGACACGTAGGAGATATAGTCCCATCCTGGGCATTACAAGTTGGTATTCAGAGCCTTCTCCGACCTAGAAGCCCCCACTGATTGATCGAATCGTTGACGGTTGAGTCTAGGCACACACTGGAAAAATGTTTTGAGTCCTATATATATATCGGAGAGTAGGATTCTTTTGCTCCTCATCCCCTTTCACTCTGGTGAGGACCCCTGACGATTACTCTTGCCTCTTCTACTTTCAAAAATTGCACCAAATTTTTTTTAGGATCTCGCGAGTATTGTTTGGATTGTTTCGATGTCTTTGTGATGAGAACATTGTTCTCGATGCCTCCTGTCATTAGGGGTTGTGGCAGTGTCCCGGGGAGTTGAGCTCCGAGGTGTTGTCGTCACAAATCCATCGCGGCAGTATTAGAATACTTAAGACGGCCGACATCGAAAACTCTCCTATGCGGTTAGTGGCAAGATAACCCCGACATCACCCAGTACTGGGGAGGTAGCTCGAGAGTATTGCCATAGCTTGTATAGTGGATGCGTTTCGAAGGTCCGAGGTAAACGGTTTCCGAGAACAACTGGTTATGTGTTGAAGGATGGATACAGCTGGATGTAGGTTTAGAGTTGATTGCGCGGTGCTTCCCCTGTATCCCCAACACCTGATTGCATAACTGGAAACTTTCGGAAATTAATAGGTGGGTTAATCCAGTAGTTCTAAGCATTCTTCCAACGGATGCATGATATGAAGTTCGGGGTTCTACATTGAGTGAAGTGGTTTTATGGACTTGTTCTGATCGGGAGTTGCATCTTAAAGGGTCCTTGGCTATGCTGATCCGGGGATTGCAAAACCCTTTTGTAACACGTTCCATGAGCTTTCAGCACGAAAATGTCGAACGAAGCTTCTATCTTGTATTTGTTCTATCTGTTCCTTGTTCCCTTTTTTTTATTTACCTTTTGTTCTCCGAGTGGCTTCTCGTCAAGTTGATGTATCTGCGGAACTCATTCGTTCAATTCGCTGTTCGGATGATATTGTGAAGATTCTGCTGCAACATTCTATCCTTTGTTTTGTTTTGATTCTGGTATTCGAGTTGCTTCGATGTCAAATGTTGATTCCATACCTTTCCTAATCAGTGTTCTCATATTTCTATGGGAGTGCTGATCCTTCTTGATCATCAAGATTTTCATGTTAATCCCTTTTCAACCGGTGTGCCTTCTCTTCAAGTTATTCCATACGGACGCCGTTGAGAAATCCGACGATTTGTCTGTTTCATTCATCCCAAGTTGCCTTTGTTTCCCCTCCCTCCCTCCCTTTTTCTTTATGGAGCCAAAATTCTTAATGAAATATCCACTTTATTCATGTGATATTTCTTCATTCTTTTCCTTCAATGTTCTTATCCGGTGTTTTATCGTGAAGATGCTCAGGAAACTCCAAGTTCATCATTCTTGTGTTCCCTAATTCTGCCGGCGGATGTAATTCAAGATTTCGGTGTTGATCTTATCCTTTTCCTCATTTCACAATGCTTTCTTATTGCGGTGCACCAATTAATCATTCTCCTCTTGCTATTCATATCCGGAGTGCTGTAGATTCATAATTCCATTCATGATCCGTTCAAATTATTTTTGAGGATTGTCATCTTATTCAAGCCATTTAATTCAACCGGTGCTATATCTCTTAAGCAATCTTTTCCAACGGTGATTTCTTTAGTGGGCCCTAACCCACAGGTCTTTTCCCAGGATCTTACCTGACTCTTCTAATTTTTCCGGAGTTATTATGAAATTCTTTTCAAAGTGTGACGTAAGAATGTATCCCATCAGTCACATGCCTTCTCCAAGATCGCTTTCAAATTCTTTTCATCGTTGTTTCAACCTTTTTAATTCTTGATTCCGGAGTGCTCAACAATTCTTATGGCATTTCTCGTCTTCATTCTCAACATTTGGAGACCGGAGAAGAGTTTCTCTTAAATTTTGACCCGTTCTCTTGATGATTCGTGGTTCTAGCTTCATGCCATCCTCATTATCGTTTTGATTGTGAGGAACTCTTTTATGCCATCAGGAGCATTTCATGAATTCTTTTCTTTGTGATCCTCCGAAGGCCATCATTTCATAATATTTCTTCGTTCTCAGTTTTCAACTTCGTTCTCCAAATATTCTTCATTGTTGTCTCTTCGTTCGTCTCCATATTTTTATGGTGGTTCTTTCAAGATTACCCTTCCGTTGTTATCGTTTTAATTCATTTGTTCTTTCATAATCCTACCGGTGGTTTGTTGAAGATTTATCCAAGCTTGTGCTAGATCTCTCTTTAATTCCTTGCAACGAGAATAAGTAGTATGCCAAATCCTTTGGTTGTCATCAATTTAAATTGGTGAAGGAGATGCATGACATAATTCTTATTCTTATTCCTTCAAGGTGATTTAATTCTTTTGTCTGGAGCTTGTTCATCATATAATATTCTCGCTTCTAAGTTGTTCATCTTGTTTTCCGGAGCTCCATGTTGTTTCAATTATATCATTTTCAAGCTCCATCTAATTCATCGCAGGCCTTGAATCTTATTCTTTTCATCTTTCGCTTCTCATGCTTTCATTACCGGAGTTCTTCATGGTGGTTCATCATGTTTTAATTCACCCTCGAAGTCTTCAGCAAGATTCTTGTTGAAGCTCAAGCATTCTTCATCATGCTTTCCAAGTGCAATTCTTTCTACCTTATCTTTTCAGATGGTGGTATGCCATTTTTGACAATTTCCCTTCATGTTTCATGACTCACAAGTTGTCAGGAATGAGATATTTAAAACCATCATTTTCCTTGTTCAGGAGATCTTTTCAACCCTTCAATTATTTGTTGGAGTAATCTTGGGTTGTATTTCACCTAAAAGCTTTCCCTAAGGATTGTTGCAATTATGGTGCTTATAAATGACCCAAGTTCTTCATTTATCCTTCCTGTGAAATAAGTTTTTCATCTCCTTGTTGATCTCAATCCAATCAAATGTTTCGTAAGTGGCTCGTTGTCACCTCTTAATTTTGAGATGTTTTCCATAAGCCCACATCAAGCTTATTCATTTCGTGTTGATTTTTCCATCAATTTCGTTCAACACTTCTTCGTAAGGATGATTTCATATTCATTTTGGGAGAAGTTGTCATTTTCTTCTCCATTCATTTCTTTCATTGATTATATGCTATTCTTTCATTCCGGAGTGCTCTTAACTTCGTTCATCTCTGTTGTATTCTTCTTTCATTTTGTTCAACCTCTCAAGGTTCCTGGTTTCACTCGTCTGCCAAAGAAGCAACTTTGTTTTACCTCTTCTTTTTCGTTTTTTATCCGGTGCCATCTCTAGGATCTCGGGTCGAGATCCTCTGTTAGTGTGGGAGAGTTGTGACGCCCGAGACCGACGTCCCAGAAGATTCCAGAAGATTCCAGATGTTCCGAGTCCTTCCGTGTGTTTTATTTTTGCTTGTGTTATTTATTTTTTGCATTGCATCATGTCATCATGCCATCATGTCATATTTATTTTTGCATCTCAACCTAAATAAATTGTGTGGACCTTCGGTCCATTTAAATCGAGGGAAGGTGACTTCTCTTTATAACATATAAAAGCCTCCTAATATTATTAGGGAGCTATATAAATAAATATTCCATTGCTCCGGAATCACCATAACACACTTGCAAATTTTCCCCATGTCTTTTTCACTTCGAGCTTCTCCTTCCAAACCTTGCCAATAATTATTTTCCGTTGTTTCGAGGTTCCTCCGAAAATCCTCAACATTTTTGGACACTTCTTTATTCGAGTCTCAGTTCAAACCCATTTGAATTAAATTCAAATATGTTTGAATTATTTTCCGATATGGCCTTTTATATTTTTTCTCCGGTCGTGCTCATTTTTACGAGCCCGAGAAAATTAACCTTTGTCCTAATTCTTGCCCTAACCCCCCTCCTCTTTTTCTTTTCCTTCTCTTTCATTTTTCTGCTAAAAGAATCGTTAAAAGAGCAGAGGCCTCAGGCCATCATCCCAGCGCAGCCCGGCCTCCATCCCTCCTGGGCCTCTAGACCTCCCAGGCCCATCTCTCTCTCCAAGCCGCCAGGCCCACTCCAGTGCAGCGAACCCTAGCCCGACCGCACTTTTTTCCTCTCGCTCCCTCGTTTCCCCATCGACCGCCGCCACCCCTCGCTCTCGCTCGCTTTGCCCGAAACCCCATCGCCCCGAGCGCCCGCATCCTCATCGCCTCTGGCCCCGCGCGCCAGGAGCCCGACGCGCCACCGGCTCGCATCAGCCGCAGCCTGCAGCGCTCCTTCGCCTCTCCTCGTCCAGGGCGCCAGCCGCCTCCCTCCGCGAATCCCTCCTCTGCGACGCCCCTCGAGCGCCAAGCCCGAGCGCCTCCATCCCGTGCCGACGCGCGCCCAGGCCGTCTCGGCCCCGTCCTCCCCGTCCGCCCCGTCTCCAGCGCCGAGGCCTCCTCGAACGCCATGGATCCGAGGCCTCAGCCGCGCCCCGTCGCCAAGGCCAAGCTTCGCCCGCCTCCTCCAGCAAGGTCGCCGCCCTCCGTCTTCTGCACCTCGCCAAGGTCCTTCCTCCGGCCTCCCTTCCCCGACGCCAGGGCCAGTTGGGTCGTCTCCTCGCGAAGGCGAAGCCCGGCGCCCCGAGCCCTCCTCCCGTCGAGGCCGTCCAGCGCCTCCTCCGCCCAAGGCAGCAGCCCCGCGGCCACTCCGTCGCCTCCTCGCCAAGTTGCCGCTGCCACGGCCTCGTCGCCGTGCTGCCTCTTTTGCTGCGAATGTTGTTCGCCAAGGCCAGCGCCGCTCCATGTTGGTTGGGCATTTTTGCCTTCTGTCATGTGCCAAGACTTGTTGCTGCCATGTTTCTTTTGCCAAGTGTTCCTTCCGGTGTGTCCAAGTTCGGCTACTCGGCGACCCGTCAAGTTCGACTATTTCATGGACGCGACAAGTACCACGACCGCGACAAGTACCTCGACGAACCGAACATCTACGGAAAAAACGAGCTCGTGAACGTCTACGGATCAAGTACCACTACCGTCGACAAGACCGAGACTGGCAAGTTCCACGACGTGGCGAGTTCCTCTCCGAACGGGATGTGAACGACTACACGTGTACCTCTACGTGAACAACTACTTCCTCTTCGGAAACGTGAACCACTACTTCCTCTACGACTCGCGAGAACGACTCCTTCCTCTACGATCTCGAACCGCCCCGAAACGCATGTTTCAAAGGTATAACGAGACGACCCCGTGGATGGCCCGTGAGATGCTTGTTGTGGTTGTATGAAATGTTTGCCCTTGTGTGCTCGTGCCCGTTCGTCCGTTTGTCATGTTCCTCGGTTGCCTCGTCGCCGACTCGTGGGAACCCGGCAACGGGTTCACCCCACCTTTCATCTTGTTCCGCACCTTTCATCTTGTTCCGCACGTTCACTCCATCTTTCTTTTGCCCGGTCTCTCAACGAGTTACAGGAACCGATATGTTGCGTGGCATCATTTTCGGATCGTTGCCATGGCACCCTTTCTTTCCACCACGATGACTAATTCTCCTTATCATGTATATCTCTTTTAAGTCAACCTTTTAATAATTGCATAAACTTGATCATGTCATCCGCATCATTTAACAACATTATAATGTTAATTGTTGTTGCTTTAATAATCGCTAAACATGCTCATGGGGATTTTCCGGAATTGTTGTTGTTATTTCCGGCCTCATTTAAAATGTCTAGATAGGTAGTTTCTTTTGCTTCACCTCTTGCCATGCTAAAAACTTTTAATCCTGTCTTGTAATTAACGAGAGTCAAGTAAATAATTAAATGTGGTGTTTCGTCAACATGCAACTCGTTGCATATTGAGCTCCACTTAACTTGTAGTTTTGTTTGTGCATTTTGCCATGCCATGCATATTTAAACTGGACATGCATCATACTTGGTTGTGCATCGTATGCCATGTCTATGCTTGTGTGTTTACCGCGTTGTTTTCTTCTTTCCGGTTGCTTCTCTTGTAAGCTTCGGTTTCGTTCCGGAGTTGTGAGGCTTCTTCTTCGTCTTCTTCATGGATCCGTTCTTCTCCCTTGTGGATTCCCAAGCAAGATGATCATACCCTTGGATACCTTTACTACCATTGCCATGCTTAGTTGTCTCGATGCTATCGTTACATGTCGCGATACCCATCTTTTATGTCAGCCTCTCCTTGTTGCCATGAAACCTCTAACCTTGACACCTTCCTAGCAAAACCACTGTTTGGCTATGTTACCCGCTTGCTCAGCCCCGCTTGCTCGGCCCCTCTTATAGCGTTGTTAGTTGCAGGTGAAGATGAAGTTCTTTCCAGGAGGGAACTTGTTGTTGGAATATCACAATATCTATAACTATTATTAACACACCTATATACTAGGCATGGGTGGAAGGCTTGGCCTTTTGCTCGGTGTTTTGTTCCACTCATGCCACCTTAGGCGCCGATAAACCGGCATTATGTTCCTTGATTTTGCGTTCCTTGCACGATGGGTGAAATGGGGACCCCTTGACAGTTCGACTTTGAATAAAACTCCTCCAGCAAGGCCCAACATTGGTTTTAATTTGCTCATAATAACAACATATTTAATTAATTAAATTGCATAGGGAGTTAGCACTACCCGAGGATTCTTAATTCTACATAGCAGGGGGGCCAGTGCTGATGGTGTTGGTCCCAAACGGGGAGCCTGCGGGGCCGCCTTGGGGAAACCCGAGGTATCTGGTATAACCCGTAGCTTCACCCATCCGGTAGTGTCCTGAGACGAGATACGCGCGGCTACTATCAGGGTGTCGACACACCAGGAGGTCTTGCTGGACTTGTTTTACCATTGTCGAAATGACTTGTGCTACCGGGATGCCGAGCCTGATCGGATTTTCCCTAAGATAAGGGGTGATGATATTATATTTATCACTTCAGCTAATCGTGAGAGCTTGTGATGGGCTAAGTTGGAACACCCCTGCAGGGTTATGATCTTTCGAAAGCCGTGCCCGCGGTTATGTGGCAGATTGGAATTTGTTAATGTCCGGTTGTAGAAAACTTGACAGATGATCCGAAGTAAAACACACAACCGTGTGAGTAACCGTGACTATCTCTTTTCACTTTGAGAAGAGAACACGGTGGGGTTATGTTTGATTCGTATGTAGTTCAGGATCTTTAGCGATCACTTCTTTTGCGACCGTTTGGGTAGATGCTCATCTTATTCTGGTACTCGTAAGTTAGCCACCATATTATGCTTAGCCGCTGCTGCAGCCTCTCCACTTTACCTCTTCCTACCCACAAGCTTTGCTAGTCTTGATACCCATGGTTATGGGATTGCTGAGTCCTCGTGGCTCACAGATACTACAACACCAGATGCAGGTTCAGCCGAGTTTGAAGCAGGAGCTGGTTCAAGTTCTTCACTGGGAGCTCGATGAAGAGAGTTTGACCGTTTGCTCGTGACGTTTCGACGATCAGTAGTGGTTTCTACTAGGATTCGATCCTGACCTGTGGCTTTATGTTGTTTTGGTATCTTTCTTTTGGATCTTATCCTTAGATGGGCTGTGATGTTCTGAATGATGTTTGGCTTATGTAATGTATTGTGTGAAGTGGCGAGTGTAAGCCAACTATCTCCTTTTGCAATTTAATCCCTTTTTTTACATGAGTCGTGCAAAGATACCAAACTTGAGATCATTCTAGGATGGGCTTATATCTTTAAGTCGTGCCTCGACACGTAGGAGATATAGTCCCATCCTGGGCATTACAATGGCGGCTCGCCGTCCTCCCTTTGCTCCTCCTTTGGCCAAACGAGCTCGAAAGCCGATGGCGGCAGTGACAGCCCTCACTGCCGCGAAGAAGAAGAGGAAGAAGAAGGCTGCAATGGCGCCTCGTCCAAGGCCGTCTCCTCTTGCAGCCACTCCGGCATCCCTAAGCCCACAGCTTCGACGCAGGCGGCACTCAAAGCCGACAAGGTCCGTGACCGCCAAGTGTTTGACGAAATGCCTGCACGGTAAAAACTAAAATGCCAACATTTTGGCCGATCGGTGATGTAGTTTATTTGTTTGTAGTTGACGGTGATTGTCAGACCCAAGATGTGATTCTATCCCGATCACGTGACACTTACGTGTTTGGGGCACAATTGCATTTCGGGCGCTTAGCAAGATGGATATCATTACATCGTACCATTACATACATACATGGGGGATACAACAATACATACAAGTCACATGAATACAACAACATCAATACAAGGCATCCGACTACGGATGCAAACATGAAAAGCACAACTACATCCATCTGCTATCCTAGGCTGCCGACCCGGAACCAAACCCAAGACTGAAGAAGAAGAAGAAGAAGAAGAAAGAACTCCAACACAACGGACATCGCTCTCACGTCAAGTCATCGAAAACCTGCACCTGCAACTGTTGTTGTAGTATCTGTGAGCCACGAGGACTCAGCAATCCCATAACCATGGGTAACAAGACTAGCAAAGCTTAATGGGTAGGAAGAGGTAAGGTGGTGAAGGTTGCAGCAGCGACTAAGCATATATATGGTGGCTAACTTACGAGTACAAGAATAAGATGAGCGTCTATGCAAACGGTCACAAACTAGTAATGATCGCTAAAGATCCTGAACTACCTACGAGTCAAACATAACCCCACCGTGTTCTCTTCTCAAAGTGAAAAGAGACTGTCATGGTTACTCACACAGTTGTGTGTTTTACTTCGGATCCTCTGTCAAGTTTTCTACAACTGGACATTAACAAATTCCAATCTGCCACATAACCGCGGGCACGGCTTTCGAAAGATCATAACCCTGCAGGGGTGTCCCAACTTAGCCCATCACAAGCTCTCACGATCAGCAGAAGTAATAATAATATTATCACCCCTTATGTTAGGGACAATCCGATCAGGCTCGGAATCCCGGTGCACAAGACATTTCGACAATGGTAAAACAAGTCCAGCAAGACCTCCCGGTGTGTCGACACCCTGATAGTAGCCGCGCGTATCTCGTCTCAGGCCACGACCGGATGGGTGATCCTACGAGTAAAACCAATCCTCGAGTTTCCCCGTGGTGGCCCCGCATAACCCCCGTTTCGGACTAACACCATCAGCACTGGCCCCCCTGCTATGTAGAAAGAATACTCGGGAATGCAACCCCCTATGCAAATTTAATTTATTAATTAAGTTGTTATTATGATGCAAATTAAAACCAATGTTGGGCCTTGTTGGAGGAGTTTTATTCAAAGACGAAGTGTCAAGGGGTCCCCATATACCCAACCGTGTAAGGAACGCAAAACGAAGGAACATAATGCCGGTTTATCGGCTCCTAAGGTGGCATGAGTGGAACAAAACACCGAGCAAAAGGCCAAGCCTTCCACCCATGCCCAGTATATAGGTGTGTTAATAATAATAATAGATATTGTGATATTCCCAAAGCATCAAGTTCCAACATGGATCGATCTTCATCTTCACCTGCAACTAACAACGCTATAAGAGGGGCTAAGCAAGCGGGTAACATAGCCAACAACAGTTTGCTAGGAAGGTGTCAAAGATTAGAGGTTCATGGCAACAAGGAGAGGGGCTGACAATAAAAGATGGATAGCGCGACATGTAACGATAGCATCGAGACACTAAGCATGACAATGATAGTAAAGGTATCCAAGGTGATGGTCATCTTGCCTGAGATCCCGCAAGGAAGAAGAACGGATCAATGAAGAAGACGAAGAAGAAGCCTTGAAGACAAACCACGTGTAGACGAACGAATCCTCACGATCGCAACAGAAAAGAACTAGCGACAAGAAGCACACAACAAAGTAAACACCCAACACAAGAACATGACAAGATGCTCAACCAAGTATGATGCAAGACAAGTCTATATATGATGCAATACATGGCAAGAGATGAAGCACACAAGAACAACATCACCCAACAAGTTTAAATGAGGCCGGAATCAACATATAACAAATCCGGTAAGTCCTCATATGCATAATTTGAAATTAGTCCAGATCTGAGAAAAACGTAAGTTAGAGTTGTTAAACAGCAGTTTAACATGCACCATGATGATCTACACGAAATTCTAGTCAAGTTTCATATAAAGTTTGTTTAATTTGGAGCTACGGCCTAGAAGATATGAGCAAAACAAGACAAGTATGGCAACGGTGCAAGATGCACCCAAACATCAAGCAAACACACTCCAAACATGTAAACAACATGATATTATGCTTCTACATGCAAAATCACACAAGTTTCATATAGGACACACTCAAAACGGAGCAACGGGCTAGAAGTTGTGAGCAAAATAAGTAACAATGCAAAGCTGAAGTTAACAACCACATAGCAACTTTGGAGCAAGGTAAATATATGCTACAGCACCCAAACATGTTAACAAGAAGCATGGATGTGAAGTAGACATGTTACTTAACAAGCATGAACTTAGAACACACCCAAAAGCTTGCTGGAACTTAATAAACCAAGCATGGCAAGTTGCAATAAATTTATCCAGACTTTGTCCAAATCTGGGAAGGCAAAAACATCATCACGATGCTGCCTTCGGAGGCACAAAAAAACAAGCATATCAACTCCACTAAGTATATAAAGATCATGGACATGTAGTAGACATATCCTACATCAAACAACTCCATTGGAGCAACTCCATTGGAGGCATGGATCAATAACAACAAGCTTCACCAAATTGAACATGCTGATAAAATCCTGACAGGTATAATTTATAGCAACTTGAGAGCAAGAAATAAATAAGCTACAGCAGGCCATATATGCAAGTAGGGGCATGAATGGATAGACAACAATATGGACAACAAGACATGATCATTGGCCACTACAAAACAAGCATGGATTTGAGTGGGGCATCAAGCAAACATGGCATCAGGTTATAACAGATTCCAGACTTAGCAGTTTTTTCACCAAGCATAGAACAGCAACAACAACATGGCATGTTTACAAGCTTGTTTAAGTCACCTCAAGGCATATCATGAAAAGTGGATTGCACCACAGCAAAGACCATATGATTGTGCTTCTAAAACATCTAGACATGTGGCATGAAGACAAACACATCAATAGCAATGAGCAAGTGAAATCAGCATCTCATAACAAGTTTCAGCACTTAACATCCACATGCACTTTTGCAACAGAGATTAACATGGCAATATAAACTCAAACAAGCATGCTACAACGACCATCCTGTAGAGCACTTCACAATGAACATTTTGACATATTATATGCTCCATTTGGATAAACATGCACAAAGTTACAAGCATCACAAGTATGCAACAAAATTATAGTTAACAACAGTTTTAAACAAGTAGCACTCTTGCAACGATGATTAGGGCATCAAGATGAAGTCAAACAAGCATGGCACAATGGAACAAAGTGTAGAGCATATCATCACGGTCATTTTGACATATCATTCACTCAAATTGGACATACACACAAAAAGTTATAGCCATCACAACATGCAACATATTATGACAGAAAAAGACTTAACAGTTTTTTAAGACTAAGGAGAAAAAAAAACACAACGGGCGAAAGAAGCTATATAACGCACAGGCGATGGTTACTGGGCTCTCACCTCTGGGCTCGGCCCAAGACGGAGGAGAGGAGGCCTGGCAGGCTTGGGCCACCGTATCTGGGCCTGGAGGGAGGCGGAGCCGGGCCAAGGCGCGGAGGAGGCCGAGCGGCGCTCTGAGCCGGCGAGGGAGGAGGACAGCTGGGCTGGCTCAGGCCTGGGGCACTGGAGGCCTACGCGGGCCGAAGGAGGCTGGAGGCAGGCCTGGCCCATGAGGCGCTGGAGAGTGCCGGCCCACGAAGCGGTGTCGCTGGAGGGGTCTCATCCTCCTCCCGCTTGCACGAGGGGAGGCGGGAGATCGACGCGGCGGCGGTCGTGGCATGGCCTCCGGCGAGCGAGGGCGCCGGCGAGCCGGAGGTAGGCGAGGAGAGGCAGATCCGGGAAGGGAGGCCAGGGAGGAGGCCGGATCTAGGGGCGGCCGGCGGCGAACGGCGGGGCTTGGCGGCGCGTGGCGGCGGAGCTGGCCGGCGTTGAGCACGACGGCGAACTCGGCGGGGGGCGACGGGGACCGGCCGAGCGGGGCGGCGGAGGTGGCGCGACGAAGCTCGATGAGGAGCGAGGCGGCGGGGGCTCGGATCGAGCGAGAGGCGCTCGAGCGCAGGAGCGGTGGCGGCGGACGGGCCCGCGCGGGCCCCTGATGGGCTCCGCGGGGCGGCGGCGATGTGGGCCGCGGGAGGCGACGTGGCAAGCGACGATTGGCCGGGCGCGGCGGCTGGACATGTCCGGATGGGGAAGAAGTGTCCGGAGGCGCGGAGGGAAGAGGGTTAGGGTTCATCTGCGAGAAATTTCGGAGGGAGACACATATTTATAGGTAGAGGGAGCTAGGAGAGTCCAAATGAGGAGCGGTTCGCGGCCACGCGATCGTGATCGAACGACCAAGAGCATGGAGTGGGTTAGAATGAGCTTGGTGGGCTGTGTGAAAGGGGTGCTGGGCCAAAATAGAAAAGGCTTCCGGTGGTTAACACGGTTAACCGTTGGGCTATCAAACAAACTCCGAACGCGACGAAAATTGACAGGCGGTCTACCTATGCTATAATAAGACCACACGCCAAGTTTCAACCCATTCCGAGAACATTTTTTGGCCACTCATAAAATAAATATTCGGAGGCGCCGCAGGCGCGTGTGAGTGTGTCTGGGATCAGAACGGACAACGGAAGGGACGAGGGAACTCGGACGGATGCAAGTTTCGAAAACATGCTGATGCAACACACATGATGACATGGCAAGATGCAACACGCAAGCAGATGACATGGAAGATGCAACGAACAACTGGCTGACACCTGGCGCACCAGTCTCGGGGTGTCACAACACTCCCCTACTAACAAGAGATCTCGTCCCGAGATCTTAGGAACGAGACGGAAGAAAAAAGGAAGAATAAAGTTCTTCGAGGACAAAAGAGTGAAACCAAAGAATATCGAGAGGTTGAGCCACTCGAAAAGAAGAATGCAACGGAGAAGAACGAAGTTGCAAGGACTTCATTAAACAAGATGAGCAAGGAATACAACGAGAATCAAGGAGGTTGAAAGGCACGAAACACGAGCTGAAGTAACGAGAATGAATTCGAAACCACTCCGGTTAATAAGAGAAAGAAAGGAGTTTGACGAAGTAATTCGGGCAGCACTTCGGCTGAAACTGAAAGAAATAGCACACCGGTTGAACATGAATGAAATGGAACAAGAACTTAAGGGGTGGAACAATAATTGCCGAGATAAACAACACAAAGCCTCCGGAAAGAATTAAAAGAGTGAAATGAAAAGAACGGATAAGAGAACAAAAGGTTCCACCGCGAATGAATTCGAAAGAGGATCTTGAAGAGAAAGGTTGAACGGAGTTGTTGAAAAAAAATCAACAACAAAAGAATAAGCTTGTCGTGGACTTATGAAAACATCTCAAAACTTGAGGTGAATTGCCGCCGCAACGAAAAGATGGACTAGCTGAGAATGAAGAATTGCAAAACTCTACTTCGAAAGAATACGGAGAATTATTTGCATCTCGGTATACAAAAGAATAAAGTTTGAGCTGCTCCAGAAGAATTAGATGTATATTTGAAGAATGAATTTAATCGTGATGAACCACCAAGAGGAACTCCAGTAACAAAAGGATGATGATATAGAAATGACGGACGAACGAATAAGATTACAGCCTTGCGATGATTAGTCGGGGTTCCGACGAAATAGCCGAGAAATACTGAGCTCCAGAAAGGAAAGAATAAAACACTTGGAGCTAGAATTTATTGATCAAGAATAAACTCTGAAAGAAGGGACTAAATCAACTTGACGAGAATGAATAAGAATTATGTTATGCTTATCCTCCACCAATTAAATTGATGAGAATCAATGGATTAGCATACCACTTACTCGCGTTGAAAGAGATTAAAGAGGGATATAACTTGAACTCGGGGAAATCTTCATGAAACACTGGTAGGAATGAAATAATAAAAGGGAATGGATTGATATGATCACAAATGAAAAGAACTCTTGAGAGAACCACCGTAAGAATTGATGCCAAGTGAAGAAAAGAATGAACCACCGGGACGAATTAAAATCGAGTGATGAAAGAGAACAACCCACCGTAAGGAATTAAAATTGAGTGAATACAAGAGAATGAATCTCCGGGAAGAATAAAGCACTTGGGGAAATTGAATGACGAGAACAAACAGATCGTGAACTGATTAAAGAATACTTGACGAAGCAGCGGACAGAATATGAGACGAACGAAGAGGAATCAAAGAAGAATATTTGGAGGACGAAGTTGCAAACTGAGAACGAAGAAATATTCTGAAATGATGGCCTTCGGAGGAACACAAAGAAAGAATTCATGAAATACTCCGGAAGAATTAAAAGAGGAAAGGTTGGACCAATGATGAAAAGAATTTGAAAGCGATCTTGGAGAAGGCATATGACTGATGAAATTCATACTTACGTCACACTTGAAAAGAATTTGGGAACACTCCGGGAAATTAGAAGAGTCAGGTAAGATCCTGGGAAAAGACCTATGGGCTATGAGCCCACCGAAGAGAAAACACCTTGCAAAGATCAAAAAGGAGATGATGCACCGGAACGATTGAAAGACTCGAATGAGGTGACAACCTCGAATTAATTGGAATACACACGAATCTCCTGAGATTTCTTCGGAACTCCGGAATAATTAAATGGCGAGAGGCAAACGAGCAATTGTAATCACTTTAGCCGAGGGAAAGAATATGATGAGCACTGAATACAAATAGAATTGGAACCACCGGAAAAGAAGAAGAAGTGAAGAATATCGAACAAGAGGAGAATTCACCAGTTGAAATAATTGATGAAAGAAAACAAAGACTTCCCACGAGTAAGATGGATACTCGATTAAGGACTCCGGCTCCGAGAAGCAAAAAGGGTGGACGGGTGGGAAAAACAAAGACCTCTTTGGACGGGAAAACACCGTCGGTAGAAAAGAATTGAGGGTTGAACTTGCAAAGAAGAAATGGGTTGAATCCACATGACGAGAGATGCACCAGATGAAAGAACTAACAACGCAACGAACGAAAACTAACCATGTGATCCTAAAAAATTTGAAGGGGAAGAGGAGTAATTCAAAACACCTACGTCAAGATTCCTCACCAGAGCGACGAAGGGGCAGGGGAGTAAAAAGAATTCCTACTCTCCGATATAACTAGACTCCGAAAAAGTTTTTGCTAGACTCGACAACGGCCAGACTACGATCAATCAAGGGGGCTCCTATGGTCGGTCGAGGCTCTGATACCAACTTGTTAGGCCCAAGATGCGATTCGATCCCGATCACGTGACACTTACGTGTTTGGGGCACAACCGCATTTCGGGCGCTTAGCAAGATGGATATCATTACATCGTACCATTACATACAAACATGGGGGATACAACAATACATACAAGTCACATGAATACAACAACATCAATACAAGGCATCTGACTACGGATGCAAACATGAAAAGCACAACGACATCCATCTGCTATCCTAGGCTGCCGACTCGGAACCAAACCCAAGACTGAAGAAGAAGAAGAAGAAGAAAGAACTCCAACACAACGGACATCGCTCTCACGTCAAGTCATCGGAAACCTGCACCTGCAACTGTTGTTGTAGTATCTGTGAGCCACGAGGACTTAGCAATCCCATAACCATGGGTAACAAGACTAGCAAAGCTTAATGGGTAGGAAGAGGTAAGGTGGTGAAGGTTGCAACAGCGTCCAAGCATATATATGGTGGCTAACTTACGAGTATAAGAATAAGATGAGCGTCTACGCAAACGGTCACAAACTAGTAATGATCACTAAAGATCTACCTACGAGTCAAACATAACCCCACCGTGTTCTCTTCTCAAAGTGAAAAGAGACAGTCATGGTTACTCACACAGTTGTGTGTTTTACTTCAGATCCTCTGTCAAGTTTTCTACAATCGGACATTAACAAATTCCAATCTGCCACATAACCGCGGGCATGGCTTTTGAAAGATCATAACCCTGCTAGGGTGTCCCAACTTAGCCCATCACAAGCTCTCACGATCAGCAGAAGTAATAATAATATTATCACCCCTTATCTTAGGGACAATCCGATCAGGCTCGGAATCCCGGTGCACAAGATATTTCGACAATGATAAAACAAGTCCAGCAAGACCTCCCGGTGTGTCGACACCCTGATAGTAGCCGCGCATATCTCGTCTCAGGCCACGACCGGATGGGTGATCCTACGAGCAAAACCAATCCTCAAGTTTCCCCGTGGTGTCCCAACATAACCTACGTTTGGGACCAAAACCATCAGCACTGGCACCCCTGTTATGTAGAAAGAATACTCGGGGACACGACCCCCTATGCAAATTTAATTAATTAATTAAGTTGTTATTATGAGGCAAATTAAAACCAATGTTGGGCCTTGCTAGAGGAGTTTTATTCAAAGACGAAGTGTCAAGGGGTCCCCATATACCCAACCGTGTAAGGAATGCAAAATCAAGGAACATAATGCCGGTTTATCAGCTCCTAAGGTGGCATGAGTGGAACAAAACACCGAGCAAAAGGCCAAGACTTCCACCCATGCCCAGTATATAGGTGTGTTAATAATAATAATAGATATTGTGATATTCCCAAAGCATCAAGTTCCAACATGGATCGATCTTCATCTTCACCTGCAACTAACAACGCTATAAGAGGGGCTAAGCAAGCGGGTAACATAGCCAAACAACAGTTTGCTAGGAAGGTGTCAAAGGTTAGAGGTTCATGGCAACAAGTAGAGGGGCTAATAATAAAAGATGGGTAGCGTGACATGTAACGATAGCATCGAGACACTAAGCATGGCAATGATAGTAAAGGTATCCAAGGTGATGGTCATCTTGCCTGAGATCCCGCAAGGAAGAAGAACGGATCCATGAAGAAGACGAAGAAGAAGCCTTGAATACGAACCACATGTAGACGAACGAATCCTCACGATCGCAACGGAAAAGAACTAGCGAGAAGAAGCACACAACAAAGTAAACACCCAACACAAGAACATGACAAGATGCTCAACCAAGTATGATGCAAGACAAGTCTATATATGATGCAATACATGGCAAGGGATGAAGCACACAAGAGCAACATCACCCAACAAGTTTAAATGAGGCCGGAATCAACATATAACAAATCCGGTAAGTCCTCATATGCATAATTTGAAATTAGTCCAGATCTGAGAAAAACTTAAGTTAGAGTTGTTAAGCAGTAGGTTAACATGCACCATGATGATCTACATGAAATTCTAGTCAAGTTTCATATAAAGTTTGTTTATTTCGGAGCTACGGTCTAGAAGATATGAGCAAAACAAGACAAGCATGGCAACGGTGCAAGATGCACCCAAACATCAAGCAAACACACTCCAAACATGTAACCAACATGATATTATGCTTCTACATGCAAAATCAAACAAGTTTCATATAGGACACACTCAAAACGGAGCAACAGGCTAGAAGTTGTGAGCAAAACAAGTAACAATGCAAAGCTGAAGTTAACAGCCACATAGCAACTTTGGAGCAAGGTAAATATATGCTACAACACCTAAACATGATAACAAGAAGTATGGATGTGAAGTAGACATGTTAATTAACAAGCATGAACTTAGAACACACCCAAAAGCTTGCTGGAACATAATTAACCAAGCATGGCAAGATGCAATAAATTTATCCAGACTTAGTCAAAATCTGGGAAGGCAAAAACATCATCACGATGCTGCCTTCATAGGCACAAAACAACAAGCATATCAACTCCACTAAGTATATAAATATCATGGACATGTAGTAGAGATATCCTACATCAAACAACTCCATTGGAGCAACTCCATAGGAGGCATGGATCAATAACAACAAGCTTCACCAAATTGAACATGCTGATAAAATCCTGACAGGTATAATTTATAGCAACTTGAGAAAAAGACGTAAATAAGCTACAACAGGCCATATATGCAAGTAGTGGCATGAATGGATAGACAACAACATGGACAACAAGACATGATCATTGGCCACTCCAAAACAAGCATGCATTTGAGTGGGGCATCAAGCAAACATGGCATCAGGTTATAACAGATTCCAGACTTAGCAGTTTTTTTCACAAAGTATAAAACAACAACAACAACATGGCATGTTTACAAGCTTGTTTAAGTCACCTCAAGGCATATCATGGAAAGTGGATTGCACCAGAGCAAAGACCATATGATTGTGCTTCTAAAACATCTAGACATGTGGCATGAAGACAAACACATCAATAGCAATGAGCAAGTGAAATCAGCATCTCATAACAAGTTTCAGCACTTAACAGCCACATGCACTTTTGCAACAGATATTAACATGGCAATATAAAATCAAACAAGCATGCTACAGCAACCATCCTGTAGAGCACTTCACAATGAACATTTTGACATATTATATGCTCCATTTGGATAAACATGCACAAAGTTACAAGCATCACAAGTATGCAACAAAATTATAGTTAACAGCTGTTTTAAACAAGTAGCACTCTTGCAACGATGGTTAGGGCATCAATGGAACAAAGTGTAGAGCATATCACCATGGTCATTTTGACATATCATTCACTCAAATTGGACACACACAGACACACAAAAAGTTACAGCCATCACAACATGCAACATATTATGACAGAAAAAGACTTAGCGGTTTTTTAAGACTTAGGAGAAAAAAAACACAACGGGCGAAAGAAGCTATATAATGCACAGGCGAGGGTTACTGGGCTCTCACCTCTGGGCTCGGCCCAAGACGGAGGAGAGGAGGCCTGGCAGGCTTGGGCCACCGTATCTGGGCCTGGAGGGAGGCGGAGTCGGGTCGAGGCGCGGAGGAGGCCGAGCGGTGCTCTGGGCCGGCAAGGGAGGAGGTTAGCTGGGCTGGCTCGGGCCTGGGGCACTGGAGGCCTACGCGGGCCGAAGGAGGCTGGAGGCAGGCCCTGGCCCACGAGGCGCTGGAGAGGGTCGGCCCACGAAGCGGTGGCGCTGGAGGGGCGTCGTCCTCCTCCCGCTCGCCCGAGGGGAGGCAGGAGATCGACGCAGCGGCGGTCGCGGCATGGCCTCCGGCGAGCCGAGGGCGCCGGCGAGCCGGAGGGAGGCGAGGGGAGGCAGATCCGGGAAGGGAGGCCAGGGAGGAGGCCGGATCAGGGGGCGGCCGGCGGCGAACAACGGGGCTTGGCGGCGCGCGGCGGAGGAGCTAGCCGGCGTTGAGCACGACGGCGAACTCGGCGGGCGGCGGTGGGGACCGGCCGAGCGGGGCGGCGGAGGTGGCGCGGTGAAGCTCGATGAGGAGCGAGGCGGCGGGGGCTCGGATCGAGCGGGAGGCGCTCGAGCGCAGGAGCGGTGGCGGCAGACGGGCCCGTGCGGGCCCCGGATGGGCTCCGCGGGTCGGTGGTGATGTGGGGCGCGGGAGGCGACGTGGCAAGCGGCGATTGGCCGGGCGCGGCGGCTGGACATGTCCGGATGGGGAAGAAGGGTCCGGCGGCGCGAAGGGAAGAGGGTTAGGGTTCATCTACGAGAAATTTCGGGGGGAGACACATATTTATAGGTAGAGGGAGCTAGGAGAGTCCAAATGAGGAGTGGTTCGGGGCCACGCGATCGTGATCTAATGGCCAAGAGCATGGAGGGTGTTAGAATAAGCTTGGTGGGCTGTGTGAAAGGGGTGCTGCGCCAAAAGATAAAAGGGCTTCCGGTGGTTAACACGGTTAACCGTTGGGCTATCAAACGAACTCCGAACGCGACGAAAATTGACAGGCGGTCTACCTATGCTATAATAACACCACACACCAAGTTTCAACCCATTCCGAGAACATTTTTCGGCCACACATAAAATAAATATTCGGAGACGCCGCAGGCACGTGTGAGTGTGTCTGGGCTCAGAACGGACAACGGAGAGGACGAGGGAACTCGGACGGATGCAAGTTTCGAAAACATGCTGATGCAACACACATGATGACATGGCAAGATGCAACATGCAAGCAGATGACATGGCAGAGGCAACGAATAACTGGCTGACACCTGGCGCACCGGTCTCGGGGTGTCACAGTGATGTAGTTTCTTTGTTTTAGTTTTGTAGTGCTGAGATGTTCGCGACCGAGTTCTTAGCCTCTTTGGAATCCTTGGCCGCCATTGGACTTGATGAGCTCAACTACGAATCTATTTGGCATCAGTCGGAGGCGACCCAAGACATGGAGCAAGAGATGGCCGAGGAGGAGGAAGAGGCCTAGGAGGAGGTGGCCTAGGAAGAGGAGGTTGTGCAGGTGACTGAAGAAAGCATGTGGGCGTTAAGGTCATGCACCGCCAACTACATCCAAAAATAGGATCTTGCTCTTTGTGATGCTTGGCGCGCGATCTCCATGGATGAAACGATTGGAATGGATCAAACCAATATTATGTTTTGGGAGAGAATTACCGAGCACTACAACAACTCCGTGGACGTGCGATCAAGTCATATGCAAGGTTCTCTTGGGCATCGTTGGAGCACCATTCATGACCAATGCAACCGATGGGCGGTTGCATCAACCAAGTTAATAATCTACCATTGAGTAGTGTGCAAGTCATGGAGTATGGCCCCTACATCCAAGAACTATTTAAGATGCCAACAATAGAGCGGAAGGAAACAAGATTGCAAAAGAAAGAAAGAAAAGAAATGCATTCGGTGGCACTTACAAATAAGAACTTGTGGCAATGGTCGAGACCAAGAAGGAGTTGGCGGCCGAACGCAAAGAAAAGAAGATGGAAAGGTGGAATGATGTAACACCCCGGTAGATAAGCTATAGTAACCACACACTAATGTGCCATGTCATCGCATTTAATTTTTCTAAACCTCACTTTTATCCAAACCGAATTCAGATTCAAGTTAAAATAAAAGTGAAATTATTATTTCTCATAACGGTAAAAGAAAAATGTTCGACGAGCAGCGAATATTCACTAATGGATTGTCATGTTGAACCCAACAATTTTTGAACCACCAATGGATGCCTAAGGATTTACAAAGTGGTCCAAAAGCATCTAAATTGGCCTTTTCAAAATAAGCAAATATTTATATATTTTCAAATGGATTGGAACTTTTTGTGTACCTCTGGTATGTTACAAAAGAATTATCTTTAAGGTTTGAATTGGAACCAAAATCATTTGATAGCCTTAGAAAATTTTACAAACAGAAAAGAAGTAATAAGAGAAGAGGACCTAATCTACTCGCACTATGGCCCATCTAGCAAAAGTAAAGGCCAAGCCCACGCTGGTTGCCTTCAACCTGTAGCAAGGAGGCATCATGGAGCACATCCACGGACACCATGGCGCCGTGTCGCGCATCCACGGCCCCCCCTCATCCTACTTAGCGTCGACAACCTCTTCCCCGAACCCTAGATGCCTCTTTCCCTCGCCGCTCTCTCCTCACTACCTCGCCCCCTTTCCTCCCTTCTCGATCTGGAGCTCCTCCGAGTGGAGCCAGGGCACCCCGTCGCGGACTACCACGGCCACCGGCATCCCTACACCGCGCGGTCATGCTCTCGAGGACCATCGTGCCCCCCTACGTCGCCTACGGTGCTGGATCGAAGACGGGAGGCCCCCTCAATGACGCCTGCGACCACTTCTTCCTCTACGACCCCCGACACCCCTACAGCGATACCGCCGCCGTACGTCGTCGTCGAGCTCCCTCCGGCTCCTTCGTCTGCTTCCCTACACCCTCAGTGAGCAGTCGCTTCGATCTCCCCTTTCCTCGGGCTCTCCCAGTAGCTGTAAACGCCGTAGACCGTCACACTCGAGGCCACCGACGCTCGCCCCCGTCCCTCTGGTCGCGACCTCGCGCACCCACCAGCCTGGGACATGCTCTGCTCGACCCTGTGCGCGCGCCCATCCGCCTGCTGCCACCCGTGCGTGCCCGCGCGCGCGCTCGCCCTCAGCTGCTGCTGCCACCGCACCGTCCGCCGCTACCGCGGTTGCCCACTGCTCGCCGTACGCGCTCTGCCTCTGACCCTGGTCGCCCCTCCGCTCGCCGGCGCATCTCCGGCCACCCGGCCTCCGCCCGGCGCCCGCACTGCCTCCGTCCACGCGCCACTGGCCCCTACGCCGCTCCCCGCCCCGCTCCACTCTCCGTGTGCACGCGCCCCCTCGGCCGTCGACACTCCGGCCGCGGCCCGAGCGCCCACCGCCGCCGCGACCGCGCTGCTCCCGCCCGTGTGGCCTGCTCCGGCGCCCGCCCTCGCGCATCGTTGCTCCGCCCCGCGGCCATCGCTGGCGACTGGCGCCACGCCGGCACCCTGGTGCGTTTCCTCTCCGGTGTCCTTTCGGGAGTGCGACCCCCCGCCCGCACCCGTGCGCCCAATAACGCGCCCCGTCTAGGCCCCTGGGCCTATGACATCCGGACCCCACGCCCTGTGTTTTCTTTTAAAAAAAGATTTTTCTTTAAAAAAAGGTTAAAATATATATTAATAAAATAATCAATTAATTAGTTAATTAATTAATTAGTACTTACTATTTAACTTAATTAACTCTGGTTAATTACCCAAACTAACTAGGTTAACTAATTAAACTTGTTAGTTAAAAATGTGTCTATAACAGGGTGACCCCACAGGTCAGGTTTGACCTGGTCGGACGACCAGTTGACCTGCTGATGTCATCCAGTCGTCATGCTGACGTCATCCAGTCGTCGTGTTAATTTAAATAATTTCAGAAAATGTTTTAAACTTTAGAAAATCTTATAAAATATTCTGTAACTCGGATGAAAAAGTTTTATGTATGAAAGTTGCTCAAAACGACGAGACGAATTCGAATACGCGGTCCGTTCGTCCGCCACACATCTCCATCATACCGAACATGGAACAATCCCCCTCTGGTTCGCCTGTTCGAAAATGCCTAACACTGGGAAAACATTCCCAGATGTTAACCCTCTTCGCTAGTACCGTGTAGCACCGCGTTAGAGCACCCTAGCACTGCGTGTTGACATGTCGTGCTTCTTTGTTGCATATGTATGCTTTGTATTTCTTGTTTCTTCCCCCTCTTCTCTCCGGTAGACCGCAAGACTGATGCTACCGCGGTGATCGACTGCATCGACGACGACCCCTCCTTCTTGCCAGAGCAACCAGGCAAGCCAACCCCCTTTGATCATTCCGATATCGCCCATTCTCTTATCTCTTATGCTTGCATTAGAACTGCTACTGCTTTTTGTATGATCCTATTCTGATGCATAGCATGTTGTTGATACTGCTTTCATACCTTACATGTTTATACTAAACTGCTTAGTATAGGCTGGTTAGAGATCCACCAGTGACCCCCTACCTTGTCCCGACTGCCCCGATGGATTATCAGGAGGCCCGATCAACGGGATTGAAGACTAGGACCCGGCACCGCACATCACTTTGTCCTTAGTTGCTCGACACTACTGGGTTACTATCAAGTGCCGAGAGTGAGACCTCATCAGCACTTCTGATGTTAACCTTGTAGGTTAGTTCATCGGTTGTGGTCATCAAGGGTGATTCCTCTTTCTCCACTCCCGATAACGACACTATCGTGCAACTCCTCAAGAGTGGGCCTCGAGGGTGACTCCTCTTTCGTTCGCCTTGACGATAAACATCAGGTGGAATTCCATCGAGGGTGATTTCCTCAGGTTTCCCTTTGGTGTCAGACACATAGTTACTATGGTTACTATGACTTTACACTGAACCTGGTTACTAAAGATGGGTCGACCCTGAGGGGTACCCGTGCGAGCTTAATTGCGAGTGATGTGTAGTCGGGTTGACCTGGAAGGTGCCCACGAGATAAATACGAGGCGTAGCCGGGAACTCGCCCTTGCCGCAAGTCCTCGAGACGGGGCGATGGGGTCACATGTTCGTGAGTCTCTGCTCGTTACCGCGCGTTCCCAAGACACTAAACGGTTTGGATATTTGATCCAAGGGGCCTCTGGCCCGATAACGCTAACCATCAGGTGGGGATAGTATGGGCGTTCTGCGTCGTATGCATCAGCCGAAGCTTAACTGACGTCATTGCGGCTGAGCGGCGCGCGCGGGGTTGGACTGCGTAAGCACCTTCCTTTTCAAGGAGGTAGCCCAGGTCTGCTCACCGGCCGCACACGCAACATGCAGGAGTTCCCAGGGCGATTGGCCCATGACCCCTGGGGGCATATGGTTTAGTCCGGCGTGCATGACCTCTCTATTAAGTCTTGGTTGGGTTGCGGCGTATTGTTTGGCCGAGGGCGGGCATGACCTGATGGTGTGTCCGGCCGGAGTTAAGCAAGCATGATGGGTAAGTTGGTGCACCCCTGCAGAGAAGAAAACATCTATCGATAGCCTGTCCTACGGTAACGGACACTTGGAGTTGTATCCCGATCGCTACAACTAGAACTGGATGCTGAGGCATTGTTTAGATATGTTGCTTCGGGAGTCGAGAAAGGATCCCGGAGCGTTGGAACAACAACATAAATATGACTTATGTTATACTACTCTACTCCCCCCTGTTGCTGCAAGACAATGGTTTCCAGAAGATGCTAGTCTTCGATAGGACTAGCTTCTCCCCCTCTTATTCTGGCATTCTGCAGCTTAGTCCACAGATACTACCCCCTTTCATTGATATCGATGCATATGTAGTGTAGATCCTTGCTTGCGAGTACTTTGGATGAGTACTCACGGTTGTTTTGCTCCCCCTTTTCCCCCTTCTTTCTTCTTGCTGGTTGATGCAACCAGATGGTGGAGTCCAGGAGCCATATGCCACACTTGACGACTGCTACTACTCCGATGGAGCCTACTACTACGTGGAGACAGCTGACGACCAGGAGTAGTTAGGAGGTCCCAGGCAGGAGGCCTTGCCTTTTCGATCATTGACGTTTTGTGCTAGCCTTCTTAAGGCAATCTTGTTTAACTTATGTATGTACTCAGATATTGTTGCTTCCGCTGACTCTTGTGTATTCGAGCTTATGTATTTGAGCCCTCGAGGCCCCTGGCTTGTAATATAAAGCTTGTATTATTTTATTTGTGTCTAGAGTTGTGTCATGATATCTTCTCGTCAGTCCCTGATCTTGGTCGTACACATTTGCGTGCATGATTAGTGTACGGTCAAATCAGGGGCGTCACAAGTTGGTATCAGAGCCGACTGCCTGTAGGAACCCCCCTTTCCAACTCCTTGGCCGAAGTTGAGTCTAGTCATTGAAAAACTTTTACTAACATGGTTGTGTGGCTTACGGGCTCACGTCGCCATTGGGTGGTATTAGGATCTTTTATTCCTCGTCTTTTCTCTGGGACTCTGATCTCTCTTCTATTCGGTTTAAATAATTTTGCAAACTCTAACATTAGGTTCTCGTAAATACTTCCTCCCGGAGAGCCCCTTCATTCCAGATGATGCCTTGATTCATCAGAAGACCCCGAAGATACTCTCCGATGTTATCCCGATAACTTGTACTCATCACGTTTGCAATTCCCTTCCACCGTCAACCCCTATGAATAATTCCTCACACTTACTGAGGATTCGTTCATCCTTAGTTGTTCATGTGTTTCACAAGTCTCGGAAATATCATTCGACCTTCGGAAAATCCCGAGCAGCCTATTGCTCTTGAAATTCTTGCTTGCTTAATTATGCTTAACCCCATAAGTCTAGTAATCTTAGTGACATCCTTTGTCATTATCATTTTGAGCTCGTTGATTCAACATGTGTGCGAATGCACGCAATCATTAGTTGACCCTTTTAAATTATCTTTCCAGCTCAGACGCCATTTTGAACATGAGCTGGTTCTCGACCAATCTGTTTATTGCCGATTGTACCTCTAAGTCAATTCAATTTATGCATCCTTTATCAGAACTTTTGCTTCTGATCCCTTTGTTTGGAAATCATAATTCCTTTGCATCCGAGCTTGCATTAGTCAGTTGTTTCTATAATCTGATCCCCCCTGCATTGTTTCTTCTTCTGGTTGAGTATCGATGCTCACATCAGATCCCTTATGGACCACCAGACCCCTTTGTTGGATTATTATCCGACAGTGTCCTTCATATTCAACGACCTTGTGAGTCTTTCCTCGGATACATAATGCCTTTGGTAAATAGTATCCTCTGCTTTTGTCAACCATGCTCTGCTTTCGAGCTGGTGTTATTTACTCTTGGAGATTGTGGTATATGTTCCGAAGATGCCCCTATGGGTTGAACCTATGCCTTCCATAAATCCGGGTGAACCCGAAAGATTTCACGGGTCTTACTCATCTGGTATTTCACCAGGTAAAACTTTCAACACTTACGCCATTTTCGAAACAACAAGTGAATGAAAGGTTACACATTGAAGAAGTGGGAGTCAACCTTGAACTTTCTGTTTATGCCCATGGACACGGTGTGGTTCTTATCATTAAGGCTTCTCTTAAAATTAATTATCCCCTTGATATAAGTAATCTTATATCAAGGATCTGCCTATTTGCAATCGTGGTTCCGACCATGTTCTCCCTTAAATACCATTTCACGTGCATGTTTAAGCACTTGTCTCCTACAGAGCAATACCCCCAGCCCAACCTCTAGTTTGAGCTGTCGTCGAGTATTACCCCCCTGGTATCTCGAGATTATCACGGAACTGCATAGCTCCTTATGAGTTCTTCATTATGTGTTACATTTTCATGACTGCAATTTTCCTCGGGTTCTGAGATGTTTGAAACTCAAGGACCCCGATAAGTGAATCAATTTCGCACTCTGATTCAATAACTCTAAGTAATTTTGTTGCTTACGAGTTTAATACTCCTTCATGTCATACCTAGCCTAATCGGCTATCTCATTATCGGACTAATTTTAACCATGCTACCTGGCTCCTTTCCCCATGATGAATTGAGTTATCATCGACAACATTATTGCCTTCCCTCCAACATAAACTTGTTCGTGTTTCGTGTTATACCTTGAGATCCTTGCTATCCAGCATGTGTTCTTTACCTTGGAGTATTACCATCTGTTATGTCAAGAAGGTCGTGAGAATTTCACCACCTCTTAAGAATTCTTTATACATGTGATACTTCTTTCCATACCTGTTCATTCCTTGGTCCCCGTGTTGTTTCTATACGGAAACCCAACAAGTGAAGTATTACGTGCGAATTCAAAAAAAACTTCTAGCAACCCTATTGCTTTGAAGTGAATGATCGATAGTCTCATTCTCGGTCCTTTGGTTATTGAATCACCATTATAACATTGATCGTGCTACTCAGTCCATTTTCCAGGTGCATGTTCCACTCAAGGTTTCCTTATGGATGTTCTCTTTTAACATACTGCGGTATGTCCAATGTTTTCATCTTGTTCACTTGAATGTAGAAATCCATGCTTATGGGAATCTCGATGAATCGTTGCTGAGCCCATCGGCCACATCCTCATCTTTTCCTTACTGAACATGTAAGACTTATTCTATAAGTTGTTCCGGATGGATCCTTTGTGCATTCAAAGTCTGATCTTTACCTAATGACCATGTCGGTGCTATCTCGAAGCATGTTTGTGGTACTCTGAAGACCCACAAGAACATTGTAAGCGCAATGCCAAATGTTCTTGATCAACTATCCAACATCATTGTGTGGGTACATATCATAATTCTTCTTACCCCTTTTATCTATATGGTCATGACTTTGATCTCCTGACATGTATATCATGCCCTTCTTAATCTTGGGGATGATGTACTCCTATTCATTGTGCTTAAAAACGTTTTCCTTTCCATTTGTTTGTTTAACCTTTCTTTGATCTACATATAATCTAGGGAGTAGTAATTTTTTGCTTATGTAAACACCTTGGTGTACCACTCTGTCAGTAAGACTCTGTTACTATTGTCGATAGCATTATGACAACCATCGAAAGACGAGAACTTTGCCTATTTGGTCCGCCTCGTTTCAACGAGCAGGAAAATGGTTCTCTTCGTCCCTCGCCCTTGGTACCAACGTTGTTGCCAACATAATTGACATGCTATCCTCTGACCTGCCTTTCTATCATGGTTGTGCAACATATTAGCGCCTTCCGCTTTCAACCCACATGGTGGGCCCATAACCCACAGTTCCACAGGATCGGAACCCGACTCTCTTGTACAACCTTGATTCCGACATATTCTTTGCACTTGGCTTCATATGAAATTCACGATCTAACTTCCTCACCATGATTCATTCCGGAATCAGAGGCAACATTATTCCTCATTGCTCGGAACCCCCTTCTTCACCTGTTATAGGCATTACCTTGATGCCTACCTGGTTGAAACTTGTTGAACCTCCTTATAACACTCTCGATTTGTCTCCTCGTGCTTCTAAAATATCCTTCCTTGAGATAACTACTGGATGCCAATTCTTTCGAACAGCCGTCCTTATAGTTTTCTCCTTATACCTGATTCGTAAGTATGATGGAGTTTCAAAAAAAAACAGAGGTCTTCGTCAGGATACCCTGATGTAGCGACTTGAAGACATCCACATTATTGATCAACTTCTTTGAGAAGAGCAACCAAGAACGAGAAGATCCGATAGAATTTCGTAACCAATTATTTCCCCCAAACTATACCACTTAAATCTCGGGACGAGATTTCTTGTAGTGGAGGAGATTTGTAACACCCCGGTAGATAAGCTATAGTAACCACACACTAATGTGCCATGTCATCGCCTTTAATTTTTCTAAACCTCACTTTGATCCAAACCGAATTCAGATTCAAGTTAAAATAAAGTGAAATTATTATTTCCACTGTTCAAGAAATCTTCCGATTCGGTGATTTATCATCCGATTTATCGCTACTCTTGGGGTGACCGATAAGATTATGTGTTATCTTCATCATTTATCATTTGGGCCGATTTATCGCTATGACAAGCGATTTATCGGGAATCAGCCGATAAATCGGGCCTATTCGTAGCACTATGTTTGCAAGAACTATGTTTATTTGTGTTTTGTGGACCTTGTTACGCAATATGTAATGTTTTTTTCTATTTTGTTTGTCATTATATCAGGATTCAAAGGCTAGGATTCAAGGTAACACTTCTGTCCAATATTGCTTTTGTGTTGAATATAGCATATTTTAGTGTTGGGAACCTGGGATTTGAAAAAAAAGGCGGATTAATAGTCGACCGATAAAATCGATTAATCGGCCGATTTCCAATTAATCTCTAATCCCCAGCTAACCAAGATGATAACGATAAGCGATATCCTCAACATTGATTATTTCTCATAACGGTAAAAAAAATGTTCAATGAGCAGCGAATATTCACTAATGGATTGTCATGTTGAACCCAACAATTTTTGAACCACCAATGGATCCCTAAGGATTTACAAACTGGTCCAAAAGCATCTAAATTGGCCTTTTCAAAATAAGCAAATATTTATACATTTTTAAATGGCTTGGAACTTTTTGTGTACCTCTCGTATGTTACAAAAGAATTATCTTTAAGGTTTGAATTGGAACCAAAATCATTTGATAGCCTTAGAAAAATTTACAAATAGAAAAGAAGTAATAAGAGAAGAGGACCTAATCTACATGCACTATGGCCCATCTAGCAAAAGTAAAGGCTGATAACCCTCAACCGTAAGGGATCGAGATAGTCTTCGAGGGTAAGAATAACCCAATTATAGATTCGACACACGGGGAGCCAAAGAATATTTATAAGCTTTGACAGTTGAGTTGTCAATTCAACCGCACCTGAAATATACTTACTTGCAACAAAAGATAAGTGGTAACAGTGATATGATAGTGATGGTGGTGACAGCAAAAGTAACAACTAATAACCAGCAGGATTGAAACACTGTAGGCTAGGGAGATGGATGGTTGGGCGTTGCATGGATGAGATACATCATGAATCTAACTTGGGGCAAGGCACACAGAAAAGTAATGATCATCTAGGCAAATATCAAACATTAGGCATGTATCCCACGAGTAGTTGTACGTGCTTGCAATAAGAACTTGCACAACATCTTTTGTCCTACCATCCCGCTACGAACGGGGCCAAAAGGAACTTATGGAGATTAAGGTGCTCCTGTCAAAGAGGACCGGAACAAAGCAATAAACTCAATGGATACATGGAATCCTCAAATTATGGACCATCCCCTTTGGTGTCCCAAGCTGTCACCTTTGGGATCGCCGGTTCCGGACCATAATAGGTGCAATCAACTCATAGATAGGATCAAGAACACAAATATATTCATGCAAACACATAGGGTTCAGATCTGAAAACAAGGCACTCGGGCCCAAAGTGACAAGCATTAAGAGCAACAAGTTGAAGCAAAGATGATAAACACCGTAGTAGATGATAGGCAACATGCCCCCAACAATCTGATAAACTATTACATGATCTAACTCATCCAATCCCTACCACCCCCTTTGCCTACAGCAGGGAATTAATCACACATGGAAGGAGAAGTCATGGAGGGAGGATGGAGTGGTGATGATGATGACGATGGCGACGATCTCCCCTCTCCGGAGGCCAAATCAGCCTCCAGATTAGCCCTCCCGAAGAAGAACAGAGGGTGGCGGCGGCTCCGCGACAGAAACTGGAAAAACGACTTCTGTTCTGGGGTTTCCTCGCCACGGGAATAAATAGGAGCCAAGGTAGGGCACCAGAGGGGGGAGGACCCTCCCAGGCGGCCTCCTGGCGCGGCCAGGGGTGGGGCCGCGCCTGCAGGGCGCCTGGGGCCCCCCTGGCAGCCCTCTGGCCCCACTTCTGGCACAATGGCCCTTCGGGTGCGTGGATTTTCTGTGATTTTTCTTGGAATTTTCTGAGACACCTAAAAATCCATTTTCCTGCACACAATAAAACCATACAGGCAGCTCTGCTGAAAACAGCGTCAGTCCGGGTTAGTTTAGTTCAAATCATGCAAGAATGAGGGCAAAAGAATAGCAAAAGTGTTTGGAAAAGTAGATACGTTTGAGACGTATCAACTCCCCCAAGCTTAGCATATTGCTTGTCCTCAAGCAATTCATTTCAACGAACTGGCCGCGACAAAGAAAACTTTGACAAACTCTTTTGCTTCATTAGATGTATATAAGCATGTACTACGAAAAGAGTCTAGCAAGTATTGAAACAATGCTATGAGGACAATGCACGAAGCAATCCTTCTTTCAAGTGACCAATCACAAATAACTAAAATTAAATAATATGCTACTGAAAATCAAGACAAGATTACATTGCACATAGCTTGAACATACTAAAGTGGTATCTCGCTAGCCTCCATGAGTGAAGCAAAACATAAATGCAGAAACTCCTCCAGAGTTTTAAAGGAGACTAGAACTAAGAATTTCAGAATAAATAATACCACAAGCATGCAGAAGAGAATGTAATACTTTGGGACAATGCACATTACAGTCAGAATGACAATTATGCTCTCCTAGTTGGTGCTTTGAAGAAAGAAGGTGGAGACTCTCGAACCGTGGAATTTGATGGCGAGGTTGAAAACCCGTGGTTGGAAGCAAAGACTAAACATGTACCAGAGCTCTTGGTTTTGAAAACAGAGGTAAAAATGATTTTGGGAGGTGCATATTTCGTCAACGAATGCTAGTTGACAACCCAATCACTTCTTATGCTAGACATGTTTCAAGGAACGGCTCCCAAGATGGGGACGATCACATCCCCTTAATCTCCTTTGTTTATCACTACCAAAGTTTTCTGATTTCTCATAAACAAAGCGTGAAGGAGGGTTTGTTGGTTGTGATTATCTTTTGTGAGCTGGGCGCACTCATGCCAGTCCCTCCTCGTATTAGGGGTTTGCAGATTAGACATGCAATCCCGGGATAAAACATGTCCAACATAAGAAGATCATGAATTACCTACTACTTCCTCATGAGCTAAAACAGAGGCACAAAACAGGAGTAAATTTGAATAATTTCGAGATGGTACAAGAAAGTCTTCGTTAGGATGGCCGGTAAATACCACATAGGAAGGTATGGTGGACTCATATGGAATAACTGGTTTGAAAGGATTTGGATGCACAAGCAGAATTCCACTTAGTGCGAGCGAAGGCTAGCAAGAGACTGGGAAGCGACCAACTAGAGAGCAATAACGGTCATAATCATGTAGAGCGACAAAGCAACATTGAATTGGGCATGAAAGTGATATAACTATTCTGAAACTCAAAGATCATCAAGGCAAAGCAGACTTTTTAGTCTTAAACATGTGTAAACATGTGCCAAGTCAAAGGGAAATACCACCTTAGTATACCAAACTATGAACAATGCAATGCATGTAAATCATTTCAATAACACATTATATACTCTAGCTATTTGAGATTAGCCACAAGGAAAGCATGAACCACTGGGAAAGCATTGTAAACATAGCACTATGTCGCTACAAGCTGGTCTCTAGGTCATAAGTACAGGCATATGTACAAAAGTAGAAACAAGAAGAGTTCATACCGGTTTTCCTTGTTGCTTCCCTTCCGTCGATCTTCGTCATTACTGCCTTGTCACTTGCACGATCGAACGTAGGAAATATAATTAAATGCCATCACGGACTCGAGCTGAACTCTGAAAACAAAGCAAACTAAAGAGAGAAAGGAAATCTTTTTGGGTTTTTTCAAAGGTTGAACGAAAGCAAAAGAAAGAGAAAATCTTTTTGTTGTTTTTGCAAAGAAACAAACAAAGAAGAACGGGCAAAAACTTCGAAAAGATCAAAGCGAACAAAAAATAAAACGGATAATACAATGGAAAAGTGAGAAGGGCACGTACTCCCCCAAGCTTAGGCTTTTGGCCTAAGTTGGTAGTAGCTACTGCCCCAGGAGCCTCCTGCTCCGGGGTGGTACTGGTGAGTCCAAGGGTCGTATAAGGATTCCGGCGCGTACACCGAAGTCCTCGGATCCTCCCTCGAAGAAGGGTCCGCATTCCAAGCATAGGAAGACCATTCACCAAACTGGGTGACGGTCTCCCCCTGAAAAGGTGGTAACTCACCGTGCTCCTCCTCGTCGGGCACAACCCCCTCCATGGGGTTATGAAACTAATGCTGGACCATGAACTCATCGAACTGGATAACATCAAAGGACCATCCGTTCCTGCGAGAAAGATCAAACAAAAGAGGTGCAGGTAGACGGATCTTGCATTCCGCGGTAGTTCCGAAACGCAAGATATAAACAAGGTTACCAAACTCAGAAGTCATGGTAACAAACTTATGCCTTTTCATAGCAGCAAGATCAAAACTTAAATAAGTAAAAGGCTTATCATCAGGGTGTGGGGTGCCTTTAAGATACTCTAAGATAAGTGTGGCATAAACGCCACCAAATAAATTTCCCTTGTTACCGTTCATAGCAAGGCGTCGAGCAATTAAGGCACCCACATTATAATCAAACCTCCCTGAGAGGGCGGTTGCCAGGATAGCAATATCCGGCGCAGAAATGTTGCTCGTGTTGTCACGAGCTAACACCCCTCTAGCAACATAATACGCAAAATACCTGAGGTGAGGGAAAAAGATGCTGGAGATTTTTAACCGATGAATATCCCTCGTTTCCATGCTGCAGAGAGAGTTGAAGACTGTTCTCAGCTCGGAGGGCTGAGAGGTCATCTTCGCCGTCCGCCCAACGTTTGGCACACCTATTATCTCACAAAACTTTTCCAAGGGCATGGTCAAAAGATTATTGTAAATTTTAAACTCAATAGAACCAGTATCAAGGTTATATCTAAAACTGTTAATGAAACCGGAGGTGAGTTTTTGATACTGAGCAACACGGCACGTGACGAGCCGTGTCAGACCTGCATTAGCACAAAGGTTATAAAACTCATCCTTAATTCCTGCAGCTTAAAGGAATTCATCACATGGGAACATCATCGCACGTGCTGGATTTGTGTCTTCCAACAACTCTAGGGGCACGTGATCTTCATTGTAGCTCACCCTAGCAGTCGAGGGTGAAGCTGCGGCTCTAGTAACTCGATCGGAGCGCGCGGGCTTCTTCTTCTCAAGCCACCCCTTTGCCCTTCCTAACAAACTCATTTCTGAAATTTTTGAAAAATTAAAAAAACAAGGATTTAAACAAAGTGGGTTAAGGCAAACTACTCAACTTACTTACCTAAGGCATAAACTTGCATCAAAACTTGGAAAATAAATTTCTACACATGCATGCAAGCTCATCTACACATCACCAAGAACTACTAAATACTCACAAATGAAGCCACCAACCAAAAATCTAATTGGAGGGGTGGAGGAGTTACATACCAAGGAGTATTTGTTCAAAATCTCAGCTCGAATGATAGGCTGTAGAGAGAGATCGAAAATTGCCTCCAAGAACAGCAAGAACGCAAGAACAGGTGCAGAACTCGTGTTTTCGGAGAGAAAGAGAGAGAGAGGAAGAAGACTCACCTGGAGGCGGGACCTGTGGGCCCCAGGCGCCCTATGGGCGCGGCCAGGGGCAGGCCGCGCCAGCTGGCCGCCTGGGCCACTGGTGGCCCCCCTGGTCAGCCCCAGGTGCCTCTCGGTCACTCCCGGCATGGAAATTTTAATTTATATTTTTCTGGAATTTTTCTGAAAACTTCACTGTTGGAATTTTTTCGAAGTTCAAAAGCTGCAAAACTTTCTGAAAACTTAAAGCAGTGATTAGAATTGTGAAGCTTCAAAAACACAAACACTTGGTACGGCAAGGAGAACAAAAGCTAAAACAAATGAAAACATAACAAGCTCAACTTTTTACCTATATAAAACATGCTCACTAGTAAGGTTGATCAAGTCTTACCAACAAACCGGCGATATATAGAGCAAAAAGTCCCACCTCTTACGAAATGATCATTGCACCTTTACTTTAATGGACATTGTCCCCACCATAATAGTTTTGTATTTGTGGTGCACATGTAGTGGACAGTCCCATTCTCCAATCTTCACGGTCTCGATATTTTCTATAGAGTTGAGGCCATGCCTCTTGTCGGACTTCTTTGGAAAATACACCGTGTGTTCTTTATCATTCACATTGAAGGTAACCTTTCCTTTATTGCAATCAATAATAGCACCTGCGGTGTTAAGAAAAGGTCTACCAAGAATAATGGACATGCTCCCATCCTCGGGCATGTCAAGCACGACAAAATCAGTAAGGATCAAACAATTAGCAACTTCTACGAGAACATCCTCACAAATACCTATCGGGACGGCTGTTGACTTGTCAGCCATCTGAAGAGAGATATCTGTAAGGATTAGCTTCTCTAAACAAAGCCTCTTGTAAAGAGAGAAAGGCATAACACTCACTCCTGCTCCAAGATCACATAAAGCAGTTTTGACATAATTATTCTTTATGGAGCAAGGAATGGTGGGTATTCCTGGATCACCAAGCTTCTCAGGAATCTTGCCACTGAAAGAGTAGTTAGCAAGCATAGTAGATATTGCTTCATTAGGAACTTTTCTTTTATTAGTAACAATATCTTTCATATATTTTGAATAGGGAGGTAACTTAATAGCATCAGTCAAAGGGATTTGAAGAAAAAGAGGTTTCATCCACTCACAAAACTTATTGTAATGCTCTTCTTCTTTAGATTTGAGAGACTTACCTGGAAAGGGCATGGGTTTCTGTATCCATGGTTCTCTTTCCTTCCCATGTCTTCTTGCGACGAAGTCTTCTCTAGTGTACTTCTTGCGTTTGTCAGGTGCTTCTTCTTCTCGAACTTCAGGCGGATCATTCTTCTCCTTATCCTTATCTTCAGGTTCGGCACCGTCTTCAGTCTCAGCATCGGAGGTAGATATACTGTTGGGATCAATAGCTAGCTCTTCACTTGTAATAGGATCATTGGAATTGTCAGCTTCCTTGTGTTTCTTCTTCTTCTTCTTTGAAGAGCCAACAATTTCTTCTTCCTACATTTGAGAATCTTGCTCGATTCTCCTCGGATGCCCCTCTGGATAGAGAGGATCTTGAGTGCTAGTTCCTCCTCGGGTCTTAATCCCGAAGGTCTGTAAATCATCTTGTTTGGTATTGTTAGCAAGCAAATCTTTTTGCACATTAGAAATTTGTTCAAGCTGAGTTTGAACCATATGAAAATGCTTCACAAGACATTTAACATCATTAACTGTTCTACCTAGAACATCAAGCAAACTTTTGATAGCAAGGGAATTATCATGCAATTGACTTTGTATCCTCTCATTAAAATGACTTTGCTTCATAATAAAATTATCAAGCTCATCTAAACATTGATCAGGAGGCTTACCATGACGGATGTCACTTGCGTTGAAATCTAAAAGAGAGTGTACCTCTACCATAGGAGGGTGAGTGGTAGGCTCACACAACTTCTCAATAGGGGGTAGATTCTTCACGTCTTCAATTTTAATACCCTTCTCTTTAATAGACTTCTTTGCTTCTTGCATATCTTCGAGACTTAGAACAAGCATGCCCCTCTTCTTTGGTGGTGGAGGTGGTTCAGGGACGGACCAATCTTCATGGTTTTTGGCAATCCTGCCCATCAATTCTTCTGCATCGTCCGGTGTTCTTTTCCTGAAAACCCAACCAGCACAACTATCCAAATAGGACCTGGATTCATCAGTTAGACCAGCATAAAATATATCGATTAATTCATTCTTAGGGACTCCATGTCCTGGTCTAGCCTGGATCAGACTACAGTACCTCCCCCAAGCTTTAGGGAGGTGCTCATCCTGCAACTGTTTAAAGTTATAAATTCTTTGTAAAGCAGCATGTTGCATATGAGCAGGAAAGTACTTATCAACAAAAGAGTGAGCTAAGTCTTGAGGACTCTTAATGGAACCACATGGTAGTGCATCATACCATGTTTTAGCACCTTCCTTCAAAGAGAATGGAAGGAGCTTAGTCACATAAAAGTTTCGTATCTTTTCATTCGTGGTAAACAAGCCACCCAACTCAGTGAGTTTGGTCAGGTCTGCAATAGCATCATCATTTTCTTTGCCATATGATGGGCCTCGAACCCCTCGTTGGTTACCCCAAGTGGAAGGTGTAAGATGCAGTAAGTAGAAGTGTTTTCCCCTAGCAAAGATGCCAAGGATCAATTCCCCAGAGATGTTGGGAACGTAGTATTTTCAAAATTTTCCTACGATCACGCAAGATCTATCTACTAGATGCATAGCAACGAGATGGGAGAGTGTGTCTACGTACCCTCATAGACCGAAAGCGGAAGCGTTTATCAACGCGGTTGATGTAGTCGTGCACCTTCACGATCCGTCCCGATCTAGTACCAAACGTACGGCACCTCCGCGTTCAGCACACGTTCAGCTCGATGACGTCCTCGCCTTCTTGATCTAGCAATACGGGCGAAGTAGTAGATGAGTTCCGACAGCACGACGGCGTGATGACGGTTGTTAATGAAGAACAATCTCTGCAGGGCTTCGCCAAGCACTACAGAAACTAGACGGAGGATAAACTAGAGGGTCGGGGTTGCCGGCACACGACTTGGTGTATCTTGATGTGTCTTGGGTGCTAGCCCTACCCCTCTATTTATATGTTGAGCCTTGGGGTCGAAACTTGGAGTAAAAGCCTTCACAAAGTCGGTTTCACCCAAAAGGCAAGAGTCCTTCTCGGACTCCAGGGCCAGACGCCAGGGTTCCCGGCGTCTGGACCCAGACGCCAGGGACCCTGGCATCTGGCCCCTGGACTCCGCAAAACTTCCTTTTGCGCCTTCCAAAAACCTTGTGTGCTTTCCCTTTTGGCCCAAATAAATTGTTCTCGTACCCAAACACTTCGGGAAACATCCGGAACCCCTTCCGATGAATTCCAGAACCCGTCCGGAGGTCAAACACTATTATCCCATATATTAATCTTTATCTCCGGACCATTCCGGAGTTCCTCGTCATGTCCGTGATCTCATCCGGGACTCCGAACAACATTCGGGCACCAACATACATAACTCATTCAATACTATATCGTCAACGAAACGTTAAGCGTGCGGACCCTACGGGTTCGAGAACTATGTAGACATGACCGAGACACTTCTCTGGTCAATAACCAATAGCGGAACCTGGATGCCCATATTGGCTCCTACATATTCTATGAAGATCTTTATCGGTCGAACCGCATAACAACATACGTTATTCCCTTTGTCATCGGTATGTTACTTGCCCGAGATTCGATCGTCGGTATCATCATACCTAGTTCAATCTCGTTACCGGCAAGTCTCTTTACTCGTTCCGTAATACATCATCTCGTGACTAACTCATTAGTCATTTGCTTGCAAGGCTTATTATGATGTGCATTACCGAGAGGGCCCAGAGATACCTCTCCGACAATCGGAGTGACAAATCCTAATCTCGAAATACGCCAACCCAACAAGTACCTTCGGAGACACCTGTAGAGCACCTTTATAATCACCCAGTTACGTTGTGACGTTTGGTAGCACACAAAGTGTTCCTCCGGTAAATGGGAGTTGCATAATCTCATAGTCATAGGAACATGTATAAGTCATGAAGAAAGCAATAGCAACATACTAAACGATCAAGTTGCTAAGCTAACGGATGGGTCTTGTCCATCACATCATTCTCCTAATGATGTGATCCCATTGATCAAATGACAACTCATGTCTATGGTTAGGAAACATAACCATCTTTGATCAATGAGCTAGTCTAGTAGAGGCATACTAGGGACACTTTGTTTTGTCTATGTATTCACACATGTACTAAGTTTCCGGTTAATACAATTCTAGCATGAATAAAAGACATTTATCATGATATAAGGAAATATAAAATAACAACTTTATTATTGCCTATAGGGCATATTTCCTTCAGTCTCCCACTTGCACTAGAGTCAATAATCTAGTTCACATCGCCATGTGATTTAACACTGATAGTTCACGTCGTCATGTGATTAACACACATAGTTCACATCGCCATGTGACCAACACCCAAAGGGTTTACTAGAGTCAATAATCTAGTTCACATCTCTATGTGATTAACACCCAAAGAGTACTAAGGTGTGATCATGTTTTGCTTCGTGAGAGAAGTTTAGTCAACGGGTCTGTCACATTCAGATTCGTATGTATTTCGCAAATTTCTATGTCTACAATGCTCTGCATAGAGCTACTCTAGCTAATTGCTCCCACTTTCAATACGCATCCAGATTGATACTTAGAGTCATCTGGATTTAGTGTCAAAGCTTCCATCGGCGTAACCCTTTACGACGAACTCTTTATCACCTCCATAATCGAGAAACATTTCCTTAGTCATCCAGTTACTAAGGATAATTTTGACCGCTGTACAGTGATCTACTCCTGGATCACTATTGTACCCCCTTGACAAACTCATGTCAAGGTACACAACATGTTTGGTACACAGCATGGCATACTTTATAGAACCTATGGCTGAGGCATGGGGAATGACTTTCATTCTCTCTATATTTTTCTGCCGCGGTCTGGCTTTGAGTCTTACTCAACTTCACACCTTACAAGTCAGGGAAGAACTCCTTCTTTGACTGATCCATTTTGAACTACTTCAAAATCTTATCAATGTATGTACTCATCGAAAGTCTTATCAAGCGTCTTGATCTATCTCTATAGATCTTGATGCCCAATATGTAAGCAGCTTCACCAAGGTCTTTCTTTGAAAAACTCCTTTCAAACACTCCTTCATGCTTTCTAGAAAATTCTACATTATTTCTGATCGACAATATGTCATTCACATATACTTATCAGAAAGGTTGTAGTGCTCCCACTCACTTCTTGTAAATACAGGCTTCACCGCAAGTCTGTATAAATCTATATGCTTTGATCAACTTATCAAAGCGTATATTCCAACTCCGAGATGCTTGCACCAGTCCATAGATGGATCGCTGGAGCTTGCACATTTTTTTAGCACCTTTAGGATTGACAAAACCTTCTGGTTGCATCATATACAAGTCTTCTTTAATAAATCTATTAAAGAACGCAGTTTCGTTATCCATTTGCCAGATTTCATAAAATGTGGCAATTGCTAACATGATTCGGACAGACTTAAGCATCGCTATGGGTGAGAAAATCTCATCGTAGTCAACACCTTGAACTTGTCGAAAACCTTTCGCAACAAGTCGAGCTTTGTAGACAGTAACATTACCATCGGCGTCAGTCTTCCTTTTAAAGATCCATTTATTTTCAATGGCTTGCCGACCATCGGGCAAGTCAACCAAAGTCCATACTTTGTTCTCATACATGGATCCCATCTTAGATTTCATGGCTCAAGCCATTTTGCGGAATCTGGGCTCATCATCGCTTCCTCATAGTTCGTAGGTTCATCATGGTCCAGTAACATGACTTCCAGAACCGGGTTGCCGTACCACTCTGGTGCGGAACGAACTCTGGTTGATCTACGAAGTTCAGCAGAAACTTGATATGAAGTTTCATGATCATCATCATTAGCTTCCTCACTAATTGGTGTAGGAATTACTGGAACTAGTTTCTGTGATGTTCCACTTTCCAATTCGGGAGAAGGTACAATTACCTCATCAAGTTCTACTTTCCTCCCACTCACTTCTTTCGAGAGAAACTCCTTCTCTAGAAAGGATCCACTCTTAGCAACAAAGACCTTGCCTTCGGATCTGTGATAGAAGGTGTACCCAACAGTTTCTTTTGGGTATCCTATGAAGATTTACTTCTCCGATTTGGGTTCGATCTTATCATGTTGAAACTTTTTCACATAAGCATTGCAGTCCCAAACTTAAAGAAATGACAGCTTAGGTTTCTCGTCAAACCACAGTTCATACGGTGTCATCTCCACGGATTTAGATGGTGCCCTATTTAACGTGAATGTAGCTGTCTCTAATGCATAACCCCAAAAGCGATAGTGATAGATTGGTAAGAGACATCATCGATCGCACCATATCTAAAAAAGTACGGTTATGATGTTCGGACACACCATTACACTGTGGTGTTCCAGGTGGCGTGAGTAGTGAAACTATTTCACATTGTTTTTACTGAAGGCCAAACTCGCTAACTCAAATATTTTACCTCTACGATCATATCGTAGAAACTCTTATTTTCTTGTTACGATGATTCTCCACTTCACTTTGAAATTCTTTGAACTTTTCAAATGTTTCAGACTTGTGCTTCATTAAGTAGATATACCCATATCTGCTCAAATCATCAGTGAAGGTCAGAAAATAACGATACCTGCCGCGAGCTTCAACACTCATTGGTCCGCATACATCAGTATGTATGATTTTCAACAAATCTGTTGCTCGCTCCATTGTTCCGGAGAACGGAGTTTTAGTCATCTTGCCCATGAGGCATGGTTCGCAAGCACCAAGTGATTCATAATCAACTGATTCCAAAAGTCCATCACTATGGAGTTTTTTTATGCGCTTTACACCAATATGACCTAAACGGCAGTGCCACAAATAAGTTGCACTATCATTATTAACCTTGCATCTTTTGGCTTCAATATTATGAATATGTGTATCACACGATCGAGATCCAACAAACCATTTTCATTGGGTGTATGACCATATAAGGTTTTATTCATGTAAACAGAACAAAAATTATTCTCTAACTTACATGAATAACCGTATTGCAATAAACATGATCAAATCATATTCATGCTCAACACAAACACCAAATAACACTTATTTAGGTTCAACACTAATCCCGAAAGTATAGGGAGTGTGCGATGATGATCATATCAATCTTGGAACCACTTCCAACACACATCGTCACTTCACCTTTAACTAGTTTCTGTTCATTATGCAACTCTGATTTCGAGTTACTACTCTTTAGCAACTGAACCAGTATCAAATACTGATGGGTTGCTATGAACACTAGTAAAATACACATCAATAATCTGTATATCAAATATACCTTTGTTCACTTTGCCATCCTTCTTATCCGCCAAATATCTAGGGCAGTTCCACTTCCAGTGACCATATCCTTTGCAGTAGAAGCACTTAGTTTCAGGCTTGAGTTTAGCTTTGGGTTTCTTCATGGGAGTGACAACTTGCTTGTCATTCTTCTTGAAGTTCCCCTTCTATCCCCTTGCCCTTTACTTGAAACAAGTGGTCTTGTTAACCATCAACACTTGATGCTCTTTCTTGATTTCTACCTTCGCCGATTTCAGGATCGCGAAGAGCTCGGGAATTACCTTCGTCATCCCTTGCATATTATAGTTCATCATGAAGTTCTACTAACTTGGTGATAGTGACTAGAGAACTTTGTCAATTACTATCTTATCTGGAAGAATAACTCCCACTTGATTCAAATAATTGTAGTACCCGGACAATCTGAGCACATGCTCACTGGTTGAGCTATTCTCCTCCATCTTGTTGGCAAAGTACTGTCAGAGGTCTCATACCTCTCGACACGGGCATGAGTATGAAATACTAATTTCAACTCTTGGAACATCTTATATGCTCCATGGCGTTCAAAACGTTTTTGAAGTCCCGGTTCTAAGCCTTAAAGCATGGTGCACTTTAAACTATCAAGTAGTCATCATACCGAGCTTTTGTCAAAACGTTCATAACGTCTACATCTGCTCCTGCAATAGGTCTGTCACCTAGCGGTGCATAAGGACATAATTCTTCTATGCAGCAATGAGGATAACCCTCAGATCACGGAACAATTTCGCATCATTGCTACTAACATCTTTCAACTTAGTTTTCTCTAGGAACATATAAAAAATAAATGTGGAGTAACATCGCGAGCTATTGATCTACAACATAGATATGCTAATACTACCAGGACTAAGTTCATGATTAATTAAAGTTCAATTTAATCATATTACTTAAGAACTCCCACTTAGATAGACATCCCTCTAGTCATCTAAATGATCACGTGATCCAAATCAACTAAACCATGTCCGATCATCACGTGAGATGGAGTAGTTTCAGTGGTGAACATCTTATGTTGATCATATCTACTATATGATTCACGCTCGACCTTTCGGTCTCCAGTATTCCGAGGCCATATCTGCATATGCTAGGCTCGTCAAGTTTAACCCGAGTATTCTGCGTGTGCAAAACTGGCTTACACCCGTTGTATTTGAACGTAGAGCTTATCACACCCGATCATCACGTGGTGTCTCGGCACGACGAACTTTCGCAACGGTGCATACTCAGGGAGAACACTTATACCTTGAAATTTAGTGAGGGATCATCTTATAATGCTACCGTCATTCTAAGCAAAATAAGAAGCATAATAAGATAAACATCGCATGCAATTAAAATATGTGACATGATATGGCCATCATCATCTTGTGCTTTTGATCTCCATCTCCAAAGCACTGTCATGATCACCTTCGTCACCGGCGCGACACCTTGATCTCCATCGTAGCATCGTTGTCGTCTCGCCAACTATTGCTTCTACGACTATCGCTACCGCTTAGTGATAAAGTAAAGCAATTACATGGCGATTGCATTTCATACAATAAAGCGACAACCATATGGCTCCTGCCAGTTGCCGATAACATTACAAAACATGATCATCTCATACAACACCGTATAACTCATCATGTCTTGACCATATCACATCACAACATGCCCTGCAAAAACAAGTTAGACGTCCTCTACTTTGTTGTTGCAAGTTTTACGTGGCTGCTACGGGCTTAGCAAGAACCGTTCTTACCTACGCATACCAAACCACAACGATGTTTCGTCAAGTATGTGCTGTTTTAACCTTCACAAGGACCGAGCGTAGCCACACTTGATTCAGCTAAAGTGAGAGAGACAGACACCCGCCAGTCACCTTTAAGCAACGAGTGCTCGTAACGGTGAAACCAGTCTTGCGTAAGCGTACGCGTAATGTCGGTCCGGGCCGCTTCATCTCACAATACCGCCGAAGCAAAGTAGGACATGCTGGTAAGCAGTATGACTAGTATCGCCCACAACTCATTGTGTTCTACTCGTGCATATCATCTACGCATAGACCTGGCTCATGATGCCACTGTTGGGAACGTAGTATTTTCAAAATTTTCCTACGATCACGCAAGATCTATCTACTAGATGCATAGCAACGAGATGGGAGAGTGTGTCTACGTACCCTCGTAGACCGAAAGCGGAAGCGTTTATCAACGCGGTTGATGTAGTCGTGCACCTTCACGATCCGTCCCGATCTAGTACCAAACGTACGGCACCTCCGCGTTCAGCACACGTTCAGCTTGATGACGTCCTCGCCTTCTTGATCTAGCAAGACGGGCGAAGTAGTAGATGAGTTCCGACAGCACGACGGCGTGATGACGGTTGTTGATGAAGAACAATCTCTGCAGGGCTTCGCCAAGCACTACAGAAACTAGACGGAGGATAAACTAGAGGGTCGGGGTTGCCGGCACACGGCTTGGTGTATCTTGATGTATCTTGGGTGCTAGCCCTACCCCTCTATTTATATGTTGAGCCTTGGGGTCGAAACTTGGAGTAAAAGCCTTCACAAAGTCGGTTTCACCCGAAAGGCAAGAGTCCTTCTCGGACTCCAGGGCCAGACGCCAGGGTTCCCGGCGTCTGGACCCAGACGCCAGGGACCCTGGCATCTGGCCCCTGGACTCCGCAAAACTTCCTTTTGCGCCTTCCAAAAACCTTGTGTGCTTTCCCTTTTGGCCCAAATAAATTGTTCTCGTACCCAAACACTTCGGGAAACATCCGGAACCCCTTCCGATGAATTCCGGAACCCTTCTGGAGGTCAAACACTATTATCCCATATATTAATCTTTATCTCCGGACCATTCCGGAGTTCCTCGTCATGTTCGTGATCTCATCCGGGACTCCGAACAACATTCGGTCACCAACATACATAACTCATTCAATACTATATCGTCAACGAAACATTAAGCGTGCGGACCCAAGGGGTCGAGAACTATGTAGACATGACCGAGACACTTCTCTGGTCAATAACCAATAGCGGAACCTGGATGCCCATATTGGCTCCTACATATTCTACGAAGATCTTTATCGGTCGAACCGCATAACAACATATGTTATTCCCTTTGTCATCGGTATGTTACTTGCCCGAGATTTGATCGTCGGTATCATCATACCTAGTTCAATCTCGTTACCGGCAAGTCTCTTTACTCGTTCCGTAATACATCATCTCGTGACTAACTCATTAGTCATTTGCTTGCAAGGATTATTATGATGTGCATTACCGAGAGGGCCCAGAGATACCTCTCCGACAATCGGAGTGACAAATCCTAATCTCGAAATACGCCAACCCAACAAGTACCTTCGGAGACACCTGTAGAGCACCTTTATAATCACCCAGTTACGTTGTGACGTTTGGTAGCACACAAAGTGTTCCTCCGGTAAACGGGAGTTGCATAATCTCATAGTCATAGGAACATGTATAAGTCATGAAGAAAGCAATAGCAACATACTAAACGATCAAGTTGCTAAGCTAACGGATGGGTCTTGTCCATCACATCATTCTCCTAATGATGTGATCCCATTGATCAAATGACAACTCATGTCTATGGTTAGGAAACATAACCATCTTTGATCAATGAGCTAGTCTAGTAGAGGCATACTAGGGACACTTTGTTTTGTCTATGTATTCACACATGTACTAAGTTTCCGGGTAATACAATTCTAGCATGAATAAAAGACATTTATCATGATATAAGGAAATATAAAATAACAACTTTATTATTGCCTCTATGGCATATTTCCTTCAAGAGACTCCTAGGTTCAACAGGTAGGTGTCAATTGCTACGGCGCCCGATTAGTAGCAACCAACGTGGACCTGCACACAGATAAGAATAACTTTGCTCCCAACGAGTACAAAGAGGTTGTCAATCTCTCCGGCCTTGTAGTTCACAAAGGGTTAAAAGCAATGATAGTAGTGATAGATAGTTTTTGCAATAGTAAATAAATAGCGAAAAGTAAATAGTATATGTGATCAATGATGGTAATATGGACCGTAGTCTCATGATGTTCACTAGTGATGTCTCTCTCCCAAAAGACGATAAAACAGCTATGTGAGGTAACAAATTACAGCTGGGCAATTGACAGGACCACGAACGCAAACCAATGCTGACTACATTGCAAGAAAGGTTGAGGTTCAAAGCATGGGCGGTACGCCAAAGTAAGCAGACCGAAATCCATCAATATCTACTACTAATCATCCACCTTGAGATATCTATCCAGAACATCTCGCTGGTATTAAGTTGCGAGTCCCACCCATAGTGTAAACTCAATGCAATAGACAACTGCATTAAAAGAACTTTGCGTAAAGTAAACAATCCTTGCACCCGCGGGCACAAGCACCGTTGTTTTCCCCCTTGTGGCAACAACACATCCCCTAGACTCATGTTTCTGTCACTCAAGCTAGTCATCGAGGGGCATGAACCCACAATCGAGCATAATGTTCCCTCTTGGAGTCACTACCTATTACTCGGCCAAAGCAATAAATAACAACAGAGAACATGCAAGAATTACTTATGAACTAAAATATAAAAGAGGTGAATCAAATATATTACTCAAGATCAATCTGAACATAATCTCATAATCCATCGGATCGCAGCAAACTCAACATAGCAACAGCATAAGGATTACATAGGTGCCTCGATCATGTAGGGCAGCTCACGAGGACTAATTAGTGAAGGACAAGAACGGGAGGAGAACATCACATAGCTACTGGTCATGGACTCATGGTCCAAGGGAGACTACTCACGAGTCATCCGGGAGGCGTCCATGGTGGTGGAGAAGCTCCCGATGGTGATCCTCCCCTCCGGCAGGGTGCCGGGAAGAGTTCTCCTGGTGCTCCCGATCTTGGAAGCGGCGGCGGTGGCGGAACAGAGATGGGATCGCGAAAAGAAGTCCTGTTCTGAGGGTTTCGGAGAGTCCTTTAAATATATGCCAAAGTAGGGCACCGGGGGAGCCTCGGGGGGCCCAGGCCCCCCCCCCC
>LR738711.1:735666901-735690728 GCA_902687465.1 Secale cereale
CCTGAAATACAAAAACAGCCGAAAACAGAAACTGGCACCGGGGTGCACTGGATTAGTAAGTTAGTCCAAATATGATCAAAAGTGTATGGAAGTGTATGAATATCATAGCAATATCACCCAAAAGTGGCATGGAGCAAGCAGAAATTATAGATACGTTTTGGACGTATCAACATCCCCAAGCTTAATTCCTGCTCGTCCTCGAGTAGGTAAATGATAACAAGAATAATTTCTGTGGTGACATGCTATTAACCATATAGGACTTTCTCATAGTCATATGACAAAAGCTTACTGAGACAATGATTCTATAGTAATTAAGTTGTCTCAAGAGAAAATCACAAATGACTGAAAGTTTTACAACATGAAACTGAAACATCAAAAAGATTTGCAATGAACATGATGTGCAAATATGATCAAGTGATATATAGCTTGCCCCCTTTAGTGATGCAAAACATAAATGCAAGGGCACCTTCAAGGTTTAAGTGATGACTAGATACAATCATTTCAGAATAAACGATATCACAATCATGCAAAAGACAATGCTACTTTGGGACAATGCACATTACACTCAGAATGACAATCATGCTCTCAGTAGTTGGTGCTTGAAGTGCTAGAGCTTTTTATTTTGAAACATGGAAGCAATTGTGTCAACGGTAGTAGTACTTCATATGTGTCATGCATAAAAGATCCTATAAGTTGCAAGCCTCATGCATCGAATACCAATAGTGCTCGCTCCTTGTCCTAATTAGCTCGGATCCCCATGGGTTATCATTGCATTGCATATGTTTTAACCAAGTGTCACAAAGGGGTACCTCTATGCCACCTGTACAAAGGTCCAAGGAGATAGATCGCATTTGATTTCTCGTTTTTGATAGATCTCAACTTGAGGACATCCATACCGGGACAACATAGAAAATAGATGATGGACTCCTCTTTAATGCATAAGCATATTCTCATGAGAGATTGAGGATTAAGGTCCAAGCTAAAACTTCCACCATGATGCATGGCTTTGGTTGGCGGCCCAATGTTCTTCTCTAACAATATGCATATTAATTCAACTCACGGTAAATCACGCTTACTTCAGACAAGACGAACATGCATAGCAACTCACATGATATTCAACAAAAGTGTGACAGTTGATGGCGTCCCCAGAAACATGGTTTCCGCTCAGCAAGCAACTCATAAGAAATAAGATACATAGGCAACATATTCTTTACCACAATAGTTTTAAGGCTACTTTCCCATGAGCTATGTATCGCATGGTTAATTTGCTTAGTGCAGGTGGAGGTTAGCAAAAGACTGGGAGCGACCAACTAAGAGAGCAATGACGGTCATAATCATGCAGAGCGACAAAGCAATATTGAATCAGGCATGGTAGTAATATCGCTACTTAGAAATAAAAGATCATCAAGGCTTGACAGACTTTCTTTACAGTCTTAAATATGCGTGAGCATACGCCAAGTCAATCAAAATAAATTCTCGAAGGAAGATATTACTAAACCATACCATATCATAGGGAAACAAACCAAGTTGGTATTCCAATAACACATTGGGAACCCCCCAGCTATTTGAGATTAACCATAAGAAAACCTGAACTACTAAGCACCATCATGAAAGTAGCATCTTTATCATAGACACATTAACCCATGCAACGGAAGCAAACTCTCTTAATAAGGTGAGCATGGTAATTAAAGAGAGTTCAAGCAACCAACTAAATAAAAGCTCTTGAAAAGATAAGCATGTATACTAAGAGCAGAGTATGATAGTAGCTATTAAAAGACAAAGAACACACACAACATAGATAGACATGAAAATTCTATGTAATGTTCTAGGTAGAGGTGGAGCGTGTTTCTCTCCCACATAAAGGAATGCTGGGTTCCGACTCGTTATGAAAAACTAAAAAGAAAACTAAAAGCAAGACGCTCCAAGCATAGCACATAACACATGAAGTGATAAAAATATAGCGGAGCGAAAGACGAACTGATAATGTTGATGGAGAAGGGGATGTACGGGGGCATCCAAAAGCTTAGACGCTTGAGTCTCCTTGAATATTTCTTGGGGGTGCACGGGGGCATCCCCAAGCTTGAGCGCTTGACACTCCTGAATCTTTTTATCATCTTCCCTCGCACACTTGAAAACTCCCTTCATACATAACTCATCATAATCTGATTAGCGAGGTTAGTACCCTTAATAAAATAATTATACCTTGCTGGAAATAAGGATATTCTTGAAGTTCTACTGTTTCTCAAGATTGCCAAAAGGTTTTTGCAAAGAAAAAGCAAGTTCTCAATTTGCAAAGTGAAGGTAAGGCAAAACAGGACAGAATCTGTGAAAAACAGAACAACAGGCAGTAATTGACCTGTTCGGGATACTTCTGCAACTCAAATCAAAAAACTCAGAACTGACGCACGAAAGACAATTATATAGAGGACGCTGTCGAAACAATTCAGACCAAAAAGATGATCTGGTGATTTTATACGAATTTTTCTATCCAAGGACAGAATCTGTTTCCTGGACAGCACCTCACAACTTTTGAACTTTCTAGCAATCAGAGGCTATACTTGGCACAAATATGAAAAGCAAAGATACAATGATGATGCTACAGCAGTAAACAACATCAAGACACAACAAAAGCAAAAAAAAATTATTCATGTGGGCTGCCTCCCAAAAGCGCTTTCTTTTATGCCTTTAAGCTAGGCATAATGCATAGATCAAGTTTTATCAAGAGTAAAAGAATAGCTAGCCCGTACAACGGACTCAAAAGGTAACTTGACCTTCTTACGAGGGAAGTGTTCCATCCCTTTCTTGAGAGGAAACTGAAATTTTATATTACCCTCTTTCATGTCAATGACAGCACCAACGGTGCGCAAAAAGGGACGTCCCAAAATAATTGGACATGAAGGATCACATTCAATATCCATAATAGTGAAATCAACGGGAACATAATTATCATTGACAACAATAAGAACATCGTCGATCCTCCCCAAAGGTTTCTTTATGGAAGAGTCAACGAGAGCATCACCAAAAGAACAAGAATCATAAGGTTTCAATTTAAGCATATCATATATCCTTTTGGGCATAACAGAGGTACTAGCACCAACATCACATAATGCATAACAAGAGAAGTCATTCAAATAATTTTTTATCATAGGATCCCAACCATCTTCTAGCTTTCTAGGTATGGAGGCTTCTACTCTAAGTTTCTCCTCCCTAGCTTTGATGAGAGCATTAGTGATATGCTATGTGAAGGCAAGGTTAAGCGTGCTAGTGCGGGGATCTCTAGACATCTTGTGAAGGAATTCAATAACTTTGGTAAGAGTGCAATTATCAAAATCAAGGTCACGAGCATCAAGTAAAGTAGTAGTGGTGTCCTTAAGGTTCACCTGTTTGGTAGTTTCTATAGCATCACCATTAATAGGTCCATTGGGACCAGGAGTACATTGGGTGCTAAGAGTGTGAACATCCTCAATAACTTGGATAGTAGCAACAGTGTGGTGGGTAGGAAGGCTCTTAATTCTTTCCTCTTCCTCCCTTTCTCTAGCCCATCTTTCTTTAAGCTTAGCCATCATCCTAATATTTTCATTAATTTGTACTTGAGTAGCATTAATAGGGATGACTTCCCTCTCCTTAAGTGGAGAAGTTTCAATTTTTAGCAATTTTACCTCATTGGCTAAGTGGTCTACCTTAAAAGAAAGATCATCTAATTTATGTAGTTTCTCTTCTACATTCTTATTAAAGGCTTTTTGGGTAGTGATGAAATCTCTAAGCATAGTCTCTAGTTCAGTATTGGAGTTCTTGGTACTAGGATAAGCATTGTTGTTCCCATAAGAGTTAGAGGGGAACGGTCTAGAATTGTTACCAAAGTTACTCCTATAAGCATTGTTGTTGAAATTATTTCTAGAGATAAAGTTAACATCTACTTGTTCTTGAGCAATCAAAGAATTTAAAGGAACATCACGAGGATCAACAGTAGATTGCTTCGAAAGTAGAGACATGATCAAGTCAACTTTTTCATTAAGGGAGGAAATCTCCTCGACAGAGTTTACCTTCCTACCTGTTGGAGCGCGTTCGGTGTGCCATTGGGAATAGTTGGTCATCATTTCATCGAGAAGCTTTGTGGCAGCACCAAGTGTAGTTGACATAAAAGTTCCTCCCGCGGCCGAATCTAACAAGTTCCGCGAGGTAAAGTTCAAGCCTGCATAAAAAGTTTGGATAACCATCCAAGTAGTCAAACCGTGAGTAGGGCAGTTTTTGATAAGAGACTTCATACGTTCCCAAGCTTGGGCAACGTGTTCATTATCCAATTGTTTAAAATTCATGATGTTACTTCTAAGTTGGATAATTTTAGCAGGTGGATAGTATTTTCCGATAAAAGCATCTTTGCACTTGTCCCATGAATCTATGCTATTTCTAGGCAAAGACTGAAACCAAATTTTAGCTCCTCCTCTCAAAGAGAAAGGAAAAAAGCTTAAGCTTAACAATATTACCATCTATTTCTTGGTATTTTTGCATATCACAAAGTTCAACAAAGTTGTTCAAGTGTAAAGCAGCATCATCTCCAGCATCGGAGAATTGTTCTTTCATGACTAAGTTCAGTAAAGCAGGTTTAATTTCATATGAAGGTGCTGAAGTGGCAGGTGTAGTGATAGGTGTGCTGATAAAGTCATCGTTGTTGTGACTAGTGAAGTCACACAACTTGGTGTTCTCGGTGGAACCCATAGTAGCAAGCAAGCAAGATAACTATTTTTGTGATTTTCGATAAAAGGAACTAAAGCAAAAAATGAAAAGTAAACTAACAAGACTAAAAAGCAAAGGTAAAAGATAGCATGCAACTCCCCTATCCTGAAGAGTGGAGTCCCCGGCAACGGCGCCAGAAAATACTCCTTGATGGGCCTCGAACCCCTCGTTGGTTACCCCAAGTGGAAGGTGTAAGATGCAGTAAGTAGAAGTGTCTTCCCCTAGCAAAGATGCCAAGGATCGATTCCCCAGAGACTCCTAGGTTCAACAGGTAGGTGTCAATTGCTACGGCGCCCGATTAGTAGCAACCAACATGGACCTGCATACAGATACAAATAACTTTGCTCCTAGCGAGTACAGAGAGGTTGTCAATCTCTCCGGCCTTGTAGTTCACAAAGGGTTAAAAGCAATGATAGTAGTGATAGATAGTTTTTGCAATAGTAAATAAATAGCGAAAAGTAAATAGTATATGTGATCAATGATGGTAATATGGACCGGAGTCTCATGATGTTCACTAGTGATGTCTCTCTCCCAAAAGATGATAAAACAACTATGTGAGGTAACAAATTACAGCTGGGCAATTGACAGGACCACGAACGCAAACCAATGCTGACTACATTGCAAGAAAGGTTGAGGTTCAAAGCATGGGCAGTACGCCAAAGTAAGTAGACCGAAATCCATCAATATCTACTACTAATCATCCACCTTGAGATATATATCCAAAACATCTCGCTGGTATTAAGTTGCGAGTCCCACCCATAGTGTAAACTCAATGCAACAGACAACTGCATTAAAAGAACTTTGCGTAAAGTAAACAATCCTTGCACCCGCGGGCACAAGCACCATTGTTTTCCCCCTTGTGGCAACAGCACATCCCCTAGACTCATGTTTCTGTCACTCAAGCTAGTCATCGAGGGGCATGAACCCACAATCGAGCATAACGTTCCCTCTTGGAGTCACTACCTATTACTCGGCCAAAGCAATAAATAACAACGGAGAACATGAAAAAATTACTTATGAACTAAAATATAAAAGAGGTGAATCAAATATATTACTCAAGATCAATCTGAACATAATCTCATAATCCATCGGATCCCAGCAAACTCAACATAGCAACAACATAAGGATTACATAGGTGCCTCGATCATGTAAGGCAGCTCACGAGGACTAATTAGTGAAGCACAAGAACGGGAGGAGAACATCACATAGCTACTGGTCATGGACTCATGGTCCAAGGGAGACTACTCACGAGTCATCCGGGAGGCGTCCATGGTGGTGGAGAAGCTCCCGGTGGTGATCCTCCCCTCCGGCAGGGTGCCGGGAAGAGTTCTCCAGGTGCTCCCGATCTTGGAAGCGGCGGCGGCGGCGGAACAGAGATGGGATCGCGAAAAGAAGTCCTGTTCTGAGGGTTTCGGAGAGTCCTTTAAATATATGCCAAAGTAGGGCACCGGGGGAGCCTCGCCCACAAGGCGCCTGGAGCCCCTGTACCCCCCCCCCCAGGTTGCCCTTCGGACGCAGTGTTGTTTCCGTATCACTGATTTTTTATATAATTTTTCTGGGCAGTTCTCGAAACGTGAAAACCTGAAATACAAAAACAGCCGAAAACAGAAACTGGCACTGGGGTGCACTGGATTAGTAAGTTAGTCCAAATATGATCAAAAGTGTATGGAAGTGTATGAATATCATAGCAATATCACCCAAAAGTGGCATGGAGCAAGCAGAAATTATAGATACGTTTTGGACGTATCACCATAAAAGGGGTCAGCTTCAACCATAGATATAAGTGAAAGATCAACAGAGAAATCATAATCAGGATCATTGATGCATATAGGAGATGTAGCAAATTCAGGATCAGGAACAGTCTTGTTCTTCAAGGAGTGTTTTTCAAGCTGCTTCTTAATAGCTTCAGGGTCAGAATCGGCAAACTCTGTCAGTTCCCTGCATAAATCATCATCAAGCATAATGTAATCATCTTCAAGGAGTCTCTCCTTGAGTTTACTCAAATCAGGATAATCATAAGTTCCACCAATAGGGTAGCGAGTAACAGGAATTCCAATTCCAGATTTTTTTTGCAGAAGCAGCGATCTGTTTCTCAAGAGCATAACTGATACGTCCAAAACGTATCTATAATTTCTGCTTGCTCCATGCCTCTTTTGTGTGATATTGCTATGATATTTATGCACTTCCATACACTTTTGATCATATTTGGACTAACCTATTAACTCAGTGCACCCCGGTGCCAGTTTCTGTTTTCTGCAGTTTTTGTATTTCAGGTTTTCCCATTACGTAAACTGCCAGAAAAATTCCGGGAAAAATATATATAAAATCAGCGTTCCGGAAGCTTCCATACGGCCAAACTAGGGCCAGAGGGGGGCCACCAGGGCTCCAGGCGCCCTGGGGGCACGGCCCCCCTCCTGGCCGCGCCGGGGGGGCGCCTGGGCCCCCAGGCCTCCGCTGATGCCCCCCTTTGGCATATATTTACATCGCGTCCCGAAACACTCGAGGACAGAACCCTTTTTCGCGATCTCATCTCTGTTCCGCCGCCGCCGCGCTTCCAAGATCGGGAGCACCAGGAGAACTCTTCCCGGCACCCTGCCGGAGGGGAGGATCACCACCGGGAGCTTCTCCACCACCATGGATGCCTCCCGGATGAGTTGTGAGCAGTCTCCCTTGGACCATGGGTCCATGACCAGTAGCTATGTGATGTTCTCCTCCCCTCTTTGTTCTTCACCGATTAGACCTCGTGAGCTGCCCTACATGATCGAGGCACATATGTAATCCTTATGTTGTTGCTATGATGAGTTTGCTGGGATCCGATGGATTATGAGATTATGTTCAGATTGTGTGTGAGTAATATATTTGATTTACCTCTTTTATATTTATGTTCTTGAGTAATTCTTGCATGTTCTCTGGTGTTGTTTATTGCTTTGGCCAAGTAGTAGGTAGTAACTCCAAGAGGGAACGTTATGCTTGATTGTGGGTTCATTCCCCTCGATGACTAGCTTGAGTGACAGAAACATGAGTCTAGGGGATGTGTTGTTGCCACAAGGGGGAAAACAACGGTGCTTGTACTCGCGGGTGCAAGGATTGTTTACTTTACGTAAAGTTATTTTAATGCAGTTGTCTGTTGCTTTGAGTTTACACTATGGGTGGGACTGGCAACTTAATACCAGCGAGATGTTCTGGATATATATCTCAAGGTGGATGATTAGTAGTAGATGCAGATGGGTTTCGGTCTACTTACCTTGGCGTACCGCCCATGCTTTTGAGCATCTACCTTTCTTTGTAGCATAGTTAGCATTGGTTTGCGCACATAATCCTGTCAATTGCCCAGCTGTAATTTGTTTACCTCGCTTAGCTGTTTTATCATCTTTTGGGAGAGAGACATCACTAGTGAACATCATGGGACCCCGGTCCATATTACCATCACTGATCACATCCGCTATTTACTTTCAGTTCTTACTTACTAGTTGCAGTTATACCTATCACTATTATCTCTTGCGTTTGATCCTTTGTAAACGACAAGGCCGGAGGGATTGACAACCTCTCTGTACTTGTTGGGAGCAAAGTTATTTGTATCTGTGTGCAGGTCCGGTCGACCGCTAGTTGCGCCGCTAGCAGTTGACACCTTCTTGTTGAACCTTGGAGTCTCAGGGGAATTTGATCCTTGGTATTTTTGCCAAGGGAAAACTACTGCTACACTGCATCTCAAACCTTCCACTTGGGGTAACCAACGAGGGGCGAGAAGCCATCAAGCAAAGTTTTCTGGCGCCATTGCCGGGGACTCCACTCTTCAAGATAGGGGAGTTGCACGCTATCTTTTACCTTTGATTTTTAGTCTTGTTAGTTTACCTTTCAGTTTTTGCTTTAGTGTCTTTTATCAAAAATCACAAAAATAGTTATCTCATTCTTTAGTTGTCGTTATGTCTGGTCCTTTTGTCTTTGGTGAGGCAGAAGTTCTCACCTTTAAACAAAGAGGTGGGGAAAGTTTAAAAGATGCTTGGTATAGAATTAATGATTCTCAAAAAAGAGCCCCCAAGAAACAATCTACTACTATCCTGCTTAGAAATTTTTATGTTGGAATTACTTCTTGGAATAGGTTTATTCTAGATTCTGCTATCAATGGGAATTTCCTAGAGGCCCCAGTTTGGGAATCTCTTAGTATTATTGAAAATATTGTTGGAAATCCCCCTGTTGTTAGCATTCAAGAGGACATCACCCTAGCTCACATTATGAAAAAACTTGAAAAGATAGAGCTAGAGATGCCAAACATTAATAAGATAAATGAGTTGGATCGTAAGATCCAAGGGAATTTGAATAGGCTTGATAGCTCCATGCATAAAATTCTCAAAACTTTGGAGACCATCAAATCCCACGACTTGGATTCTTCTAGGATAGACAAGATTGAGGAAATCTTTGATACTCTAGGAACTACTTTCTCCTCAATCAAAACCAAAAAGGTAGAAACTCCGGCAAAGAAGGAGCCTAAGTTCGTTTACGTTCCAAAGGCTCCCCGCTCTAAAAGTAAGACATCTATTGCCAAAGGGGTTGAAACTGTGAAGACTTTGGAAGAAACACCTCTCTTTGATAAATTTATAAATGAATCTTCCTTTGACTTTTTTCCTTTTGGTCTTCTCCCTAGAATTATCTCTATTAGGCCTTTATTTGAAAGTCCTCTTAAGACTAGTTGTACTATTGAAGAGCTTTTTGATGATCTTGATGATGGTTCAATTGATACAACTTGATCTCTTTGCATTATGCCTAGCTTAAAGGCATAAAAGAAAGCGCTTTTGGGAGGCAGCCCACAATGAATAAAATTTTATTTTGCTTTTGTTGTGTCTTGATGTTGTTACTACAGTAGCATCATCATTGTATCTTTACTTTTCAGCTTTGTGCCAAGTGTAGCCTCTGATTGCAAGAAAGTTCAAAAGTTATGACGTGCTGTCCAGGAAACAGATTCTGTCCTTGGACAGCAAAACTCGTATAAAATCACCAGATCATCTTTTTGGTCTGAATTTTTTCGACAGCATGCTCTATACAATTGGCTTTCGGGTGTCTGTTCTGAGTTTTTTGATTTGAGTTGCAGAAGTGCCCCGAAAAAATTATTTACTACCTGCTGGTCTGTTTTTCACAGATTCTGTCCTGTTTTGCCTTTTCTTCGTTTTGCAAACCTTGAGCTTGTTTTTTCTTTGCAAAAACCTTTTGGCAATCTTGAGAAACAGTAGACCTTCAAGAATATCTTTATTTCCAGCAAGGAAAAATTATTTTATTAAGGGTACTAACCTCGCTAATCAGATTATGATGAGTTATGTATGAAGGGACTTTTCAAGTGTGCGAGGGAAGATGATAAAAAGATTCAGGAGTGTCAAACGCTCAAGCTTGGGGATGCCCCCGTGCACCCCCAAGAAATATTCAAGAAGACTCAAGCGTGTAAGCTTGGGGATGCCCCCGTGCATCCCCTTCTCCATCAACAATTATCAGTTCGTCTTTCGTTCCACTATATTTTTATCACTTCATGTGTTATGTGCTATGCTTGGAGCGTCTTGCTTTTAGTTTCCTTTTTAGTTTTCTTTAGTTTTGTTTGCTGTTCATAACGAGTTGTAACTCAGCTTTCTTTGTGTGGGAGAGAAACACGCTCCACTTCAACCTAGAACACAACATAGAATTCTCATGTCTATCTTTGCTGTGTGTGTTCTTTGTCTTTCAATAGCTACTGGCATGCTTAGCTCTTAGTTTTCACGCTTTTCTTTTTAAAGAGATTTTGTTTAGTTGGTTGCTGGAACTCTCTTTAGTTATCATGCTTATCTTGTTAAGAGAGTTGGCTTCTGTTGCACTGGTTGATATGTCTATGATAAAAATGTTATGTGCATAATGGTGCTTAGTAGTTCATGTTTTCTTATGGTTAGTCTCAAATAGCTGGGGGGTTCTTAATGTGTTATTGAAGTACCAACATGATTTGTTTGCCTATGATGTGGTATGGTCTAGTGATATCTTCCTCCGAGAATTTATTTTGATTGACTTGGCATATGCTCACGCATATTTAAGACTGTAAAGAAAGTCTATCAAGCCTTGATGATCTTTAATTTCTGAGTAGCGATATAACTTCCATGCCCGATTCAATGTTGCTTTGTCGCTCTGCATGATTATGACCGTCATTGCTCTTTTAGTTGGTCGCTCCCATTCTTTTGCTAACCTTCGCCTGTACTAAGCGGACTGACTGCTTGTGCATCCAAAATCCTTTAAACCAGTTATGCCATATGAGTCCACAATACCTTCCTATACATGGTATTTACCTGCCATTCCTAACGAAGACTTTCATGTACCATCTCGAAATTAATCAAAAAAGCATTTCTCTTTTGTGCCTCTATTTTAGTTCATGAGGAAGTAGTAGTTAATTCATGATCTTTTTAAGTTGGACAAGCTTCACCCCGGGATTGCATGTCTAATGTGCAAACCCATAATACGAGAAGGAACTGGCATAGAGTGCGCCCGGCTCATTAAAAATTATACAACAAACAAACCCTCCTTCACGCTTTGTTCATGAGAAATCAGAAAACTTTGGCAGTGATAAACAAAGGACATTAAGAGGATGTGATCGTCCTCATTCGGGAGCCGTTCCTCGAAACTTGTCCAGTTCAAGAAGTAATTGAGTTATCTACTAGCATTCGTTGACGAAATATGCATATTCTAAAAAAAAAATTGTTACCTCTGTTTTTAAAACCAAGAGCTCTGGTACATGTTTAGTTTTTGTTTCCGACCACGGGTTTTCAACCTTGCCAACAAAAGCCACCGTTCGAGAGTCTCCACCTTCTTTAAATCACCAACTATTAAGAGCATGATTGTCATTTTGAGTGTAATGTGCATTGTCCCAAAGTACCATTGTCTTCTGCATGACTATGATATCGTTTATTCTGAAATCATTGTATCTAGTCATCACTTAAACTTTGGAGGTGCCCCTGCATTTATGTTTTGCTTCACTAAAGGGGGCAAGCGAGATATCACTTTATCATATTTGCACACCATGCTCATTACAAATCTATTGAGTGTTTCAGTATCATATTGTAAAACTTTCAGTTCTTTGTGATTTTCTCATGAGGCAACTTAATTACTACAGATTCATTGTCTCAGTAAGCACTTGTCATGTGACTGTAAAAAGTCCTTATATGGTTAATAGCATGTCACCACAGAAATTATGCTTGTTATCATTTACCTACTCGAGGACGAGCAGGAATTAAGCTTGGGGATGTTGATACGTCCAAAACGTATCTATAATTTCTGCTTGCTCCATGCCTCTTTTGTGTGATATTGCTATGATATTTATGCACTTCCATACACTTTTGACCATATTTGGACTAACCTATTAACTCAGTGCACCCCAGTGCCAGTTTCTGTTTTCTGCTGTTTTTGTATTTCAGGTTTTTCCATTACGTAAACTGCCAGAAAAATTCCGGGAAAAATATATATATAATCAGCGTTCCGGAAGCTTCCATGCGGCCAAAGTAGGGCCGGAGGGGGGCCACCAGGGCTCCAGGCGCCCTGGGGGCGTGGCCCCCCTCCTGGCCGCGCCGGGGGGGGCGCCTGGGCCCCCCAGGCCTCCGCTGATGCCCCCTTTGGCATATATTTACACTGCGTCCCGAAACCCTCGAGGACAGAACCCTTTTTTGCGATCTCATCTCTGTTCCACCGCCGCCGCGCTTCCAAGATCGGGAGCACCAGGAGAACTCTTCCCGGCACCCTGCCGGAGGGGAGGATCACCACCGGGAGCTTCTCCACCACCATGGACGCCTCCCGGATGAGTTGTGAGTAGTCTCCCTTGGACCATGGGTCCATGACCAGTAGCTATGTGATGTTCTCCTCCCCTCTTTGTTCTTCACCGATTAGACCTCGTGAGCATCCCTACATGATCGAGGCACATATGTAATCCTTATGCTGTTGCTATGATGAGTTTGCTGGGATCCGATGGATTATGAGATTATGTTCAGATTGTGTGTGAGTAATATATTTGATTTACCTCTTTTATATTTATGTTCTTGAGTAATTCTTGCATGTTCTCCGTTGCTGTTTATTGCTTTGGCCAAGTAGTAGGTAGTAACTCCAAGAGGGAACGTTATGCTTGATTGTGGGTTCATGCCCCTCGATGACTAGCTTGAGTGACAGAAACATGAGTCTAGGGGATGTGCTGTTGCCACAAGGGGGAAAACAACGGTGCTTGTACTCGCGGGTGCAAGGATTGTTTACTTTACGCAAAGTTCTTTTAATGTAGTTGTCTGTTGCTTTGAGTTTACACTATGGGTGGGACTCGCAACTTAATACCAGCGAGATGTTCTGGATATATATCTCAAGGTGGATGATTAGTAGTAGATGCAGATGGATTTCGGTCTACTTACCTTGGCGTACCGCCCATGCTTTTGAGCATCTACCTTTCTTTGTAGCATAGTTAGCATTGGTTTGCGCACATAATCATGTCAATTGCCCAGCTGTAATTTGTTTACCTCGCTTAGCTGTTTTATCGTCTTTTGGGAGAGAGACATCACTAGTGAACATCATGGGACCCCGGTCCATATTACCATCACTGATCACATCTGCTATTTACTTTCAGTTCTTACTTACTAGTTGCAGTTATACCTATCACTATTATCTCTTGCGTTTGATCCTTTGTAAACGACAAGGCCGGAGAGATTGACAACCTCTGTGTACTCGTTGGGAGCAAAGTTATTTGTATCTGTGGGCAGGTCCGGTCAATCGCTAGTTACGCCGCTAGCAGTTGACACCTTCTTGTTGAACCTTGGAGTCTCAGGGGAATTCGATCCTTGGTATCTTTGCCAAGGGAAAACTACCGCTACACTGCATCTCAAACCTTCCACTTGGGGTAACCAACGAGGGGCGAGAAGCCATCAATAACCAAGTGAACCAATATCATCAAGAGTAGTAGAAGCATCATCAAAAGTATCGGACATAGTAACAGATTTAGTAGAAGCATCATGTGGTGGTGGTGAGGGAAACTTACTCATAACAGAAGGTGAATCAAGTGTAGCACTAGTGTTTAGAACAGTACCTCTTCTTGTAGTGGATAGTAAGATCGGAACCTTGGGGTCTCCTTTCTTACCCATAGTGGATGAAGTGCAGCAGGTAGGATACTTCAAGTAGACTTGTAAATATTGCTATGCTCCCCGGCAACGGCGCCAGAAAACGGTACTTGATAACCCTCAACCGTAAGGGATCGAGATAGCCTTCGCGGGTAAGAATAACCCAATTTATAGATTCGACACACGGGGAGGCAAAGAGTATTTATAAGCTTTGACAGTTAAGTTGTCAATTCAACCGCACCTGAAATATACTTACTTGCAACAAAAGATAAGTGGTAACGGTGATATGATAGTGATGGTGGTGACAGCAAAAGTAACAACTAATAACCAGCAGGATTGAAACACTGTAGGCTAGGGAGATGGATGGTTGGGAGCTGCATGGATGAGATACATCATGAATCTAACTTGGGGCAAGGCACACAGAAAAGTAATGATCATCTAGGCAAATATCAAACATTAGGCATGTATCCCACAGGTAGTTGTATGTGCTTGCAATAAGAACTTGCACAGCATCTTTTCTCCTACCATCCCGCTACGAACGGGGCCAAAAGGAACTTATGGAGATTAAGATGCTCCTGTCAAAGAGCATCGGAACAAAGCAATAAACTCAATGGATACATGGAATCCTCAAATTATGGACCATCCCCTTTGGTGTCCCAAGCTGTCACCTTTGGGATCGTCGGTTCCGGACCATAATAGGTGCAATCAACTCATAGATAGGATCAAGAACACAAATATATTCATGCAAACACATAGGGTTCAGATATGTAAACATGGCACTTGGGCCCAAAGTGACAAGCATTAAGAGCAACAAGTTGAAGCAAAGATGATAAACACCAAAGTAGATGATAGGCAACATGCCCCCAATAATCTGATAAACTATTACATGATCTAACTCATCCAATCCCTACCATCCCCTTTGCCTACAGCAGGGAATTACTCACACATGGAAGGAGAAGTCATGGAGGGAGGATGGAGTGGTGATGATGATGACGATGGCGACGATCTCCCCTCTCCGGAGGCCAAATCAGCCTCCAGATTAGCCCTCCCGAAGAAGAACAGAGGGTGGCGGCGGCTCCGCGACGGAAACTGGAAAAACGACTTCTGTTCTGGGGTTTCCTCGCCACGGGAATAAATAGGAGCCAAGGTAGGGCACCAGAGGGGGGAGGACCCTCCCAGGCGGCCTCCTGGCGCGGCCAGGGGTGGGGCCGCGCCAGCAGGGCGCCTGGGGCCCCCCTGGCTGCCCTCTGGCCCCACTTCTGGCACAATGGCCCTTCGGGTGCATGGATTTTCTGTGATTTTTCTTGGAATTTTCTGAGACACCTAAAAATCCATTTTCCTGCACACAATAAATCCATACAGGCAGCTCTGCTAAAAACAGCGTCAGTCCAGGTTAGTTTAGTTCAAATCATGCAAGAATGAGGGGAAAACAATAGCAAAAGTGTTTGGAAAAGTAGATACGTTTGAGACGTATCAAAGGCCCATCCCACGCTGGTTGCCTTCAACCTGTAGCAAGGAGGCATTGTGGAGCACATCCACGGACGCCATGGCGCCGTGTCGCGCATCCACGGCCCCCTCATCCTACTTAGCGTCGGCAACCCCTTCCCCGAACCCTAGATGCCTCTTTCCCTCGCCGCTCTCTCCTCACTACCTCGCCCCCTTTCCTCCCTTCTCGATCTGGAGCTCCTCCGAGCGGAGCCAGTGCACGCCGTCACGGACTACCACGGCCACCGACCTCCCTACATCGCGCGGTCATGCTCTCGAGGACCATCATGCCCCCCTACGTCGCCTACGGTGATGGATCGAAGACGGGAGGCCCCCTCGACGACGCCTGCAACCACTTCTTCCTCTATGACCGCCGACACCCCTACAGCGATATCGTCGCCATACGTCGTCGTCGAGCTCCCTCCGGCTCCTTCGTCTGCTTCCCTACACCCTCAGTGAGCAGTCGCTTCGATCTCCCCTCTCCTCGGGCTCTCCAAGTAGCTGTAAACGCCGTAGACCGTCGCACTCGAGGCCATCGACGCTCGCCCCCGTCCCTCTGGTCGCGACCTCGCGCACCCACCAGCCCGGGACATGCTCTGCTCGACGTTGTGCGCGCGCCCGTCCGCCTACTGCCGCCCGTGCGTGCCCGCGCGCGCTCGCCCTCAGCTGCTGCAGCCGCCGCACCGTCCGCCGCTGCCGCGGTCGCCCACTGCTCGCCGTACGCGCTCGCCACCCCGTGCTCTGCCTCTGACCCTGGTCGCCCCTCCGCTCGCCGGCGCATCTCCGGCCACCCGACCTCCGCCCGGCGCCCGCACCTGCCTCCCGCGCCTTCGTCCACGCGCCGCCGGCCCCTGCGCCGCTCCCCGCCCCGCTCCACTCTCCGTGTGCGCGCGCCCCCTCGGCCGCCGACGCTCCGGCCGCAGCCCGAGCGCCCGCCGCCGCCGCGACCGCGGTCCTTCCCGCGCTACTCCCGCCCGTGTGGCCTGCTCCGGCGCCCGCCCTCGCGCGTCGCTGCGCGCTGGCCCTCGCGCGCCGTTGCTCCGCCCCGCGGCCACCGCCGGCGACTGGCGCCGCGCCGGCACCGTGGTGCGTCTCCTCTCCGGTGTCGTTCGGGCGTGCGACCCCCCGCCCGCACCCGTGCGCCCAATAACCCGCCCCGTCTAGGCCCCCTAGGCCTATGACATCCGGGCCCCACGCCCTGTGTTTTCTTTTAAAAAAGAAAAATTTTTCTTTAAAAAATATTAAAATATATATTAATAAAATAATTAATTAATTAATTAGTATTTACTATTTAACTTAATTAACTCTGGTTAATTACCCTAACTAACTAGGTTAACTAATTAAACTTGTTAGTTAAAAATGTGTCTATGACAGGGTGACCTCACAGGTCAGGTTTGACCAGGTCGGACGACCAGTTGACCTGCTGACGTCATCTAGTCGTCATGCTGACGTCATAATGACTTCCTGTTAATTTAAATAATTTCAGAAAATGTTTTAAACTTTAGAAAATCATATAAAATAATCTGTAACTCGGATGAAAAAGTTTTATATATGAAAGTTGCTCAGAACAACGAGACGAATTCGAATACGCGGTCGGTTCGTCCGCCACACATCTTCATCATACCAAACATGGAACAATCCCCCTCTGGTTCGCCTGTCCGAAAATGCCTAACACTGGGAAAACATTCCCAGATGTTAACCGTCTCCGCCAGTACCGTGTAGCACCGCGTTAGAGCACCCTAGCACTACGTGTGGACATGTCGTGCTTCTTTGTTGCATCTGTATGCTTTGTATTTATTGTTTCTTCCCCCTCTTCTCTCCGGTAGACCGCATGACTGATGCTACCACGGTGATCGACTGCATCGACGACGACCCCTCCTTCTTGCCAGAGCAACCAGGCAAGCCAACCCCCTTTGATCATTCCGATATCGCCCATTCTCTTCTCTCTTATGCTTGCATTAGAACTGCTACTGCTTTTTGTATGATCCTATTCTGATGCATAGCATGTTGTTGATACTGCTTTCATACCTTAGTTCATCGGTTGTGGTCGTCGAGGGTGATTCCTCTTTCTCCACTCCCGATAACGACACTGTCGTGCAACTCCTCAAGAGTGGACCTCGAGGGTGACTCCTCTTTCGTTCACCTTGACGATAAACATCAGGTGGAATTCCATCGAGGGTGATTTTCTCAGGTTTCCCTTTGGTGTCAGACACACAGTTACTATGGTTACTATGACTTTACACTGAATCTGGTTACTAAAGACGGGTCGACCCTGAGGGGTACCCGCGCGAGCTTAATTGCGAGTGATGTGTAGTCGGGTTGACCTGGAAGGTGCCCGCGAGATAAATACGAGGCGTGGCCGGGCACTCGCCCTTGCCGCAAGTCCTCGAGACGGGGCGATGGGGTCACATCTTCGTGAGTCTCTGCTCGTTACCGCGCGTTCCCAAGACACTAAAGGGTTTGGATATTTGATCCAAGGGGCCTCTGGCCCGATAGCGCTAACCATCACGTGGGCATAATATGGGCGTTCTGCGTCGTATGCATCAACCGAAGCTTAACTGACGTCATTGCGACTGAGCGACGCGCGCCGGGTTGGACTGCGTAAGCACCTTCCTTTTTAAGGAGGTAGCCCAGGTCTGCTCACCGGCCTCCCACGCAACGTGCAGGAGTTCCCGGGGTGATTGGCCCATGACCCCTGGGGGCATAGGGTTTAGTCCGGCGTGCATGACCTCTCTATTAAGTCTAGGTCGGGTTGTGGCATATTGTTTGGCCGAGGGCGGGCATGACCTGATGGTGTGTCCGGCCGGAGTTCAGCAAGCGTGATGGGTAAGTTGGTGCACCCCTGCAGGGAAGAAAACATCTATCGATAGCCTGTCCTACAGTAACGGACACTTGGAGTTGTATCCCGATCGCTACAACTAGAACTGGATGCTGAGGCATTGTTTGGATATGTTGCTTCGGGAGTCGAGAAAGGATCCCAGAGCGTTGGAACCACAACATAAATATGACTTATGTTATACTACTCTACTCCCCCTGTTGCTGCAAGACGGTGATTTCCAGAAGAAGCTAGTCTTCGATAGGACTAGCTTCTCCCCCTCTTCTGGCATTCTGCAGCTTAGTCCACAGATACTACCCCATTTCACTGATATGATGCATGTGTAGTGTAGATCCTTGCTTGCGAGTACTTTGGATGAGTACTCACGGTTGCTTTGCTCCCCCTTTCCCCCCTTCTTTTTTCTTGTTGGTTGATGCAACCAGATGGTGGAGTCCAGGAGCCAGATGCCACACTTGACGACTGCTACTACCCCGACGGAGCCTACTACTATGTGGAGACAACTGACGACCAGGAGTAGTTAGGAGGTCCCAGGCAGGAGGCCTTGCCTTTTCGATCATTGATGTTTTGTGCTAGCCTTCTTAAGGCAATCTTGTTTAACTTATGTATGTACTCAGATATTGTTGCTTCCGCTGAGTCTTGTGTATTCGAGCTTATGTATTCGAGCCCTCGAGGCCCCTAGCTTGTAATATAAAGCTTGTATTATTTTATTTGTGTCTAGAGTTGTGTTGTGATATCTTCCCGTGAGTCACTGATCTTGGTCGTACACATTTGTGTGCATGATTAGTGTACGGTCAAATCGGGGGCGTCAAAAATGAGCTCCAGGTGTTGGAGGATGAGAAATGGAAGGCCAAGTTGGCGGCCGAAGAGAGAAAGTTAAAGGCGGATGAGCGTAGGCTTGCACTTGCGGAGGAGAGCATTTGTGGTGCCGAGAAGACCGAAGAACGTGCTATCATGTTCATGAATCCAAAAACAATGGTTGAAACCGTAAGGAAGTATTGAGAGCTCACTCCTACAAAGACCTTGGAAGCCTTTTCGGAATGTTGGTGGTGGCGGTGATGGTGGTGGCTGAGGGGGTGGTGGTGGTGTGGTGGCCGAGGGGATGGTGGAGTTGATTTCTTCGCTAATGACCTCGTTTGAGTGGTGGTAGTCGAGGGGGTGGTGGTGCATGCCATTGGTTGGCTCGATCCATAACATATACATGCTATGTTTGTGGTGATTTCAAATCAAACATTGTGTTTGAATTTATGGCTTTTGGGTGAACTTTGCATGTTTGAAATTCGTGATGAGAAACTATATGTTATGATGGTTATGTTATGCATGTTTTAATTTTTAATATTTTCATAATATATATATTGTGTAGTATTTGAAGTTGATGCGGCTAGGACACAAAATATACACAATTTTGGTTTTTACTCAACTAATTATAGGGTATCGGCTAGGTATGGTCACCGTTAGTGGAGTAAAAATTTACTGTACTAACTTTACTTCGCCGGATAGTCTCTTAACTATTATGTTATTGGTTAGAAATGGCCTTATCGCCGCTTCGGTAATCCCTCGAAATCTTTTCGGGTAGCAAGTTTTCACCGGTGAGCCCGCACACCCATTCGAACTACTCACCTCTGCTCCTCTCCATCTTTGAGGTTGTTGTCGCAACGGAGACGGCTTTAGGTGCCTCCTGGCTAAGGCATCGCCGACATCTATGGGCCTCGTTGGCGCTTGCTCAGCACGGCGTTTTCGTCCATTTTGAGTGTTCGTCGAGATTAGTAAGTGTTGTTTGTTTCAATGACTGGATCTGTTTTTTGAGCGGCGCATTTCTTTTATCCATGTCACTTTTCTGGAGCCAAATATCATAGTTCTTGAACGAGCACTCGAAAAGATTCTTGTGTGTAGCCCATAGACTTGAGTCAGGAAAGCCGCGACGAGTGAGAGAGAGAGATGTGTGGGGTCATCCGCGATGCCGAGCTAGCGATTACACGGCACATGTGTCACATGTGGAACCGAGTCAGAGGTGAGGGGAGGTTGACGATGACAAAGGTCGTGGAAGGTATAGAGGGATGGCTGGTGGTGGCCACGACAAGAGTACGGCGGACCGCGAGACATGTGCGGCGATGTCAACGGCCGAGGGTGGCGGCAACAGAAGGTTGGGCGAACGTGAGTGAGGGAAGAGTAAAAATCGTTTAGGCCACGTTCGGGGAAGAAGAACAGTATAAGCAATGTCAAAGAGGGACTTAGGGCAGCAATGGCTATAGCCCTAGCCCTAGTAACAACACCCTTGTGGTTCCTTCTTAGAGTAGAGAAAATCATGAAATTCATTGCTCAAGCTTGCTTAACCCCGGCATAATCCGCTGGTCTCGGAGAGAAGATGAGCAATCCGACGATTGGCGAGGAATATCTAAAAAAAATATTAGGCTACCGTAGCTTATGTGTGCTTTTTTGGACACCGATATTCACCACATGTGTAGCACAATGGACACCCGACTACACGATCCTGTGTGGCAACTGCTCACCCTCATCCCGTGAGCGCGAACGCGTGTATAATTAACTTTATTTGCCATGTGGAATTATAGTTGACATGTCTAATTACTAGTTGCCATATGTGATTAACTTTAGTTGTCATGTATGGTCAACCATATTTGCCGTGTGTGATTAATTAGTTGCCACATATGCACAATAGTAGTTGTCATCTATCACCGTGCGAGTGTCGTGTGGGCGAAGAGCGGTTTCATCCTTATGTTCGGGCGAGCGTCGTGTGTCCGTTCGGGCATGGAGCGCCCACACGTGTGGTACTTAAATCATAACACCCACACGACACTGGGTCCTTACGCGGCTCTCGAACCAGATGGCAACTGCTGTAATATTCGTGCAATGAATCAGCTGTGTTTGGACCATGTTGATAAGTGTCACACGTGTGATCGTTATCATTTAGTTTTTTTTCCTAGTGATTATTAGGCGGAGTTTCTCCGCGGTTCCTATAGTAGTGACAGAACAGCAAGCTTGCTCCGGTTCTGTACTGATTCACCCCCGACAGAGGCGTGGCGATCGTCCGATGAAAGCAGAGCCAGATCGTTTACACAAGAGGGTCACGCCTGAAATGCCAAGCGCGTTGGTGAATGAACTCAGAAATTCGTGTTTGATGACCTACCTAGGCACCGCCGGCGTGAGCGTTGGTGGCGGCGAGTCACCTCCCTGCCACGCCCACACGATATCGCCCAGCGACGGCTTGAGCTCCTGCCTGTAGAAATCCCGGAACTCCAGCGAGTCGCCGCCCGTCTTCCTCATCTCCACCACGTGCACCGACGGCGCCACCTCGAAGATCTCCGCCTCCAAGGCCAGCGCCCCGTTCCGGCCGTCCTGGCTCCCCTCCAGCTCCACTCTCCCCTTCTCCTTGTTGAGCTTAAAGCTGAACCTCCCCGCCTCCGCGATCTTCCCCAGCTTGGACACGATCGCCGTCGTGGTCTCCTTGCTGGAGAACCGGGCCTCCGACGTCTTCTCCTCCGCGTCGAACATCTTGGCCAGGTCCAGCATGCTCGACCGCGAGATGATGTCGAAGGCGTTCATGCTCGATGGCCTCACGTTGATGGTTGGCGACGACGCGGTCACCTTGGATCGCTTCCTCTTCCGGGCGCCGCCCTCCGGCTGGTCGTCGTCGTGATGTCCCCCGGCTTCCTTGCCGAGGAACACCGCCGTTTCGCTCGACTCGAGGGGCTTGTCGTTGAGGGGGCGGGAGTCTTTCCGGAACCAGGTCCGGGCCATGAGCTTGGTGATGGTGATCCGGGTATTGGGGTTCGGGTCGAGCAGCCGGGCAAGGAGCTTGCGCGCGTCGACGGAGAACCATGCGGGGCACTTGTAGTCGCTCCGTGCGATCCTCTTGTACAGGAGCACGAGGTTGGTGTCTTGAAAAGGGAGGCGGCCTGCCAGGAGGACGAAGAGGATCACGCCGCACGACCAGATGTCCGCCTTCGCGCCGTCATAGCCACGTTTCAGGATCACCTACGTACATGCACAAGTTGAGCATCGTTGACGCATAGGAAAAACGGACAAGCTAGTTAACAAACACGTGCGTGCGTGGAACATATTCTCAACCTCGGGAGCGACGTACGCCGGCGTGCCGCACGTCGTGTGCAAGAGGGCGTCACCGCGATGGCGGGAGGCGCCGTCCGCGAGCGCGCTGAGCCCGAAGTCGGAGACCTTGAGGTTGCCGTCCGCGTCGAGGAGGAGGTTCTCGGGCTTGAGGTCACGGTGGTACACGCCACGGCTATGGCAGAACTCGACGGCCGTGACCAGCTGCTGAAAGTAGCGGCGAGCGACGGGCTCCGGGAAGCGCGTGCTCTCGGCGAGGCGAGCGAAGAGCTCGCCGCCGCTCGCGTACTCCATGACGAAGTAGATCCTGGAGCGCGTGGCCATCACCTCGTGGAGGCGGACGACGTTGGGGTGGTGCACCCGCCGCATCACGTCCACCTCGCGCTTCACCTGCTCCACCGTGCCGGACCGGCGCACGGCCTGCTTGTCGAACACCTTGATGGCCACGACCTCGCCGGTGGAGATGTTATGGGCCTTGTAAACCTTGGCGAAGCTGCCGCGGCCTAGAAGACGGCCCAGCCTGTACCGGCCCATGATCACTTTGGAATCCTGGTTCTTCTCCATGGCCATGGCGACTGGGAGAAAGAGCGTTGTTTCAAGTGATCATGAGCGAGGGTCCGGCTGGGCAAACGGCCGGACGGAGAATCCACACCTGCGTAGCGCTCAAGACGATGGAGGATCGTCGGAAAGAGTAGCTGGGGTTTGATATGCGTGTTCTGACGGGATCTGTGGCTGCAAACCGATAGATGATTATTGGCCAGTGATGGTGGGGGCGAACCAAATGAGGAACACCTTTAGCTAATTTTAGAAGTTCTTAGTTTATCAACTAAATCCAAATAATGTCAACATGCCTACTTTAAGGCACATATATAATTATGATACTTGCGGTTTGGCTCGCCGCAATTGCACGGTTGACCTAGTTTGGAGGTGTGGCTAATGTGGAGGAGCAAGAGAGTGAGAAAAAAATGATGCTCGCAAAGCTAAACGACCTCTCTCGGTTTATTAGTCCCCCTCATATTTTGAGAAGCAATGGTACACACACGGACATGTTATACGGGATTAACTGAGGAGTGAGGCGTTTTGGCTCCCAGGAGCATCTGCACCTGCGTTGAATAAAAAAATCAAAAAATACTAGAAAAAAAATCAATTTTTTTTGCATGGTACTCCATCCGTTCGAAATTACTTGTCGCAGAAATGGATGTATCTAGACGTATTTTAGTTCTAGATACATCCATTTCTGAGACAAATAATTCCGAACGGAGGGAGTAGATAATTTGGTGCGTGATGTCCGGTTCAAATTTCAAATTATTTGGACATCTGAGTAGCTCTCGGCCAAAAAGACAAATTTGGGGTCTGTTAAATAGTGTACTGTTCATATACTGTTCTGATCCAATTTATCTTTTTTGCTGAGAGCTACTTAAATGTTCAAATGGTCTGAAATATGGACCACACCTCACGCACCAAACTATCTACCATGCACACAAAAATTAGATTTTTATGAATTATTTCTTGACCGGGTGCAGATGAGCCTGGGCTCAGAATTGGATATTCGTTAACGGAGGTGCTTAAAAATTAGGGCAAAGGGGCCACACCCACTGAAATTCCG